>CM064879.1:26617114-26863728 GCA_003313485.2 Penstemon barbatus
TGTCAATCTTGCAGCCAGCAAGGTCAGAATCTGAATATCCAATGAGTTCAAATCCAGATTCCCTAGGATACCACAATCCCAAATCTTCAGTACCTTTAAGATACTTGAGTATCCTTTTGGCAGCTAAGAGGTGAGATTCCTTAGGATTTGATTGATACCTCGCACAAACCCCAACAGAGTACATAATATCAGGTCTGCTAGCTGTTAAGTATAACAGAGATCCAATAATTCCTCTGTACTTAGTTATGTCCACTGATTTGCCATATTCATCTTTATCCAAACGAAGACTAGTAGACATTGGAATGTTAGCAGTAGAGCTAGTTTCCATACCAAATTTCTTGAACAGATCCTTTGTGTATTTTGCTTAGCTGATGAATATTCCATCAGGCAACTGTCTTACTTGCAAGCTAAGAAAATAGTTAAGTTCTCCATCATGCTCATTTCAAACTTGTTCTGCATCAGCTTTGAGAACTTATCACACATTTGTTGATTAGTTGAACCAAAAATAATATCGTCCACATATATTTGCACAAGCAAATATGTTCTTCCCATTCAATAGTGAACAGGGTCTTGCCTACCTTACCTTTACGAAATCCTTTAATTAAAAAGAAATCAGATAGGGTATCATACCATGCTCTTGGAGCCTGTTTCAGTCCATAGAGGGCTTTCTTCAGACGATACCTTGTCTTCTTCTTGATAGGCTTCAAATCCAGGTGGTTGTTCAACATAAACTTCTTCTTGTAATTCTCCATTGAGAAAAGCTGATTTCACATCCATCTGATAGACTGTGAAATTCTTATGAGCAGCATAGACAAGAAAGAGTCTGATAGCCTCTAATCTTGCTACTGGTGCAAAAGTTTCATCAAAGTCAATGCCTTCTTCTTGGCAATAACCCTTGGCCACTAATCTAGCTTTGTTATGGTGACAACACCATCTTCATTCATTTTGTTCCTGAATACCCATTTAGTGCCAATGACTTTTTGATGACTTGGTCTAGGAACTAAGTACCAAACTTCATTCCTTTCAAATTGATTTAGCTCTTCTTGCATAGCTTCAATCCAGTTTGAATCACTAAGAGCTTCTTCAATCTGTTTGGGCTCAATTTGAGATAGGAAGCTGACAAACATTGCTTCACTTGCAGCAGCTCTCCTTGTCTTTACTTTATCTAAAGGATGACCAATCACCAGCTTCTGGTGGGTGATTCTTGAGCCATCTAAGATCAGGTTGCAAATCATAATGTTGCCCTTTGTTTTGATCTTGCAACACTACTGTTGGAGTTCCAGTAGTAGTCTGTTGAACATTTGTTGTCTGTTGAACAGTCTCTGGTCTGTCAGCTGTTTGCAACTCGTCTGTTAGACAATCAGCATTGTGATTATGAAAAGCACTGGAGTTATCAGCTGAGTTGAGATCAGGTAGTATGATGGGAACATATTCTTCATTCTTTCCAACATTCAATTTCTGTAAATCAGTAGACAGATCTTGATTAGTACTTTGATTCTTTTAGAAGATTGATTTGGTTCATCAAATACTACATGAATGGATTCCTCTATAAGTAAAGTTCTTTATTGAAGACTCTATAAGCTTTACTAATAGTAGAGTATCCTACAAAAACAGCTTCATCAGCCTTTTCTGCAAATACAATAAGGTGATTTTTCCCATTATTTAAAACAAAGCATTTACAACCAAATATCTTAAAGTAATGAATGTTTGACTTCCTGTTGTTCCAAACTTCATATGGAGTCTTGTTTTGGTGCTTGTTGATCATGCATCTGTTTTGGGTAAAGCACGCTGTATTTGTTGCTTCTGCCCAAAATCTTTGAGGCAGCTTAGCTTCAGCTATCATTGTCCTTGTAGCTTCTTTAGAGTTCTGTTTCTCCTTTCAGCAACTCCGTTCTGTTGAGGGGTTCTGGCAGCAGAGTACTCATGACTGATTCCTCTGACATTACAATACTCTTCAACAGTAGAGTTTGTAAATTATGTCCCTCTATTTGATCTGATCTTCAGTATCTTCATACTTTTCTCATTCTGAATCTTTTCCATCAGATTTGTAAGATGCTCCTTGGTTTCACTTTTCTTTTCATGAAAATCACCCAAGTGTATCTTGAATAATCATCCACAACAGCTAGGCAGTATTTATTTCCACCATTGCTGACAGGATCAATGGGTCCAAATAAGTCCATGTGTAGCAGCTCCAATATCCTTCCAGAAGATTGATGCTTCTTGCTTTTAAATGATGACTTGATTTGTTTACCCTTCTGACAGGCGTCACAAAGCTTATCTTTGCTCATTACTGTCTTTGGAATTCCTTCTACCAGATTGTTCTTGATAAGTCTGTTGATGGTCTTGAAATTCACATGGTTCATTCTTTTGTGCCACAGCCAACTGATTTCACTTGGTGTCGATGCCACCAAACAAACACTTTAATTCTTGTCAGCAGAATTCCAGTCCACTGTGTAGACATTTCCTTGTCGTCTTCCAGATAAAATTACCTTCTTTGTACCAATCTGTTCAACGTAACACTTATCTGTTGAGAAGATGACTGAATATCCTTTGTCACAAAATTGACTTATGCTCAGCAAATTGTATTTGAGGCCTTTAACATAAGAGACGTCAGATATCTCAATGTTGCCTTTGATCAGCTTTCCACTTGCTACAATTTTGCCTTCCTTGCTGTCTCCAAAAGTTACATTCGGACCATCCACAGCAACAGCATCAGTCAGCTCATGTATGTTTCCACACATGTGTCTTGAACATCCACTGTCCAAGTACCAGATTTTCTCTACTTTACTCCTACTCCTAATCCTAACCTACAAAACAAAATAAAATTGTTTTAGGTACCCTTATTGAGAGGGTCCTGAAGGATTAGTTCCACCTTTGACAACCCAAGATGATGAAGTCTTAGGCTTCTTAGGTTTCTGTTGTTTGGCAGGAGCATGAACAGTTTCATCTTCATCATGTTTATCAGATTTGCTATGTTGATGATAATCAGCATGATAAGGATAATGCTCATAAGTAGAATAAGATGCATGATAAGGAGAATATGCATGCATTAGATGAGCAGGATATGGTGCATAGTAAGTAGCAAAATGAGGTGCATGATGCATAGGAGGATATGCAGCAGGTTGCACATAATATGACTCATTTCCACACCAAGCATTTTGGTTTTTCTTGTTTTTATGCTTCTTTGGTTTACTAGATGCTTGCTCATTAACAGACGACTTAGTCTTATCACTAGTCTGATGGTTTTGGTCTTATCAGAAGACTTCCTAGGACTCTTCTGTTTTGACTTACCAGTCTGTTTTCCTACACTAGGCTCTTTGCTCTTTTTAGCCTTAGGAGTTTTCGTCTCCTTTAATACTTTCTCAGGTGAAGCAGGTTTAGTAGTCTGAACATACAAAATGACCTTACTATTGTCAGCTGATATAAATTTTTCAGTATGGTTCAGTTCTAACTTATCCTGATCTAAAGGTGTCTTCTGTTTACTAGACATGTGAGTGGATGCAACAGATGACCTATCATGAGACTCAATGACTTTCTCAAGCTCAATGATTTTACCCTTAAAAACTTCACATTCAGCTTTCAGAGATTCATTCTCTTGCTCAAGCAGTTTGTATTCAGCTGATTCTCTTGGCTTTTCAGCTTTAAGTTTAAGTGAACTGTTTTGCTCTTCCAGCAATATCATCTATTCCTTAAGCTTTTTAAATGCATCAGCAATACTTGTATTGTTGAGCATCATTTGTTCAAATGAATTAAATAATTCATTATCAAGAGGAGTTACCTCATAATCCTCTGAGCCATCAGATTCCTTAGCCATCAGGCAGAGAAGAGCAGGACTCTCTTCATCAGAAGACTCTTCATCAGAAGTGTCTGAATCTGAATCTGACGAGTAGACAGCAGCTAGCTTTTCTGCTTCTGCTACCAGCACCTTGCCTTTCTGATGCTTTCTTTCCTTTCCGATTCTCTTTTCCTCTTCTGTATACTTCTCAGCTTTAGGATATGGGCAATCTCTGATGAAATGACCTAGTTTCCTGCAATTATAGCACATCATTTTGGATTTATAAGAATCCTTATCTTGAGAAGAAGAAGTAGGGTTTGAAGTAGAAGCATTGTTATATTTGTTCTTCATTTTTCTTCTGTAGAACTTTTTGAAGTTGTTCATCAGCAATGCAACGTCTCCAGCAGTGTACTCCATTTTTTTTAGTAGTGTGGCTTCATCAGATGAGTCCACGTCTTTGCTTTTGTAGGCTGGCCTTCTAGGATTTTCAGCAGCAACAAGTGCAGCTGTGGGACTTGAAGTAGAGGTTTCTTCAACACCCATTCTTGGCAGTTTATACTCGTACGCCTTGAGTACTGAGAACAGCTCGGTGAGTGAAATCTTTCCCAGATCTCTTGACTCTTCCATGGCTGTCACCTTCATGTTGAACTTCGGAGGTAGAGCCCTCAGAACTCTGACGGTTATCTCTTTACCAGTGAAGGTTTTTCCAAGCTTTAAAACTTCGTTCAGCGTCCTTGTAAACCTTGTATCCATCTGGTCAATGGTTTCCGCAGACTTCATCTTGAAGTTGTCCAGCTTTTCCAAAGCAACACTCAGCTGATGCTCTTTGATGGCATCGTTTCCTTCGCTCATATAACGAACCTTATCCCACATTTCTTTGGCAGTCTTGCAATGCTTGACTTTATCAAATCTGTCGTTGTCAAGGGCATTGGTCATGATGAAATGGCCACTTTTATCCAGATTAAACAGCTTTATTTCTTCAGCTGTCATTTCTGTTAGATCTTTTTCCACCACTATTTCAGCTTCATCAACCGTGATAGTCTTGGTGAATTTGAATGGACCTTTGATGATACATGTGTACATGTTATCATTGTAAGAAGCCAAGAAAATCTCCACTCTGATTTTCCAGTCTTCAAAGCTCATACCAGCTATGTGGGGAACATGGCTGATACAATCCATTTTTCAAAAATTTTAATTTTTCAAAATATGCTCTTTTGAAAAGTTTGAAAACCTTTGAAAAACACTCGGATCAAGCTCGTTGATCAGGCAGCTGATTCTAATGAACCACCTGCTATGATACCACTTGTTGGTCCCAAGTGGTCAGTTGAGGTCTAGAGAGGAGGGGGGGGATGAATAGACCTCTAAATTTTTCACTATTTTTAACTTTAAAACTTTTGTTCTAACTTAAACAGACCAAGCTGTTACCGAACAGTAATTTTACAAGGCTGATCGCGAACAAATCTTTGAACAGCTTTGTTGACCACTAATCTGATAATCACTTAGCTGATTTTTGCTAAAATCAGTTTTAATACTAGAGTACTTGCAGCGGATTTTCAAAGTGTTTTTCACAAGTAAACTTAGTAGTTTGAAAATTTTATCCCAAGTTTTGTAAACTCCTTTAAACTCTTTTCAAACAGTTTTGAAAGTGTTTTATGCAATCTGAAAATATGCAAGTTGAAAGCAATGTAAAAACACAAGTAATTTTTATAGTGGTTATATGGATTTGAATATCCTTTAGTCCACTCTTCCAAGTCACAAAGATCTTGGGTTATACTAAAAACACAAAGTAATTAGTACACTCCACTTACGCCTAAAACAACAAATGAATCTGGTCGTAAGCTCGCAATAGGAAATCACTAAGAAGACCTATCCTCTGAAGTTAGATCACTCACAAAGATGGATCTACACTTCTCACAACTCTCACTTTTACAAAATCACTCAGAAGATGTATTTATCGTTGTTCTTCAACTCTGCTTTCGTCAACAAATGACAAAGCTGATGAGTGAGCTGTTCTTGAGACTTATGAGATTCTGCTTCGGATTTCTTCTCAGAGATTGTGTTGCATATCCTTCTCTTCGTCTCTACAGCTATTTATACTCGTAGGTTTGAAAAATGTCCGTTGAAGTGAGATAGATTTCAAAATCCTCGGGTACTGGTCCTTAGTTTCGGCGAACGGCTCTCTGCAGTCTGTCCGTACTATCAACAGTACTTTTCTGCAGGCAGCATTAAATGCACCAAGCTGATGCGAAGCATTTCTTCAATCATTTGTCTTTAATAGCCTTGTACTTCAGCATTTATTATTTCCATGGGCATTTATTGCCGTTGGGATGGCTTCTAAATCATTTCCACTTGGCTGACGAAAGTACAAGTCTGATGGCGAACAAAGCTGATCTCAAACTTGAACAAATCTGTTTTGAGTCGGCTGATATTCACCAGTCTGATTTCTTTCCTTCAGCAGATCAGTAGCCTTGGACCTTGAATTTTGACTCTTCTGATATCTTCCTTACTTAGTCAAAAATTCTTCAAAGGGATATGAGCTAAGTTAATTTATACTTAGCAGATTTGAAGTTTTGGAATTCATCAAAACCTCCCTTTACTTATTGTCTTCAGTGCTCTTCATCTTCATCCTTATCCAACATCGTCCCAAACTATGTCAACTCACCGAACTTCGTCCCATACTTTACCAGTTTGTATAAATTTAGTCCCAATATTAAATTTCTAATTTAATGAAAATGACGTTCAATCTTGTAATTAATTTGGGACAAACTCTGCAATATTATATAATTATTCATGTTAAAATTTACCATGTCATGACACTTAAGCAGCCATGTGATAATTCATCGGCAAATGCGCAATTCCGTCTTATAATTATGGTGGGACGATATTCCAAAAAAATATTAAATTACGGGACGAAATTCACCAAATTAAATAGTTTAGGACGAAAATCCAAAATCAGTAATCAGTTTGGGACGATTTTTTGCAATTTTGCCTTATAAAAATGTAAAAATTAAAAGGGGGTCAGTGTGCTTCTTTTATAAAATACAGAGATATCTTGTCATTTTATTCATCACAAAAACTTAAATTATCTATTTATTTTAACAATATGTATTATTTCTGAAGCGAGAAAAATAGAAGAAGAATTACAAACGACAAAGAAAGTAATGTAACAACAACCACTAGAGACCAAAGATTTTTTAAAGTAACAAGTTAGCAACAGATTTGAAAAGGAAAAGCCAACAAACCAAGCCAAAATTCTATGATATGGAAAATGGACTTTGGCTTATTCTATGGTATGAAAATTGAATTTTTGCCTCACTTCCAATTTTAACTGTAATCAACTTTAATTTATTTGTTCTTGACCATACCTTTTAATTTAAACAAATGTTGCAAAGTATATTAACCAAAGGGACATATGGAATTTAATAGATATTATATTTTACGTGTAGGTCTCATATTAGAATGGAGTTTTAATCAATGAAATCAATCAACATTCGTAGCTAGCAAATGGGTGTACGGGGAAAATTTTTTGTACCTACTAAAAATTTAAGCTGGATCATATTAAAAGTGTAACACGCGAGTATTTGAGTCATTTGAAATTTATATTTGGTATTATTATAAAAGGTGAAATACTAGATATATAGGGGTTAAAGTGTCACATATAAAAATGTCAGGGCGGCGGTGTGAAACTTTTATAAGACTTAACTGGGGAGGGAGGGTGTAAATCATAGTATTATAAATTAAACATTATGAATATCACAGGGAGTAAATTGCCATGAACTTTTTCTTCAATATTACGATCAACAAAGTCACAACATGTACACAAAAGATCAGATTGGTCGTTAATTCTGTTTTTGAAACCTTCATTTGACCTCATAGATTTTCCTCATCCGAAATCAACATAAGACATGTATTAAATGAAAATGCTTATTTAAAATTAGCGACCGTTAAATTCACAACACGTACTTATTTATGATTACATACGTCGAATGCATGCATAATATTCCCTCGACGTTATTTCTCGATATATCATTACAAGTTCAAATTAATTGATAATTAGCTTTTATTTTTTTCTTTCTTCTTTATAACCTAAATTATTTATATTTCATTCATTCCATGATATTCTTCTTCATTTTATTTTTTGTATAAATTAAATGTTTGGTGGGAGGGGGAGGTAATAACCAACTTTTAAAAACTTTATTGATAATAAATCATATGGGTAAAAATAATTATGTGTCTAATTTTTTACTCCCTCTGTTCCAAATTATTTGTCGTTTTACATATTTTCACACATATTAAGGTACATAATAAATAGTCTCAATTTTAGGAAAATAAATAACTTATATACCTAAAATATCCTCCTATCTTTGATGATAGAATATGTATAGATAAGAGAGAGAAAGAGAAAATAATAAATAAGAGAGAGTTTTAGGTGCATTAAATAAGAACAAAAAAGGAAAATATGTAATTAATATTGTATTAAAATCATAAAGTGACAAATAATTTGGGACAAAATTTTTTTATCTAAAATGACAGATATATATATATATATATATATATATATATATATATATTTGCTCAAACATTAAAAACAAGGAATATATGTCCACCGAGAAGAAATAATTAATAGTCAACACCCCTAAAAAATCAAAAGAAGGTTTTTTTTTTAAAAAGAAAAAAAAATCCTCTTTTCAGGTAGCATTATAGCCAATGCACACATTTATTTTTTTCAAATAAAAGCCATAAAATTCTTACCACCTCAATTCATCAACTCTAGATATCTCCGACAAGTGCTCCCCTAAATCTAGCAACATCAGAAATTCATAAAACTAAAAAGGTCAGTTTTACATTTGTAGATATCTACGAACAAATTGAAGAAAACCCTAATCAGCTACCGTCAAGTTGAGATTCCCCATCGATTTTGCCGAGTTCCGCTTTTACTAGATCAAAATACAGTCGATGGTATTTTCTTTTTTCTCTTTTTTTTAATGAAAATTCAGTTTGTTTGTTCATATATATTGATGAGCAGTGCCGATTTCTCTCTTTCTCGTTCTGTGTGTGTGTTTGTTTTTTCATTGTGTCAGATCTACAGACTAATGCTACTTATATTTAAAAGTATATATGAAGTTGATGAAAGCTAATTTTGTTTACCATTCTTATATGGAAAGATCTGGTGATTTTTTTCTATATTTATTTGTACCAGATTGTACATTGATGAGGTCGTAATAGGAAAGAGGAGGGGTGACATTCAAGTTTGTGAGTGCACTTGGTTACGTAGATTAATTAGTATTATAAATTGATTTGATCTGCTAGTATTTTACGTATCACGTAAACAATGATTTGTACGCGAAAAAGATCACGTGAACAAGCCGACAAGGATAGGCTAAGTAGTATGCCTGACGATATTCTACGCCGCATCCTAAACTTTCTTGATGTTAAAGAAATTGGGAGGACAAGTTTATTATCACAAAGATGGAGGGATGTTTGGACTTCGATGCCTGAAATAACTTTAGATTTTGAGAGATTGAACTGCAAACCATTGTGTTGGAAACTACAACCTACAATCGAACTATACGACTCTTGGGAGTTTTTCGAAAATGTCGAGCCTGAGTCACGTCGTCCAATCTATAGACTTGAAAAAATACTCTTACAGCGCTTCTATGAATTCAATAAAATGTTCAAACTTCAAGTACTTTTTAGTCTTGCTGCTAGACACGAGATACAAAAACTTGACGTTCATGGTTGGGTATCCAAGTCAAAAAGAAACTCGATTATCTTTCCTAAACGTCTTTGTGACGTTTTGGAGAAACTAGTTTTGCAGTTTGACTACATACTGAGATTAGAAGCATTGACACCCTTTATCAAGCTAAAAAAATTATACCTATATGGAGTAATAATCTCAAACACCCATACGGCACGTATGTTATTTTCATGCCAGTCAAGTGTTCTGGAGAGCTTGCGCTTGGAATTTTGTACATTCAATGGGATGAAAGTTCTTTATGTTTCGGCTTCTAGTCTTAGAGATGTGTCGTTTGTAAACATTAATGCAAAGGGATACACCAACAGACTGTTTAGGGGTAAGTTGAGGATTCGTGCTCCTAACCTAACATCTTTGAATTATCTTGGGGAACCATTAAAAAGCTACGAGTACTATAATTTACCGCCGACATGCAATGTGACAATGCTCGTATTAGTAGAACCTGCGATCCGTCAGGAATATATCCCAAGGATGTCGCCACATTCACTACCGGCGGTTGTTGTTAAGGTACATATCTAAACATTTTCAGTTTTTAAGAAATCAACAATTTACATCATGCAATATTTAGCCAATCATAGATGATCTATAAAATGTTTGCTAGTACAACTAACTGGGATTCCTAGATTCATAAAATATACATGCTATTATGACATAATCTAAAAAGTAAAAAATTAGAACTCACTATTAATACACTTTGATAATGGTTTAGTTTATACTTTGTACATATTTGTCTATTAATATTATCACATCATAATTATTCTTTTTGTTACATTTTTTCAGTACTTTTGTCCCAAGTTTCGCCAGTCTTTGACCAGCAATGGTTCAATATCTTATATGAAGTGGTTGAAGCTACAAATGAGATCAACATCATTCTACGTGGAAGGTGTAGTTGAATTGGTCAAGTTTTTACCAAACCTTGAAATACTTGAAATAGATTTCACTGAGGTAAATGTCTCTTCCTCACAACTTTCATAGTTACAAAACTTCTTCAACTATATTGGGTTGTTTATAATAATAGCAATTTTATATTGTTCTTTTAGTACCATGTGATTGTGTGGTTTCTAACTACTGAATATGTCGAATTGCACATTTCATATTATAATGTAACACATTGTTTCATATTTCATACCGTCATTAATTATTTGAACATTGGTCGTATGTGTTGCACGTACGCTGCACATAGTTATTAACTCGGGCATTTTGAATGAAAGAAAAAATATGTAAACCCAATATTTTGTTGTCCCATATGTTTTTTTGGGGTTATTATGTTTTCTTGTCCAATGGATCTCCATAAAAATTATAAATTTTGATATATTATAAGAAACACATATATTCCTCTCCAAAATGATTGAATTAACTATCACGTGTGATGCATGTGCATGGCCAATTTTGTTTAAATAATTTCCGGTGGTATGAAATGTGGTAAAAGTTTGTTAAATTTATGGTATGAAATGTGTGATTTGATATATCTTGGTACCAAAACTGCAAATCATCTTTACTTTGTGATACCATTTTCTTATTATAATTATCGAGCTTAATTAGATGGCATTATATTTGCACTTTTGTTCGTGTTTAGCTCAATTTAATTAATAATTTGCTCAGGATTTGAATGATAATGACGATTGGAAACCAGGAGAAAAAGATACCCCAAGCTTACCAATTCGTCTTAAGATCATCAAGATTTATAACTTTACTCCTTCATCATTCTTAATGGAATTGGCCAAGTATTTTCTTGCACATAGTACGTCTTTGGAGATGATGATAATCTTCGTCAAGACTCCAAAATTGAGGTCGGAGATCTTTGTCAAGTTATCGTCCATTCCACGAGCCTCTCAAGGAGCTACTTTAATGGTACAAAATTCAATTGTTGAAGATCTAGGCTCGTGTTCTACGGTTGAAAAAAGTTAGATTTAGGAAGAAGATGTGTTTCTTTTATATGATACAATTTTTTTGGGTTCTTGTTTATTTCATTGTAGATTAATTTGGTGTTCACTGATTTAACCAATTTAGTTCCGCTTGTTTGGTTGATTCCTTACTACTAGTTTGAGTTTTTTTTTATACATTAATTATATGAAGGCCATGTTTAGGACTACTACTGTTGGTATTTTAAGATATATGTTATTAAAAATTGGACCTTTTAATTTCGAATTAATCTTAATTAATTGGCTTCCTTTTTTTCTATTTTGTTGTTGTTGTTGTTTGGGGTTATCTACAGGTCTGGAAATCATTAAGTTCGAGAGCTAAATGATTGAAATTGGCTTAGCATTTACCTAGTAAGTATATTATGTCGATAATTTCTTCTCTAGATGTGTTGCACAAACGTTACCTTTTAAATTGTCTATTTGTAGGTTTAATTGATCATATAATATCCTTTATGAATGTCCTTTGAGAACTTGTGAATAATTGTATATAGATTTGTTTACACTATTGATTGAAAAGGTGGTAGTACTTTTGAAACTTTAGTTTGCAAGTAATAATTGTATTTCCATGAATATTTATCTAATATATATTCTTTTATATTTTAATTGTCAGTTTCTTGGAATTTAATAACGATTTCCTCCATCCCTTAATAAATTGAATTTATCATATTAGTGGTTAAGCAATCAACTTGATTACATTTCAACTCAATTACAATATCGACTAATTAATTAGATCATGATTTGAATGTACATTAATCATATGGCACTAAAATATTAAGAAGACCAACATACAAATTTGTCAAAAGATAATTAAGTCTTCTAATTTGGTACATTTGCTATAAACTTCTCCAAATATAAACAAGAGTACTATATATATGTAGTATAATAATTTGTATTGACCAACATTTTAATCTCATATATTTGGCCAAAATATATAGTACGTCTATCTTTATAATTTATAAACGGAACACAAGTTCAAGAATTAATGTAAATCCTACAAAATTTACCTCTACCACCAATGAACTATCCCCAAAAAGAGAAAACATTAACTCTCAATATTGTCCTATAAAATCCCACATCCCTCTTCATTTTTTTTAATTAACATTAATATATTATTTTACTCATTTCCACATACATTATTCAAGAAAATATACTCTCTATTTTTCTTGCTTCTTCAAACCCTAACAAATCCTCCATCTATCTCTGCCGTCCAATACCAAGTCCTCAACAATGCAAAAGACTACCCTGGAGGAGTCCGTTTCGAACGCGAATACACATTACAAATTATGAAAACAATCAACTATTTCATATGGGACATATTCAAATAGTACAATGATACAGACCGAAACCCCGTAGCAACCGTACACGTTAACATACGTGAATACGATGGTGCCGAAGCCATAACATCAGGTGCAATCGTTAACGTTAGTTCCATATATTTAAAAGGTTATCAAGGTAATTTAAAATGGGAATTTACATCTTTTTAAAATCATGAATTGACACGTGTTTTTCAATGGACCGGCCAATGGAAGGCTCCGATTGGACTTATTGAAGGAATGGCGGACTACATGATATTGAAATCGAATTATTATCTGCCCTCGTTTGCAAAACCTGGTATGGGTGATAAATGGGATCAAGGGTACGATTTTACAGCCCGGTTTTAGGAGTATTGTGAAGAGTTGAGATTCGGGTTTGTTGCCGAGTTGAACTGGAAAATGAAAAAGGATTATAGTGTTGAATTTTTTGTGGAGTTGTTGGGAAAATAGGTTGGGCAGCTATGGAATGAGTACAAGGCTAAGTAAGGGAATATAACTAATTAGGGGAAAACTAAAGTAAATCTCCTAACATGGAATAATAAATAATAATAATAATACATGTAGAGGTAAAATAATTTCTTGGGAAAAGAATAAATGGTTGTGTATAAGATATATACTGATTTGTACTACTATAAATGAATACTTATTTTTACTTTAATATTAATAAAAACAAGGGAAAGTTTTATCATTCCATGTTCTATCCTTTTTATAATTATAATTAAATCACAACATTCCATATATTATGCATATGGACAATTGATGGAGGTGGGGTCCATCTTTTAGACTTTGAACCGTTTTACGAGGTTAAATAACATGACTTAAATAACATGACTTAACTGGGAATGCATCCAAGTATTTTGTATATTTTTAGAGTGTATTATATTACTTTAATTTAATTCTTCTTGCCATGAAATCTCAATATATATATATATATATATATATATATATATATATATATGTGTGTGTGTGTGTGTGTGTGTGGAATTTATAGGAGAAAGAGAGTTTTTTCAGAGACAAACGACGAAACCTTTACTGATTTAATGAAATCATTCTCGCATTATAACTTGAGTTTTTTAAGTTAATATTTTGAGATATGTTTAATGGGCAAGTTATCTTCATGTGATATAAAAATAGGTAATTTACCTTCCCGTAAATGAAATGAAATGAGCAATTGACTTCCCTGTGGTATGGAATAATGAGCAATTTACCTCTTTGCTAGTGGAGGTGTTGCATGTTGAGCTCTAAATACGAGTGCGCAAACACGCAAGTATACGGTCGTTACAAGTAATAAAGTAGTAAGGAGTGTCGAACCCACGAGGAATTGTTCAATTAATTACCAACTAACGTCTTGTTACTTCGGCTTAGATACGTAAGTTGAATTTGGTGAGGTGATGGTGGTTTTGATACTACAACCAAATTAAGGCGACTAAGGAAACAAACACTTGACTTAATATATGTAAAGGCTTCTACGATTTTACGTCACCTAGTTCAATTCAAGACAAACGACTCAACAATTGACAACCACACTCATGTTTGTTGTTCAAGATTTCATAAAATATTCATACGTATCTTCACAATAGCGTACGAACCTACCAATGTAGACTAATCCAATTTATGTCTAAAAAGATTAAGCCTAAGTGATGCATTAATTCCAAACCTTAATAGCACATGAAATGACCTACGTATATTCCTATCCTAAAATCAAATCACAACCTAGTTTTACAATCTAATCTTTAATCCACTATGCCTAGCAATTAAAGATCAATTCATTTCATCCTATGGTTGATCAAACCACAAGTTGACAAAAACTCAAACTAGTTTAACAAACACTTGTATACAAGCATAACAACAACCATTAACTCATCATTTAATCAAGAATCAAGAACCAAACATAGGATCAATAAAAACATAGAATAAAGGAGATTAGCTACTCATAACATTAAATAAATCATTCATTACATTAATGAAAGCCATAAATGTAAATAAACAAAACAAGAAAGATAGAGTTAGAGCAAGCTTAGGTGATTAGGTCTTTTCCAACAACTTCTCCCTCAATGCCTTTTTATCTTCTTTGGGAGTCCAAGTGGGAGTTCTTCTTTCCAATTTACAAACCCTTCTCTTTTATTCAAAAGAGGCAAGAGAGAAAATGTAAAGTGTAGTATGGTGTGAAGTTGTGAATGAATTCACCTTTTACACTCTAACCTAGCAAAACTACCAACTTCCATTGCCTAAGTTACCCTCCAAACTATGGCAACTAAGGCCAAAAAGTCCCCCAATAAGTTTAGAATTACAAGTGGGAGATATAAGGCAAAGTATAAAAAGCACCCTCTAAACACGCTGAAAAACAGAACAGGCCTCGCGGCCGCGAGACAAGGGCTCGCGGCCGCGAGCTTTATGCCTTAGCCTGACTGCCTCACCTCGCGGCCGCGAGCTTTTTGCCGTACTTCCTTCCGAGCAGCATATCTTTTGATTCCGAACTCCGAATGCAGATCCATAAAATCCGTAGCGTAGCTAACTCACTCATTGCTGACAGGATCAATGGGTCCAAATAAGTCCATGTGTAGCAGCTCCAATATCCTTCCAGAAGATTGATGCTTCTTGCTTTTGAATGATGACTTGATTTGTTTAACCTTCTGACAGGCGTCACAAAGCTTATCTTTGCTCATGACTGTCTTTTGAATTCCTTCTACCAGATTGTTCGTGATAAATATGTTGATGGTCTTGAAATTCACATGGTTCATTCTTTTGTGCCACAGCCAACTGACTTCACATGGTATTGATGCCACCAAACAAACACTTGAATTCTTGTCAACAGAATTCCAGTCCACTATGTAGACATTTCCTTGTCGTCTTCCAGATAAAATTACCTTCTTTGTACCAATCTGTTCAACGTAACACTTATCTGTTGAGAAGATGACTGAATATCCTTTGTCACAAAATTGACTTATGCTCAGCAAATTGTATTTGAGGCCTTTAACATAAGAGACGTTAGATATCTCAATGTTGTCTTTGTTCAACTTTCCACTTGCTACAATTTTGCCTTCCTTGCTCTCTCCAAACGTTACATTCGAACCATCCACAGCAACAGCATCAGTCAGCTCATGTATGTTTCCACACATGTGTCTTGAACATCCACTGTCCAAGTACCAGATTTTCTCTACTTTACTCCTACTCCTAATCCTAACCTACAAAACAAAATAAAATTGTTTTAGGTACCCTTATTGAGAGGGTCCTGAAGGATTAGTTCCACCTTTGACAACCCAAGATGATGAAGTCTTAGGCTTCTTAGGTTTCTGTTGTTTGGCAGGAGCATGAACAGTTTCATCTTCATCATGTTTATCAGATTTGCTATGTTGATGATAATCAGCATGATAAGGATAATGCTCATAAGTAGAATAAGATGCATGATAAGGAGAATATGCATGCATTAGATGAGCAGGATATGGTGCATAGTAAGTAGCAAAATGAGGTGCATGATACATAGGAGGATATGCAGCAGGTTGCACATAATATGATTCATTTCCACACCAAGCATTTTGGTTTTTCTTGTTTTTATGCTTCTTTGGTTTACTAGATGCTTGCTCATTAACAGACGACTTAGTCTTATCACTAGTCTGATGGTTTTGGTCTTATCAGAAGACTTCCTAGGACTCTTCTGTTTTGACTTACCAGTCTGTTTTCCTACACTAGGCTCTTTGCTCTTTTTAGCCTTAGGAGTTTTTGTCTCCTTTAATACTTTCTCAGGTGAAGCAGGTTTTAGTAGTCTGAACATACAAAATTACCTTACTATTGTCAGCTGATATAAATTTTTCAGTATGGTTCAGTTCTAACTTATCCTGATCTAAATGTGTCTTCTGTTTACTAGACATGTGAGTGGATGCAACAGATGACCTATCATGAGACTCAATGACTTTCTCAAGCTTAAGGATTTTACCCTTATAAACTTCACATTCAGCTTTCAGAGATTCATTCTCTTGCTCAAGCAGTTTGTATTCAGCTGATTCTCTTGGCTTTTCAGCTTTAAGTTTCAGTGAACTGTTTTGCTCTTCCAGCAATATCATCTATTCCTTAAGCTTTTTAAATGCATCAGCAATACTTGTATTGTTGAGCATCATTTGTTCAAATGAATTAAATAATTCATTATCAAGAGGAGTTACCTCATAATCCTCTGAGCCATCAGATTCCTTAGCCATCAGGCAGAGAAAAGCAGGACTCTCTTCATCAGAAGACTCTTCATCAGAAGTGTCTGAATCTGAATCTGAATCTGACGAGTAGACAGCAGCTAGCTTTTCTGCTTCTGCTACCAGCACCTTGCCTTTCTGATGCTTTCTTTCCTTTCCGATTCTCTTTTCCTCTTCTGTATACTTCTCAGCTTTAGGATATGGGCAATCTCTGATGAAATGACCTAGTTTCCTGCAATTATAGCACATCATTTTGGATTTATAAGAATCCTTATCTTGAGAAGAAGAAGTAGGGTTTGAAGTAGAAGCATTGTTATATTTGTTCTTCATTTTTCGTCTGTAGAACTTTTTGAAGTTGTTCATCAGCAATGCAACGTCTCCAGCAGTGTACTCCAGTTTTTTTAGTAGTGTGGCTTCATCATATGAGTCCACGTCTTTGCTTTTGTAGGCTGGCCTTCTAGGATTTTCAGCAGCAACAAGTGCAGCTGTGGGACTTGAAGTAGAGGTTTCTTCAACACCCATTCTTGGCAGTTTATACTCGTACGCCTTGAGTACTGAGAACAGCTCGGTGAGTGAAATCTTTCCCAGATCTCTTGACTCTTCCATGGCTGTCACCTTCATGTTGAACTTCGGAGGTAGAGCCTTCAGAACTCTGACGGTTATCTCCTTACCAGTGAAGGTTTTTCCAAGCTTTAAAACTTCGTTCAGCGTCCTTGTAAACCTTGTATCCATCTGGTCAATGGTTTCCGCAGACTTCATCTTGAAGTTGTCCAGCTTTTCCAGAGAAACACTCAGCTGATGTTCTTTGATGGCATCGTTTCCTTCGCTCATATCACGAACCTTATCCCACATTTCTTTGGCAGTCTTGCAATGCCTGACTTTATCAAATCTGTCGTTGTCAAGGGCCTTGGTCATGATGAAATGGCCAACTTTATCCAGATTAAACAGCTTTATTTCTTCAGCTGTCATTTCTGTTAGATCTTTTTCCACCACTATTTCAGCTTCATCAACCGTGATAGTCTTGGTGAATTTGAATGGACCTTTGATGATACATGTGTACATGTTATCATTGTAAGCAGCCAAGAAAATCTCCACTCTGATTTTCCAGTCTTCAAAG
This sequence comes from Penstemon barbatus, assembly GCA_003313485.2. Lineage (NCBI taxonomy): Eukaryota > Viridiplantae > Streptophyta > Magnoliopsida > Lamiales > Plantaginaceae > Penstemon > Penstemon barbatus. The sequence goes on from CM064879.1 coordinate 26,635,178, forward strand.
CTCATACCAGCTATGTGGGGAACATGGCTGATACAATCCATTTTTCAAAAATTTTAATTTTTCAGAATATGCTCTTTTGAAAAGTTTGAAAACCTTTGAAAAACACTCGGATCAAGCTCGTTGATCAGGCAGCTGATTCTAATGAACCACCTGCTCTGATACCACTTGTTGGTCCCAAGTGGTCAGTTGAGGTATAGAGAGGAGGGGGGGGATGAATAGACCTCTAAATTTTTCACTATTTATAACTTTAAAACTTTTGTTCTAACTTAAACAGACCAAGCTGTTACCGAACTGTAATTTTACAAGGCTGATCGCGAACAAATCTTTGAACAGCTTTGTTGACCACTAATCCGATAATCACTTAGCTGATTTTTGCTAAAATCAGTTTTAATACTAGAGTACTTGCAGCGGATTTTCAAAGTGTTTTTCACAAGTAAACTTAGTAGATTGAAAATTTTATCCCAAGTTTTGTAAACTCCTTTAAACTCTTTTCAAACAGTTTTGAAAGTGTTTTATACAATCTGAAAATATGCAAGTTGAAAGCAATGTAAAAACACAAGTAATTTTTATAGTGGTTATATGGATTTGAATATCCTTTAGTCCACTCTTCCAAGTCACAAAGATCTTGGGTTATACTAAAAACACAAAGTAATTAGTACACTCCACTTACGCCTAAAACAACAAATGAATCTGGTCGTAAGCTCGCAATAGGAAATCACTAAGAAGACCTATCCTCTGAAGTTAGATCACTCACAAAGATGGATCTACACTTCTCACAACTCTCACTTTTACAAAATCACTCAGAAGATGTATTTATCGTTGTTCTTCAACTCTGCTTTCGTCAACAAATGACAAAGCTGATGAGTGAGCTGTTCTTGAGACTTATGAGATTCTGCTTCGGATTTCTTCTCAGAGATTGTGTTGCATATCCTTCTCTTCGTCTCTACAGCTATTTATACTCGTAGGTTTGAAAAATGTCCGTTGAAGTGAGATAGATTTCAAAATCCTCGGGTACTGGTCCTTAGTTTCGGCGAACGGCTCTTTGCAGTCTGTCCGTACTGTCAACAGTACTTTTCTGCAGGCAGCATTAAATGCACCAAGCTGATGCGAAGCATTTCTTCAATCATTTGTCTTTAATAGCCTTGTAATTCAGCATTTATTATTTCCTGGGGCATTTATTGCCGTTGGGATGGCTTCTTGATCATTTCCACTTGGCTGACGAAAGTACAAGTCTGGTGGCGAACAAAGCTGATCTCAAACTTGAACAAATCTGTTTTGAGTCGGCTGATATTCACCAGTCTGATTTCTTTCCTTCAGCAGATCAGTAGCCTTGGACCTTGAATTTTGACTCTTCTGATATCTTCCTTACTTAGTCAAAAATTCTTCAAAGGGATATCAGTTAAGTTAATTTATACTTAGCAGATTTGAAGTTTTGGAATTCATCAAAACCTCCCTTTACTTATTGTCTTCAGTGATCTTCATCTTCATCCTTATCCAACATCGTCCCAAACTATGTCAACTCACCGAACTTCGTCCCATACTTTACCAGTTTGTATAAATTTAGTCCCAATATTAAATTTCTAATTTAATGAAAATGACGTTCAATCTTGTAATTAATTTGGGACAAATTCTGCAATATTATATAATTATTCATGTTAAAATTTACCATGTCATGACACTTAAGCAGCCATGTGATAATTCATCGGCAAATGCGCAATTCCGTCTTATAATTATGGTGGGACGATATTCCAAAAAAATATTAAATTACGGGACGAAATTCACCAAATTAAATAGTTTAGGACGAAAATCCAAAATCAGTAATCAGTTTGGGACGATTATTTGCAATTTTGCCTTATAAAAATGTAAAAATTAAAAGGGGGTCAGTGTGCTTCTTTTATAAAATACAGAGATATCTTGTCATTTTATTCATCACAAAAACTTAAATTATCTATTTATTTTAACAATATGTATTATTACTGAAGCGAGAAAAATAGAAGAAGAATTACAAACGACAAAGAAAGTAATGTAACAACAACCACTAGAGACCAAAGATTTTTTAAAGTATCAAGTTAGCAACAGATTTGAAAAGGAAAAGCCAACAAACCAAGCCAAAATTCTATGATATGGAAAATGGACTTTGGCTTATTCTATGGTATGAAAATTGAATTTTTGCCTCACTTCCAATTTTAACTGTAATCAACTTTAATTTATTTGTTCTTGACCATACCTTTTAATTTATACAAATGTTGCAAAGTATATTAACCAAAGGGACATATGGCATTTAATAGATATTATATTTTACGTGTAGGTCTCATATTAGAATGGAGTTTTAATCAATGAAATCAATCAACATTCGTAGCTAGCAAATGGGTGTACGGGGAAAATTTTTTGTACCTACTAAAAATTTAAGCTGGATCATATTAAAAGTGTAACACGCGAGTATTTGAGTCATTTGAAATTTATATTTGGTATTATTATAAAAGGTGAAATACTAGATATATAGGGGTTAAAGTGTCACATATAAAAATGTCAGGGCGGCGGTGTGAAACTTTTATAAGACTTAACTGGGGAGGGAGGGTGTAAATCATAGTATTATAAATTAAACATTATGAATATCACAGGGAGTAAATTGCCATGAACTTTTTCTTCAATATAAGATCAACAAAGTCACAACATGTACACAAAAGATCAGATTGGTCGTTAATTCTGTTTTTGAAACCTTCATTTGACCTCATAGATTTTCCTCATCCGAAATCAACATAAGACATGTATTAAATGAAAATGCTTATTTAATATTAGCGACCGTTAAATTCACAACACGTACTTATTTATGATTACATACGTCGAATGCATGCATAATATTCCCTCGACGTTATTTCTCGATATATCATTACAAGTTCAAATTAATTGATAATTAGCTTTTACTTTTTTATTTCTTCTTTATAACCTAAATTATTTATATTTCATTCATTCCATGATATTCTTCTTCATTTTATTTTTTGTAAAAATTAAATGTTTGGTGGGAGGGGGAGGTAATAACCAACTTTTAAAAACTTTATTGATAATAAATCATATGGGTAAAAATAATTATGTGTCTAATTTTTTACTCCCTCTGTTCCAAATTATTTGCCGTTTTACATATTTTCACACATATTAAGGTACATAATAAATAGTCTCAATTTTAGGAAAATAAATAACTTATATACCTAAAATATCCTCCTATCTTTGATGATAGAATATGTATAGATAAGAGAGAGAAAGAGAAAATAATAAATAAGAGAGAATTTTAGGTGCATTAAATAAGAACAAAAAAGGAAAATATGTAATTAATATTGTATTAAAATCATAAAGTGACAAATAATTTGGGACAAAATTTTTTTATCTAAAATGACAGATATATATATATATATATATATATATATATATATATATTTGCTCAAACATTAAAAACAAGGAATATATGTCCACCGAGAAGAAATAATTAATAGTCAACACCCCTAAAAAATCAAAAGATGGTTTTTTTTTTAAAAAGAAAAAAAAAATCCTCTTTTCAGGTAGCATTATAGCCAATGCACACATTTATTTTTTTCAAATAAAAGCAATAAAATTCTTACCACCTCAATTCATCAACTCTAGATATCTCCGACAAGTGCTCCCCTAAATCTAGCAACATCAGAAATTCATAAAACTAAAAAGGTCAGTTTTACATTTGTAGATATCTACGAACAAATTGAAGAAAACCCTAATCAGCTACCGTCAAGTTGAGATTCCCCATCGATTTTGCCGAGTTCCGCTTTTACTAGATCAAAATACAGTCGATGGTATTTTCTTTTTTCTCTTTTTTTTAATGAAAATTCAGTTTGTTTGTTCATATATATTGATGAGCAGTGCCGATTTCTCTCTTTCTCGTTCTGTGTGTGTGTTTGTTTTTTCATTGTGTCAGATCTACAGACTAATGCTACTTATATTTAAAAGTATATATGAAGTTGATGAAAGCTAATTTTGTTTACCATTCTTATATGGAAAGATCTGGTGATTTTTTTCTATATTTATTTGTACCAGATTGTACATTGATGAGGTCGTAATAGGAAAGAGGAGGGGTGACATTCAAGTTTGTGAGTGCACTTGGTTACGTAGATTAATTAGTATTATAAATTGATTTGATCTGCTAGTATTTTACGTATCACGTAAACAATGATTTGTACGCGAAAAAGATCACGTGAACAAGCCGACAAGGATAGGCTAAGTAGTATGCCTGACGATATTCTACGCCGCATCCTAAACTTTCTTGATGTTAAAGAAATTGGGAGGACAAGTTTATTATCACAAAGATGGAGGGATGTTTGGACTTCGATGCCTGAAATAACTTTAGATTTTGAGAGTTTGAATTGCAAACCATTGTGTTGGAAACTACAACCTACAATCGAACTATACGACTCTTGGGAGTTTTTCGAAAATGTCGAGCCTGAGTCACGTCGTCCAATCTATAGACTTGAAAAAATACTCTTACAGCGCTTCTATGAATTCAATAAAATGTTCAAACTTCAAGTACTTTTTAGTCTTGCTGCTAGACACGAGATACAAAAACTTGATGTTCATGGTTGGGTATCCAAGTCAAAAAGAAACTCGATTATCTTTCCTAAACGTCTTTGTGACGTTTTGGAGAAACTAGTTTTGCAGTTTGACTACATACTGAGATTAGAAGCATTGACACCCTTTATCAAGCTAAAAAAATTATACCTATATGGAGTAATAATCTCAAACACCCATACGGCACGTATGTTATTTTCATGCCAGTCAAGTGTTCTGGAGAGCTTGCGCTTGGAATTTTGTACATTCAATGGGATGAAAGTTCTTTATGTTTCGGCTTCTAGTCTTAGAGATGTGTCGTTTGTAAACATTAATGCAAAGGGATACACCAACAGACTGTTTAGGGGTAAGTTGAGGATTCGTGCTCCTAACCTAACATCTTTGAATTATCTTGGGGAACCATTAAAAAGCTACGAGTACTATAATTTACCGCCGACATGCAATGTGACAATGCTCGTATTAGTAGAACCTGCGATCCGTCAGGAATATATCCCAAGGATGTCGCCACATTCACTACCGGCGGTTGTTGTTAAGGTACATATCTAAACATTTTCAGTTTTTAAGAAATCAACAATTTACATCATGCAATATTTAGCCAATCATAGATGATCTATAAAATGTTTGCTAGTACAACTAACTGGGATTCCTAGATTCATAAAATATACATGCTATTATGACATAATCTAAAAAGTAAAAAATTAGAACTCACTATTAATACACTTTGATAATGGTTTAGTTTATACTTTGTACATATTTGTCTATTAATATTATCACATCATAATTATTCTTTTTGTTACATTTTTTCAGTACTTTTGTCCCAAGTTTCGCCAGTCTTTGACCAGCAATGGTTCAATATCTTATATGAAGTGGTTGAAGCTACAAATGAGATCAACATCATTCTACGTGGAAGGTGTAGTTGAATTGGTCAAGTTTTTACCAAACCTTGAAATACTTGAAATAGATTTCGCTGAGGTAAATGTCTCTTCCTCACAACTTTCATAGTTACAAAACTTCTTCAACTATATTGGGTTGTTTATATTAATAGCAATTTTATATTGTTCTTTTAGTACCATGTGATTGTGTGGTTTCTAACTACTGAATATGTCGAATTGCACATTTCATATTATAATGTAACACATTGTTTCATATTTCATACCGTCATTAATTATTTGAACATTGGTCGTATGTGTTGCACGTACGCTGCACATAGTTATTAACTCGGGCATTTTGAATGAAAGAAAAAATATGTAAACCCAATATTTTGTTGTCCCATATGTTTTTTTGGGGTTATTATGTTTTCTTGTCCAATGGATCTCCATAAAAATTATAAATTTTGATATATTATAAGAAACACATATATTCCTCTCCAAAATGATTGAATTAACTATCACGTGTGATGCATGTGCATGGCCAATTTTGTTTAAATAATTTCCGGTGGTATGAAATGTGGTAAAAGTTTGTTAAATTTATGGTATGAAATGTGTGATTTGATATATCTTGGTACCAAAACTGCAAATCATCTTTACTTTGTGATACCATTTTCTTATTATAATTATCGAGCTTAATTAGATGGCATTATATTTGCACTTTTGTTCGTGTTTAGCTCAATTTAATTAATAATTTGCTCAGGATTTGAATGATAATGACGATTGGAAACCAGGAGAAAAAGATACCCCAAGCTTACCAATTCGTCATAAGATCATCATGATTTATAACTTTACTCCTTCATCATTCTTAATGGAATTGACCAAGTATTTTCTTGCACATAGTACGTCTTTGGAGATGATGATAATCTTCGTCAAGACTCCAAAATTGAGGTCGGAGATCTTTGTCAAGTTATCGTCCATTCCACGAGCCTCTCAAGGAGCTACTTTAATGGTACAAAATTCAATTGTTGAAGATCTAGGCTCGTGTTCTACGGTTGAAAAAAGTTAGATTTAGGAAGAAAATGTGTTTCTTTTATATGATACAATTTTTTTGGGTTCTTGTTTATTTCATTGCAGATTAATTTGGTGTTCACTGATTTTACCAATTTAGTTCCGCTTGTTTGGTTGATTCCTTACTACTAGTTTGAGTTTTTTTTTTATACATTAATTATATGAGGGCCATGTTTAGGACTACTACTGTTGGTATTTTAAGATATATGTTATTAAAAATTGGACCTTTTAATTTTGAATTAATCTTAATTAATTGGCTTCCTTTTTTTTCTATTTTGTTGTTGTTGTTGTTGTTTGGGGTTATCTACAGGTCTGGAAATCATTAAGTTCGAGAGCTAAATGATTGAAATTGGCTTAGCATTTACCTAGTAAGTATATTATGTCGATAATTTCTTCTCTAGATGTGTTGCACAAACGTTACCTTTTAAATGATCTATTTGTAGGTTTAATTGATCATATAATATCCTTTATGAATGTCCTTTGAGAACTTGTGAATAATTGTATATAGATTTGTTTACACTATTGATTGAAAAGGTGGTAGTACTTTTGAAACTTTAGTTTGCAAGTAATAATTGTATTTCCATGAATATTTATCTAATATATATTCTTTTATATTTTAATTGTCAGTTTCTTGGAATTTAATAACGATTTCCTCCATCCCTTAATAAATTGAATTTATCATATTAGTGGTTAAGCAATCAACTTGATTACATTTCAACTCAATTACAATATCGACTAATTAATTAGATCATGATTTGAATGTACATTAATCATATGGCACTAAAATATTAAGAAGACCAACATACAAATTTGTCAAAAGATAATTAAGTCTTCTAATTTGGTACATTTGCTATAAACTTCTCCAAATATAAACAAGAGTACTATATATATGTAGTATAATAATTTGTATTGACCAACATTTTAATCTCATATATTTGGCCAAAATATATAGTACGTCTATCTTTATAATTTATAAACGGAACACAAGTTCAAGAATTAATGTAAATCCTACAAAATTTACCTCTACCACCAATGAACTATCCCCAAAAAGAGAAAACATTAACTCTCAATATTGTCCTATAAAATCCCACATCCCTCTTCATTTTTTTTAATTAACATTAATATATTATTTTACTCATTTCCACATACATTATTCAAGAAAATATACTCTCTATTTTTCTTGCTTCTTCAAACCCTAACAAATCCTCCATCTATCTCTGCCGTCCAATACCAAGTCCTCAACAATGCAAAAGACTACCCTGGAGGAGTCCGTTTCGAACGCGAATACACATTACAAATTATGAAAACAATCAACTATTTCATATGGGACATATTCAAATAGTACAATGATACAGACCAAAACCCCGTAGCAACCGTACACGTTAACATACGTGAATACGATGGTGCCGAAGCCATAACATCAGGTGCAATCGTTAACGTTAGTTCCATATATTTAAAAGGTTATCAAGGTAATTTAAAATGGGAATTTACATCTTTTTAAAATCATGAATTGACACGTGTTTTTCAATGGACCGGCCAATGGAAGGCTCCGATTGGACTTATTGAAGGAATGGCGGACTACATGATATTGAAATCGAATTATTATCTGCCCTCATTTGCAAAACCTGGTATGGGTGATAAATGGGATCAAGGGTACGATTTTACAGCCCGGTTTTAGGAGTATTGTGAAGAGTTGAGATTCGGGTTTGTTGCCGAGTTGAACTGGAAAATGAAAAAGGATTATAGTGTTGAATTTTTTGTGGAGTTGTTGGGAAAATAGGTTGGGCAGCTATGGAATGAGTACAAGGCTAAGTAAGGGAATATAACTAATTAGGGGAAAACTAAAGTAAATCTCCTAACATGGAATAATAAATAATAATAATAATATATGTAGAGGTAAAATAATTTCTTGGGAAAAGAATAAATGGTTGTGTATAAGATATATACTGATTTGTACTACTATAAATGAATACTTATTTTTACTTTAATATTAATAAAAACAAGGGAAAGTTTTATCATTCCATGTTCTATCCTTTTTATAATTATAATTAAATCACAACATTCCATATATTATGCATATGGACAATTGATGGAGGTGGGGTCCATCTTTTAGACCTTGTTGAACCGTTTTACGAGGTTAAATAACATGACTTAAATAACATGACTTAACTGGGAATGCATCCAAGTATTTTGTATATTTTTAGAGTGTATTATATTACTTTAATTTAATTCTTCTTGCCATGAAATCCCAATATATATATATATATATATATATATATATATATATATATATATATATATATATATATGTGTGTGTGTGTATTCACATGAAATCTCAATATATATATATGGATTTTACCCTTATAAACTTCACATTCAGCTTTCAGAGATTCATTCTCTTGCTCAAGCAGTTTGTATTCAGCTGATTCTCTTGGCTTTTCAGCTTTAAGTTTCAGTGAATTGTTTTGCTCTTCCAGCAATATCATCTATTCCTTAAGCTTTTTAAATGCATCAGCAATACTTGTATTGTTGAGCATCATTTGTTCAAATAAATTAAATAATTCATTATCAAGAGGAGTTACCTCATCATCCTCTGAGCCATCAGATTTCTTAGCCATCAGGCAGAGAAGAGCAGGACTCTCTTCATCAGAAGACTCTTCATCAGAAGTGTCTGAATCTGAATCTGACGAGTAGACAGCAGCTAGCTTTTCTGCTTCTGCTACCAGCACCTTGCCTTTCTGATGCTTTCTTTCCTTTCCGATTCTCTTTTCCTCTTCTGTATACTTCTCAGCTTTAGGATATGGGCAATCTCTGATGAAATGACCTAGTTTCCTGCAATTATAGCACATCATTTTGGATTTATAAGAATCCTTATCTTGAGAAGAAGAAGTTGGGTTAGAAGTAGAAGCATTATTATATTTGTTCTTCATTTTTCGTCTGTAGAACTTTTTGAAGTTGTTCATCAGCAATGCAACGTCTCCAGCAGTGTACTCCATTTTTTTTAGTAGTGTGGCTTCATCAGATGAGTCCACGTCTTTGCTTTTGTAGGCTGGCCTTCTAGGATTTTCAGCAGCAACAAGTGCAGCTGTGGGACTTGAAGTAGAGGTTTCTTCAACACCCATTCTTGGCAGTTTATACTCGTACGCCTTGAGTACTGAGAACAGCTCGGTGAGTGAAATCTTTCCCAGATCTCTTGACTCTTCCATGGCTGTCACCATCATGTTGAACTTCGGAGGTAGAGCCTTCAGAACTCTGACGGTTATCTCCTTACCAGTGAAGGTTTTTCCAAGCTTTAAAACTTCGTTCAGCGTCCTTGTAAACCTTGTATCCATTTGGTAAATGGTTTCCGCAGACTTCATCTTGAAGTTGTCCAGCTTTTCCAGAGCAACACTCAGCTGATGCTCTTTGATGGGATCGTTTCTTTCGCTCATATCACGAACCTTATCTCACATTTCTTTGGCAGTCTTGCGATGCTTGACTTTATCAAATCTGTCGTTGTCAAGGGCCTTGGTCATGATGAAATGGCAAACTTTATCCAGATTAAACATCTTTATTTCTTCAGCTGTCATTTCTGTTAGATCTTTTTCCACCACTATTTCAGCTTCATCAACCGTGATAGTCTTCGTGAATTTGAATGGACCTTTGATGATACATGTGTACATGTTATCATTGTAAGAAGCCAAGAAAATCTCCACTCTGATTTTCCAGTCTCCAAAGCTCATACCAGCTATGTGGGGAACATGGCTGATACAATCCATTTTTCAAAAAATTTAATTTTTCAAAATATGCTCTTTTGAAAAGTTTGAAAACCTTTGAAAAACACTCGGATCAAGATCGTTGATCAGGCAGCTGATTCTAATGAACCACCTGCTCTGATACCACTTGTTGGTCCCAAGTGGTCAGTTGAGGTCTAGAGAGGGGGGGGATGAATAGACCTCTAAATTTTTCACTATTTTTAACTTTAAAACTTTTGTTCTAACTTAAACAGACCAAACTGTTACCAAATAGTAATTTTACAAGGCTGATCGCGAAAAAATCTTTGAACAGCTTTGTTGACCACTAATCTGATAATCACTTAGTTGATTTTTGCTAAAATCAGTTTTAATACTAGAGTACTTGCAGCGGATTTTCAAAGTGTTTTTCACAAGTAAACTTCGTAGTTTGAAAATTTTATCCCAAGTTTTATAAACTCCTTTAAACTCTTTTCAAACAGTTTTGAAAGTGTTTTATGCAATCTGAAAATATGCAAGTTGAAAGCAATGTAAAAACACAAGTAATTTTTATAGTGGTTATATGGATTTGAATATCCTTTAGTCCACTCTTCCAAGTCACAAAGATCTTGGGTTATACTAAAAACACAAAGTAATTAGTACACTCCACTTACGCCTAAAACAACAAATGAATCTGGTCGTAAGCTCGCAATAGGAAATCACTAAGAAGACCTATCCTCTGAAGTTAGATCACTCACAAAGATGGATCTACACTTCTCACAACTCTCACTTTTACAAAATCACTCAGAAGATGTATTTATCGTTGTTCTTCAACTCTACTTTCGTCAATAAATGACAAAGCTGATGAGTGAGCTGTTCTTGAGACTTAAGAGATTCTGCTTCGGATTTCTTCTCAGAGATTGTGTTGTATATCCTTCTCTTCATCTCTACAGCTATTTATACTCATAGGTTTGAAAAATGTCCGTTGAAGTGAGACATATTTCAAAATCCTCGGGTACTGGTCCTTAGTTTCCGCGAACGGCTCTCTGCAGTCTGTCCGTACTGTCAACAGTACTTTTCTGCAGGCAGCGTTAAATGCACCAAGCTGATGCGAAGCATTTCTTCAATCATTTGTCTTTAATAGCCTTGTACTTCAGCATTTATTACTTCCATGGGCATTTATTACCGTTGGGATGGCTTCTTGATCATTTCCACTTGGCTGACGAAAGTACAAGTCTGATGGCAAACAAAGCTGATCTCAAACTTAAACAAATCTGTTTTGAGTCGGCTGATCTTCACCAGTCTGATTTCTTTCCTTCAGCAGATCAGTAGCCTTGGACCTTGAATTTTGACTCTTCTGATATCTTCTTTACTTAGTCAAAAATTCTTCAAAGGGATATGAGCTAAGTTAATTTATACTTAGCAGATTTGAAGTTTTGGAATTCATCAAAACCTCCCTTTACTTATTGTCTTCAGTGTTCTTCATCTTCATCCTTATCCAACAATTTCCCCCTTTTTGTTGATGACAAAACTTCAGCTATGTACCTGTTTTACCTATGCTAAAGTTTGTGACCTTCATAATTTTCTTAGATAGAAAATATATGTTGGAAACAGAAACTTGAACTTTTATTGATAATCTGATAAATGGGTACAAGTTACAGTTTCTGATCAGATGAGATGTCTGAAAGATAGATAAAGTAAACTGATTACAAATAGATTTATATATGCTAACTATCAGCTTCTTCATCAGTTCCTTCCAGCACTTCTGCATATTCATAAGATGATTCTTCATCATCTTCTTCTTCGTCTTCATCTTCATCAGCATCCTCATCCAAAAGAAGATTTGACCTAGCAGCTTCCATCTTCTCTTTGATTTGCTGCTCCTTCAGCTCTTCCATTGCTTTCTTAGCTGATTCAGTATTTTTGTACTTGGTAAATGGCTCTGTTTGTTCTTCAGCAGAATCCTTGGTTGTAGCCATTTCCTCATCAGATTTGGCTTTTTCCTTGGTCTCTTCTTCAGACTTTTCTTTACCTTCTACCTTTCCAATCTCTTCAGCAGCTTTAGTCTCTTCAGCAGCTTCAGGCTTTTCAGGTTCAGTGGCAGCAGATTTCTCCACTTTTTCTTCCTTCTTCTCTTCCCCCTTTTGTCATCATCAGAAATGGTGACACTGGCAGGTCTGATATGAGGATTGAGTGCAGCAGATTGAATCTTCATAGCAGCGCACAAAGCCTTCAAGTTCTGATTGACTACATCGTGACTGGCAGTAAGATGATTAAGAGTAGTGTTGATGGTGTCAGTCTGGTCATTAAAACAATCAACATTCAGTTGCATGGTTGTCAGCTCTTCACGTATAATAGTTCCAGCTTGGTGAACTTCCTGCAACAATCAAAGGTTGACCGCTTTTTCTTCTTCACTGACTCTGATGAAGTTTGCAGTGAGATCAGCTATATTGTTTTCAGCTCTCTTTAAGGCAGCATGAAGGTGATTGACATCAGCCTTCACATCTTCTACATTTATGTTTAATTCAACACAGCTTTGCATCATCTGCTTGGAATGATCTTTAGGCATGGGAAAACTATCAATTGCATTTCTGATAGTTCTGGCAGTAAGTAGTTGCATGCTTTCCAGCTGTAATCTGTTGGACTCTGCCAACTCTTGTTGCAACTTGTTCATCTGCATGTTGTTATTCTCTTCCAGTTCCTTCATTGAATTCTCCATTAATAACTTGGAAAGCTTCCATCAGTGATGAATGCAAATCACTTGATGAAGCAGAATCAGCAGCTTCCCTTCCTTCATCCTCCTGGTGGACAGGGGCATCTTTCAATTCTATCTCCTGATCAGCTCGTGACTCCTTAGCATTCCACTCAATTGCTAAGGCTTCATCAGCAGCTTTGGGCTGATCAGTTACATCGTCAAAAATCTTACTAGTGATCGTGCCGTCATCATTAAAGCTTGTTGTTTGACGGATTTGTCGCACAACAATCCATGGCCTTTGAGTAGATGGCTTTCCCTTAGGCACTTCATAGTAATCCTTGACTTCCTTGCCAAATGTAATATGTTGAATGCTTGGCAGCTGAGGCAATTCACTTGAAGATCCTTGCTGATATCTTGACCTTTCTGCCCATCTCTTCAAGGCGGTCATAACAGCTATGTTGATTGCTCTCTCAATAGCATCATCAGATTTCCTTCTCTTTGATGGCAACGTGTTTTGAATGATCTTGGCTTCCTCCATGGCATAATCCTTAGCGTATTGATGCATAACATCCCTTACAAAGTGAGGATCCAAGGCTTGTTGAACAGAGTCAGTCCTTAGCCAATTCAGAACCCATTTTTCTTCATCAGCTAACTCCTTCCAACTCCGAAGCTCTGCAACAGATCTGTTCAGCCTATAATCCATCCATTTCATGTATCTAGGCTTCTCGTGGGTGAGCAGAGTCTTTAGCATCAGCTTCTGGTCATAATAAGTCAAGGTCTTTTCAAACCTTTGGAAGAGAGCTTTATCAGCATGGATGATGTCAAAAGCTCTTCTTGCTTCATACTTATCCTTTGGCTTGACCTCTCCAGCAGGCATCTTAGGCTTCTTTTCTTTGTCATCTTCTTCTTCATCAATTTTGATGCCTCCAGCATGAACTGGTCCATGAGCATCAGTTTTACTTATCTCAATGACCATAGCAACCTCAGCGTCTTCAGCTGTCTTTCTTTCAGCTTCAGACATTTTTCTTCTTTCAGCATCCTTAGCTTCCTGAATCTTGCTTAGTTCTAATGCCTTCTTTTCTTCCAACTCAACTCTTTTTCTCTGCTCAGCTTCCTCCCTTTTCTTCTTATCAGCTGCAGAGATCTTTTTCTTCTTGATCAGAATCTTTCTCTTTCCCTTGTCAGCTGGGGCAGGTTGAGGAGCAGCAGATGCAAGAGGTGCAGCTGCAATGGGATGGATGATCACCACATCAGGATCATCCTGAGGTTTAGCAACCTCAACTGTTGGCTTTGCTTGAGTAATATGTTGCGCATCAGTCTGTTCAGCAACATAAGCTTCTTCAGCTCCAACAGTCTTCTCTGCTGTTTGAGGACTTTCTCTTACTAAGTCCACCAGCTTAGTGGACTCTTCCACAAAAGTCATTTGTTTTCTTGTTGTCTTCTTTGTTCTTCCTTGAACAGGTCTGGAAGCAGCAGTATCCCTTACTTGACTTCTGGTCCTGTGAGAGACATTCTCATCAGGCATTTCAGCAGATGGAGTTCTAGAAGATGATGCAGGAGACATGTTCCTGACATCAGTGGTGGTTAGATCAATGATCTTATCAACTTCAGCATCATCCACCTTTTTCAGCTTCTTTGGAGCTTTCTCCTTAGGCTCATCAGCAGCCTTTTTCTTTTGAGTCTCAACAGCTAGCTGAGTTGTTTTGACTAATCTCCTTGGCCTTTTGGCAGGAGCCTCATTTGGTTCATCTGCTTCTTCTTCTACTTCAGCTTCATCAGCCTTTCTTTTGAGAACAGACAAATACTTTGACATTGCCTTGCAAGAATGAATTTCCTTCCCATTTGTCACCTCACAGCCCATCTTGAACAGCAGATAGCTGAGAGTGATTCTGTGATTGGTTTGAGGGGCCTTGCTCTTGCTTTTCTTGTCCAAGAAATTAGCAAAGATATACCAGATTACTGTGGACCAGTTCACCTCCAATCCATTGTAGATAGCAGTCATTATGCTGAACCTCTTCATATTCACAGCATCCTGGGAGAAGGTGCAGTTTTCAATTAGCTTGCAGACTATATCAGCCATTCTCTGATACTCGTCTGTTAGCTGCTTCTTATTGATGTTGCCAGTCAACATCTCACCCTTTTTGGCACAGATTGCCCAGAATAGTTGATGTTTTTCCTCGGTCAGAGTAGTGACCTCATGACGTCCGCTGATGGATAGTCCAAACGTCTCATGAAGCAACTGAGGAGTGATGGTTATGGATTTTCCTCCGACAGTGGCCTTAATCTCCAGTTTGGTGGAATCCACAGTTGCAGTGCGGTAGTACTCCAGGACTTGATCAGTCCATACCAAACCCTCATGGTATTCCATGAAATTTACCAGAGAGGCCGCTTTGAATTTCTCCAGCAGTTCTTTCATCAATGCGGTGCCAGATTGGTAATAGGAATCGTACACAAGGTACATCCCCTCAACTTTTGAATCTTGACTGGATGCCATCTCAACTCTGTTGAATGTTAGTGAAAAAGAAGAATGTATGCAGAAAATTGCAAGGATTTTTGCTCACAAGTGCTCTTTGAATATTTGGGTGCGCAAAGAGATACTGAGCTAATCAGATCTAGATATATAGAGTTAGGGTATTTCGGTTTCCGTGATACCAGCTAACTGTTAGATCCTTTTCTTGTCAGTTCTGGTCGTGCGGCGTCAGTTACGACCTTTCAAATTCAAATTGCATTAAATGAGGAGTGGGAATATGTACCGCTCTTTTATCACTTGTAAAAGCGTGTTTTTAAATAAAACGTTTTAGGCAGTAAGCTTTTAGACAGGTGATCAGACGAGTAAAATAAATACTTATTTGATGGACTACTGTCCTGATGACAAAGCTGTTATCAGTGAAAGCCAATAGCTGATAACCTTCCTCGGTTGTTTGTCAATCTAGCTAGATAATAAATCTTCAATCTTCAAGACTTTAATCTTCTGTCGAAAACATAACTTCAACTAACTGTTATCAACAAATTTCATCTTTTAATCAGAAGTACCGCTAGTCTTACACGTTCCCCCTAACTTTAAGAGTTCATAAGTTAACTAGTCTGTTGAGAGTTAATCCTTGAAGATAAATGTGATGAGTAAGCTGTTGAACTTCAGTCTTCTGATGAGTTCCCCCTCAGCTTATGCATCCAATTTTAATAAACCCAGTTCAGCTCTTACAGTTGAAAACCTTGTCTCACTTAGAGGTTTTGTGAAGATGTCAGCAATCTGATTTTCAGTAAACACATATTCTATCATGACATTTCCTTTCTCCACATGATCTCTAATAAAATGATGTTTGATCTCAATATGCTTAGTCCTTGAATGACTTGTAGTATTCTGAGTAAGGCTGATTGCACTTGTATTGTCACAGTAGATAGGGATTCCACTGATTTTTATGTTGTAATCTTCAAGTTGATGCTTCAACCATAATATTTGTGCACAGCAAGCTCCAGCAGCTATATATTCAGCTTCAGCAGTTGATATGGATACTGAAGTCTGTTTCTTACTCATCCATGAGATCAGACGACTACCTAAGAATTGACAGGCACCTGTTGTGCTCTTTCTGTCAATCTTGCAGCCAACAAGGTCAGAATCTGATATCCAATTAGTTCAAATCCAGATTCCCTAGGATACCACAATCCAAAATCTTCAGTACCTTTAAGATACTTAAGTATCCTTTTGGCAGCTAGGAGATGAGATTCCTTAGGATTTGATTGATACATCGCACAAACCCCAACATAGTACATAATATCAGGTCTGCTAGCTGTTAAGTATAACAGAGACCCAATAATTCCTCTGTACTTGGTTATGTACACTGATTTGCCATCTTCATCTTTATCCAAACGAAGACTAGTAGACATTGGAATGTTAGCAGTAGAGCTAGTTTCCATACCAAATTTCTTGAACAGATCCTTTGTGTATTTTGCTTGGCTGATGAATATTCCATCAGGCAATTGTCTTACTTGCAAGCTAAGAAAATAGTTAAGTTCTCCCATCATGCTCATTTCAAACTTGTTCTGCATCAGCTTTGAGAACTTATCACACATTTGTTGATTAGTTGAACCAAAAATAATATCGTCCACATATATTTGCACAAGCAAATATGTTCTTCCCATTCAATAGTGAACTAGGGTCTTGTCTACCTTACCTTTACGAAATCCTTTAATTAAAAGAAATCAGATAGGGTATCATACCATGCTCTTGGAGCCTGTTTCAGTCCATAGAGGGCTTTCTTCAGACGATACCTTGTCTTCTTCTTGATAGGTTTCAAATCCAGGTGGTTGTTCAACATAAACTTCTTCTTGCAATTCTCCATTGAGAAAAGCTTATTTCACATCCATCTGATAGACTGTGAAATTCTTATGAGCAGCATAGGCAAGAAAGAGTCTGATAGCCTCTAATCTTGCTACTGGTGCAAAAGTTTCATCAAAGTCAATGCCTTCTTCTTGGCTATAACCCTTGGCCACTAATCTAGCTTTGTTTCTGGTGACAACACCATCTTCATTCATTTTGTTCCTGAATACCCATTTAGTGCCAATGACTTTTTGATGACTTGGTCTAGGAACTAAGTACCAGACTTCATTCCTTTCAAATTGATTTAGCTCTTCTTGCATAGCTTCAATCCAGTTTGAATCACTAAGAGCTTCTTCAATCTGTTTGGGCTCAATTTGAGATAGGAAGCTGACAAACATTGCTTCACTTGCAGCAGCCCTCCTTGTCTTTACTTTATCTAAAGGATGACCAATCACCATCTCTGGTGGGTGATTCTTGAGCCATCTAAGATCAGGTTGCAAATCATAATGTTGTCCTTTGTTTTGATCTTGCAACACTACTGTTGGAGTTCCAGTAGTAGTCAGTTGAACATTTGTTGTCTGTTGAACAGTCTCTGGTCTGTCAGCTGTTTGCAACTCGTCTGTTAGACAATCAGCATTGTGATTATGAACAGCACTGGAGTTATCAGCTGAGTTGAGATCAGGTAGTATGATGGGAACATATTCTTCATTCTTTCCAACATTCATTTCTGTAAATCAGTAGACAGATCTTGATTAGTACTTTGATTCTTTTAGAAGATTGATTTGGTTCATCAAATACTACATGAATGGATTCCTCTATAAGTAAATTTCTTTATTGAAGACTCTATAAGCTTTACTAATAGTAGAGTATCCTACAAAAACAGCTTCATCAGCCTTTTCTGCAAATACAGTAAGGTGATTTTTCCCAATATTTAAAACAAAGCATTTACAACCAAATATCTTAAAGTAATGAATGTTTGACTTCCTGTTGTTCCAAACTTCATATGGTGTCTTGTTTTGGTGCTTGTTGATCATGCATCTGTTTTGGGTAAAGCACGCTGTATTTGTTGCTTCTGCCCAAAATCTTTGAGGCAGCTTAGCTTCAGCTATCATTGTCCTGGTAGCTTCCTTAAGAGTTCTGTTTCTCCTTTCAGCAACTCCGTTCTGTTGAGGGGTTCTGGCAGCAGAGTACTCATGACTGATTCCTCTGACATTACAATACTCTTCAACAGTAGAGTTTGTAAATTTTGTCCCTCTATCTGATCTGATCTTCAGTATCTTCATACTTTTCTCATTCTGAATCTTTTCAATCAGATTTCTAAGATGCTCCTTGGTTTCACTTTTCTTTTTCATGAAAATCACCCCAAGTGTATCTTGAATAATCATCCACAACAGCTAGGCAGTATTTCTTTCCACCATTACTGACAGGATCAATGGGTCCAAATAAGTCCATGTGTAGCAGCTCCAATATCCTTCCAGAAGATTGATGCTTCATGATTTTGAATGATGACTTGAATTGTTTAACCTTCTGACAGGCGTCACAAAGCTTATCTTTGCTCATGACTGTCTTTGGAATTCCTTCTACCAGATTGTTCTTGATAAGTCTGTTGATGGTCTTGAAATTCACATGGTTCATTCTTTTGTGCCACAGCCAACTGACTTCACTTGGTGTTGATGCCACCAAACAAACACTTGAATTCTTGTCAACAGAATTCCAGTCCACTGTGTAGACATTTCCTTGTCGTCTTCCAGATAAAATTACCTTCTTTGTACCAATCTGTTCAACGTAACACTTATCTGTTGAGAAGATGACTGAATATCCTTTGTCACAAAATTGACTTATGCTCAGCAAATTGTATTTGAGGCCTTTAACATAAGAGACGTTAGATATCTCAATGTTGCCTTTGATCAGCTTTCCACTTGCTACAATTTTGCCTTCCTTGCTGTCTCCAAACGTTACATTCGGACCATCCACAGCAACAGCATCAGTCAGCTCATGTATGTTTCCACACATGTGTCTTGAACATCCACTGTCCAAGTACCAGATTTTCTCTACTTTACTCCTACTCCTAATCCTAACCTACAAAACAAAATAAAATTGTTTTAGGTACCCTTATTGAGAGGGTCCTGAAGGATTTGTTCCACCTTTGACAACCCAAGATGATGAAGTCTTAGGCTTCTTAGGTTTCTGTTGTTTGGCAGGAGCATGAACAGATTCATCTTCATCATGTTTATCAGATTTGCTATGTTGATGATAATCAGCATGATAAGGAT
This sequence comes from Penstemon barbatus, assembly GCA_003313485.2. NCBI lineage: Eukaryota > Viridiplantae > Streptophyta > Magnoliopsida > Lamiales > Plantaginaceae > Penstemon > Penstemon barbatus. The sequence continues at coordinate 26,654,701 of CM064879.1, forward strand.
AATTCTCATAAGTATAATAAGATGCATGATAAGGAGAATATGCATGCATTAGATGAGCAGGATATGGTGCATTGTAAGTAGCAAAATGAGGTGCATGATACATAGGAGGATATGCAGTAGGTTGCACATAATATGACTCATTTCCACACCAAGCATTTTGATTTTTCTTGTTTTTATGCTTCTTTGGTTTACTAGATGTTTACTCATTAACAGACGACTTAGTCTTATCACTAGTCTGATGGTTTTGGTCTTATCAGAAGACTTCCTAGGACTCTTCTGTTTGAACTTACCAGTCTGTTTTCCTACACTAGGCTCTTTGGTCTTTTTAGCCTTAGGAGTTTTCGTCTCCTTTAATACTTTCTCAGGTGAAGCAGGTTTAGTAGTCTGAACATACACAATGACCTTACTATTGTCAGCTGATATAAATTTTTCAGTATGGTTCAGTTCTAACTTATCCTGATCTAAAGGTGTCTTCTGTTTACTAGACATGTGAGTGGATGCAACATATGACTTATCATGAGACTCAATGACTTTCTCAAGCTCCATGATTTTACCCTTATAAACTTCACATTCATCTTTCAGAGATTCATTTTCTTGCTCAAGCAGTTTGTATTCAGCTGATTCTCTTGGCTTCTCAGTTTTAAGTTTCAGTAAACTGTTTTGCTCTTTCAGCAATATCATCTCTTCCTTAAGCTTTTTAAATGCATCAGCAATACTTGTATTGTTAAGCATCATTTGTTCAAATGAATTAAATAATTCATTATCAAGAGGAGTTACCTCATCATCCTCAGAGCCATCAGATTCCTTAGCCATCAGGCAGAGAAGAGCAGGACTCTCTTCATCAGAAGACTCTTCATCAGAATTGTCTGAATCTGAATCTGATGAGTAGACAGCAGCTAGCTTTTCTGCTTCTGCTACCAGCACCTTGCCTTTCTGATGCTTTCTTTCCTTTCAGATTCTCTTTTCCTCTTCTGTATACTTCTCAGCTTTAGGATATGGGCAATCTCTGATGAAATGACCTAGTTTCCTGCAATTATAGCACATCATTTTGGATTTATAAGAATCCTTATCTTGAGAAGAAGAAGTAGGGTTTGAAGTAGAAGCATTGTTATATTTGTTCTTCATTTTTCTTCTGTAGAACTTTTTGAAGTTGTTCATCAGCAATGCAACGTCTCCAGCAGTGTACTCCATTTTTTTTAGTAGTGTGGCTTCATCAGATGAGTCCACGTCTTTGCTTTTGTAGGCTGGCCTTCTAGGATTTTCAGCAGCAACAAGTGCAGCTGTGGGACTTGAAGTAGAGGTTTCTTCAACACCAATTCTTGGCAGTTTATACTCGTACGCCTTGAGTACTGAGAACAGCTCGGAGAGTGAAATCTATCCCAGATCTCTTGACTCTTCCATGGCTGTCACCTTCATGTTGAACTTCGGAGGTAGAGCCTTCAAAACTCTAGCAGTTATCTCCTTATTAGTGAAGGTTTTTCCAAGCTTTAAAACTTCGTTCAACGTCCTTTTAAACCTTGTATCCATCTGGTCAATGGTTTCCGCAAACTTCATCTTGAAGTTGTCCAGCTTTTCCAGAGCAACACTCAGCTGATGCTCTTTGATGGCGTCGTTTCCTTCGCTCATATCACGAACCTTATCCCACATTTCTTTGGCAGTCTTGCAATGCTTGATTTTATCAAATCTGTCGTTGTCAAGGGCCTTGGTCATGAGGAAATGGCCAACTTTATCCAGATTAAACATCTTTATTTCTTCAGCTGTCATTTCAGTTAGATCTTTTTCCACCACTATTTCAGCTTCATCAACCGTGATAGTCTTGGTGAATTTGAATGGACCTTTGATGATACACGTGTACATGTTATCATTGTAAGCAGCCAAGAAAATCTCCACTCTGATTTTCCAGTCTTTAAAGCTCATACCAGCTATGTGGGGAACATGGCTGATACAATCCATTTTTCAAAAATTTTAATTTTCAAAATATGCTCTTTTGAAAAGTTTGAAAACCTTTGAAAAACACTCGGATCAAGCTCGTTGATCAGGCAGCTGATTCTAATAAACCACCTGCTCTGATACCACTTGTTGGTCCCAAATGGTCAGATGAGGTCTAGAGGGAGGTGGGGTGAATAGATCTCTAAACTTTTTCACTATTTTTAACTTTAAAACTTTTGTTCTAACTTAAACAGACCAAGCTGTTACCGAACAGTAATTTTACAAGGCTGATCGCGAACAAATCTTTGAACAGCTTTGTTGACCACTAATCTGATAATCACTTAGCTGATTTTTGCTAAAATCAGTTTTAATACTAGAGTACTTGCAGCGGATTTTCAAAGTGTTTTTCACAAGTAAACTTAGTAGTTTGAAAATTTTATCCCCGGTTTTGTAAACTCCTTTAAACTCTTTTCAAACAGTTTTGAAAGTGTTTTATGCAATCTGAAAATATGCAAATTGAAAGCAATGTAAAAACACAAGTATTTATAGTGGTTATATGTATTTGAATATCCTTTAGTCCACTCTTCCAAGTCACAAAGATCTTGGGTTATACTAAAAACACAAAGTAATTAGTACACTCCACTTACGCCTAAAACAACAAATGAATCTGGTCGTAAGCTCGCAATTGGAAATCACTAAGAAGACCTATCCTCTGAAGTTAGATCACTCACAAAGATGGATCTACACTTCTCACAGCACTCACTTTTACAAAATCACTCAGAAGATGTATTTATCGTTGTTCTTCAACTCTGCTTACGTCAACAAATGACAAATCTGATGAGTGAGCTGTTCTTGAGACTTATGAGATTCTACTTCGGATTTCTTCTCAGAGATTGTGTTGCATATCCTTCTCTGCGTCTCTATAGCTATTTATACTCGTAGGTTTGAAAAATGTCCGTTGAAGTGAGATATATTTCAAAATCCTCGGGTACTGGTCCTTAGTTTCCGCGAACGGCTCTCTGCAGTCTGTCCGTACTGTCAACAGTACTTTTCTGCAGGAAGCATTAAATGCACCAAGCTGATGCGAAGCATTTCTTCAATCATTTGTCTTTAATAGCCTTGTACTTCAGCATTTATTACTTCCAGGGGCATTTATTACCGTTGGGATGGCTTCTTGATCATTTCCACTTGGCTGACGAAAGTACAAGTCTGATGGCGAACAAAGCTGATCTCAAACTTGAACAAATCTGTTTTGAGTCGGCTGATCTTCACCAGTCTGATTTCTTTCCTTCAGCAGATCAGTAGCCTTGGACCTTGAATTTTGACTCTTCTGATATCTTCTTTACTTAGTCAAAAATTCTTCAAAGGGATATCAGCTAAGTTAATTTATACTTAGCAGATTTGAAGTTTTGGAATTCATCAAAACCTCCCTTTACTTGTTGTCTTCAGTGCTCTTCATCTTCATCCTTATCCAACATCGTCCCAAACTATATCAACTCACCGAACTTCGCCCCATACTTTACCAGTTTGTATAAATTTAGTCCCAATATTAAATTTCTAATTTAATGAAAATGACGTTCAATCTTGTAATTAATTTGGGACGAACTCTGCAATATTATATAATTATTCATGTTAAAATTTACCATGTCATGACACTTAAGCAGCCATGTGATAATTCATCGGCAAATGCGCAATTCCGTCTTATAATTATGGTGGGACGATATTCCAAAAAAATATTAAATTACGGGACGAAATTCGCCAAATTAAATAGTTTGGGACGAAAATCCAAAATCAGTAATTAGTTTGGGACGATTTTTTGCAATTTTGCCTTATAAAAATGTAAAAATTAAAAGGGGGTCAGTGTGCTTCTTTTATAAAATACAGAGATATCTTGTCATTTTATTCATCACAAAAACTTAAATTATCTATTTATTTTAAGAATATGAATTATTTCTGAAGCGAGAAAAAAAAGAAGAAGAATTACAAACGACAAAGAAAGTAATGTAACAACAACCACTAGAGACCAAAGATTTTTTAAAGTATCAAGTTAGTTACAGATTTGAAAAGGAAAAGCCAACAAACCAAGCCAAAATTCTATGATATGGAAAATGGACTTTGGCTTATTCTATGGTATGAAAATTGAATTTTTGCCTCACTTCCAATTTTAACTGTAATCAACTTTAATTTATTTGTTCTTGACCATACCTTTTAATTTAAACAAATGTTGCAAAGTATATTAACCAAAGGGACATATGGCATTTAATAGATATTATATTTTACGTGTAGGTCTCATATTAGAATGGAGTTTTAATCAATGAAATCAATCAACATTCGTAGCTAGCAAATGGGTGTACGGGGAAAATTTTTTGTACCTACTAAAAATTTAAGCTGGATCATATTAAAAGTGTAACACGCGAGTATTTGAGTCATTTGAAATTTATATTTGGTATTATTATAAAAGGTGAAATACTAGATACACAGGGGTTAAAGTGTCACATATAAAAATGTCAAGGCGGCGGTTTGAAACTTTTATAAGACTTAACTGGGGAGGGAGGGTGTGAATCATAGTAATATAAATTAAACATTATGAATATCACAGGGAGTAAATTGCCATGAACTTTTTCTTCAATATTACGATCAACAAAGTCACAACATGTACACAAAAGATCAGATTGGTCGTTAATTCTGTTTTTGAAACCTTCATTTGACCTCATAGATTTTCCTCATCCGAAATCAACATAAGACATGTATTAAATGAAAATGCTTATTTAATATTAGCGGCCGTTAAATTCACAACACGTACTTATTTATGATTACATACGTCGAATGCATGCATAATATTCCCTCGACGTTATTTCTCGATATATCATTACAAGTTCAAATTAATTGATAATTAGCTTTTATTTTTTTCTTTCTTCTTTATAACCTAAATTATTTATATTTCATTCATTCCATGATATTCTTCTTCATTTTATTTTTTGTATAAATTAAATGTCTGGTGGGAGGGGGAGGTAATAACCAACTTTTAAAAACTTTATTGATAATAAATCATATGGGTAAAAATAATTATGTGTCTAATTTTTTACTCCCTCTGTTCCAAATTATTTGCCGTTTTACATATTTTCACACATATTAAGGTACATACTAAATAGTCTCAATTTTAGGAAAATAAATAACTTATATACCTAAAATATCCTCCTATCTTTGATGATAGAATATGTATAGATAAGAGAGAGAAAGAGAAAATAATAAATAAGAGAGAGTTTTAGGTGCATTAAATAAGAACAAAAAAGGAAAATATGTAATTAATATTGTATTAAAATCATAAAGTGACAAATAATTTGGGACAAAAAAATTTTATCTAAAATGACAGATATATATATATATATATATATATATATATATATATATATATATATATATATATTTGCTCAAACATTAAAAACAAGGAATATATGTCCACCGAGAAGAAATAATTAATAGTCAACACCCCTAAAAAATCAAAAGAAGGTTTTTTTTTTAAAAAGAAAAAAAAAATCCTCTTTTCAGGTGGCATTATAGCCAATGCACACATTTATTTTTTTCAAATAAAAGCCATAAATTCTTACCACCTCAATTCATCAACTCTAGATATCTCCGACAAGCGCTCCCCTAAATCTAGCAACATCAGAAATTCATAAAACTAAAAAGGTCAGTTTTACATTTGTAGATATCTACGAACAAATTGAAGAAAACCCTAATCAGCTACTGTCAAGTTGAGATTCCCCATCGATTTTGCCGAGTTCCGCTTTTACTAGATCAAAATACAATCGATGGTATTTTCTTTTTTCTCTTTTTTTAATGAAAATTCAGTTTGTTTGTTCATATATATTGATGAGCAGTGCCGATTTCTCTCTTTCTCGTTCTGTGTGTGTGTTTGTTTTTTCATTGTGTCAGATCTACAGACTAATACTACTTATATTTAAAAGTATATATGAAGTTGATGAAAGCTAATTTTGTTTACCATTCTTATATGGAAAGATCTGGTGATTTTTTTCTATATTTATTTGTACCAGATTGTACATTGATGAGGTCGTAATAGGAAAGAGGAGGGGTGACATTCAAGTTTGTGAGTGCACTTGGTTACGTAGATTAATTAGTATTATAAATTGATTTGATCTGCTAGTATTTTACGTATCACGTAAACAATGATTTGTACGCGAAAAAGATCACGTGAACTAGCCGACAAGGATAGGCTAAGTAGTATGCCTGACGATATTCTACGCCGCATCCTAAACTTTCTTGATGTTAAAGAAATTGGGAGGACAAGTTTATTATCACAAAGATGGAGGGATGTTTGGACTTCGATGCCTGAAATAACTTTAGATTTTGAGAGTTTGAATTGCAAACCATTGTGTTGGAAACTACAACCTACAATCGAACTATACGACTCTTGGGAGTTTTTCGAAAATGTCGAGCCTGAGTCACGTCGTCCAATCTATAGACTTGAAAAAATACTCTTACAGCGCTTCTATGAATTCAATAAAATGTTCAAACTTCAAGTACTTTTTAGTCTTGCTGCTAGACACGAGATACAAAAACTTGATGTTCATGGTTGGGTATCCAAGTCAAAAAGAAACTCGATTATCTTTCCTAAACGTCTTTGTGACGTTTTGGAGAAACTAGTTTTGCAGTTTGACTACATACTGAGATTAGAAGCATTGACACCCTTTATCAAGCTAAAAAAATTATACCTATATGGAGTAATAATCTCAAACACCCATACGGCACGTATGTTATTTTCATGCCAGTCAAGTGTTCTGGAGAGCTTGCGCTTGGAATTTTGTACATTCAATGGGATGAAAGTTCTTTATGTTTCGGCTTCTAGTCTTAGAGATGTGTCGTTTGTAAACATTAATGCAAAGGGATACACCAACAGACTGTTTAGGGGTAAGTTGAGGATTCGTGCTCCTAACCTAACATCTTTGAATTATCTTGGGGAACCATTAAAAAGCTACGAGTACTATAATTTACCGCCGACATGCAATGTCACAATGCTCGTATTAGTAGAACCTGCGATCCGTCAGGAATATATCCCAAGGATGTCGCCACATTCACTACCGGCGGTTGTTGTTAAGGTACATATCTAAACATTTTCAGTTTTTAAGAAATCAACAATTTACATCATGCAATATTTAGCCAATCATAGATGATCTATAAAATGTTTGCTAGTACAACTAACTGGGATTCCTTGATTCATAAAATATACATGCTATTATGACATAATCTAAAAAGTAAAAAATTAGAACTCACTATTAATACACTTTGATAATGGTTTAGTTTATACTTTGTACATATTTGTCTATTAATATTATCACATCATAATTATCCTTTTTGTTACATTTTTTCAGTACTTTTGTCCCAAGTTTCGCCAGTCTTTGACCAGCAATGGTTCAATATCTTATATGAAGTGGTTGAAGCTACAAATGAGATCAACATCATTCTACGTGGAAGGTGTAGTTGAATTGGTCAAGTTTTTACCAAACCTTGAAATACTTGAAATAGATTTCACTGAGGTAAATGTCTCTTCCTCACAACTTTCACAATTACAAAACTTCTTCAACTATATTGGGTTGTTTATAATAATAGCAATTTTATATTGTTCTTTTAGTACCATGTGATTGTGTGGTTTCTAACTACTGAATATGTCGAATTGCACATTTCATATTATAATATAACACATTGTTTCATATTTCATACCGTCATTAATTATTTGAACATTGGTCGTATGTGTTGCACGTACGCTGCACATAGTTATTAACTCGGGCATTTTGAATGAAAGAAAAAATATGTAAACCCAATATTTTGTTGTCCCATATGTTTTTTTTTTTGGGTTATAATGTTTTCTTGTCCAATAGATCTCCATAAAAATTGTAAATTTTGATATATTATAAGAAACACATATATTCCTCTCCAAAATGATTGAATTAACTATCACGTGTGATGCATGTGCATGGCCAATTTTGTTTAAATAATTTCCGGTGGTATGAAATGTGGTAAAAGTTTGTTAAATTTATGGTATGAAATGTGTGATTTGATATATCTTGGTACCAAAACTGCAAATCACCTTTACTTTGTTGTACCATTTTCTTATTATAATTATCGAGCTTAATTAGATGGCATTATATTTGCACTTTTGTTCGTGTTTAGCTCAATTTAATTAATAATTTGCTCAGGATTTGAATGATAATGACGATTGGAAACCAGGAGAAAAAGATACCCCAAGCTTACCAATTCGTCTTAAGATCATCAAGATTTATAACTTTACTCCTTCATCATTCTTAATGGAACTGGCCAAGTATTTTCTTGCACATAGTACGTCTTTGGAGATGATGATAATCTTCGTCAAGACTCCAAAATTGAGGTCGGAGATCTTTGTCAAGTTATCGTCCATTCCACGAGCCTCTCAAGGAGCTACTTTAATGGTACAAAATTCAATTGTTGAAGATCTAGGCTCGTGTTCTACGGTTGAAAAAAGTTAGATTTAGGAAGAAGATGTGTTTCTTTTATATGATACAATTTTTTTGGGTTCTTGTTGTTTATTTCATTGTAGATTAATTTGGTGTACACTGATTTAACCAATTTATTTCCGCTTGTTTGGTTGATTCCTTACTACTAGTTTGAGTTTTTTTTATACATTAATTATATGAAGGCCATGTTTAGGACTACTACTGTTGGTATTTTAAGATATATGTTATTAAAAATTGAACCTTTTAATTTTGAATTAATCTTAATTAATTGGCTTCCTTTTTTTCTATTTTTTTGTTGTTGTTGTTTGGGGTTTTCTACAGGTCTGGAAATCATTAAGTTCGAGAGCTAAATGATTGAAATTGGCTTAGCATTTACCTAGTAAGTATATTATGTCGATAATTTCTTCTCTAGATGTGTTGCACAAACATTACCTTTTAAATTGTCTATTTGTAGGTTTAATTGATCATATAATATCCTTTATGAATGTCCTTCGAGAACTTGTGGATAATTGTATATAGATTTGTTTACACTATTGATTGAAAAGGTGGTAGTACTTTTGAAACTTTAGTTTGCAAGTAATAATTGTATTTCCATGAATATTTATCTAATATATATTTTTTTATATTTTAATTGTCAGTTTCTTGGAATTTAATAACGATTTCCTCCGACCTTAATAAATTGAATTTATCATATTAGTGGTTAAGCAATCAACTTGATTACATTTCAACTCAATTACAATATCGACTAATTAATTAGATCATGATTTGAATGTACATTAATTATATGGCACTAAAATATTAAGAAGACCAACATACAAATTTGTCAAAAGATAATTAAGTCTTCTAATTTGGTACATTTACTATAAACTTCTCCAAATATAAACAAGAGTACTATATATATGTAGTATAATAATTTGTATTGACCAACATTTTAATCTCGTATATTTGGCCAAAATATATAGTACGTCTATCTTTATAATTTATAAACGGAACACAAGTTCAAGAATTAATGTAAATCCTACCAAATTTACCTCTACCACCAATGAACTATCCCCAAAAAGAGAAAACATTAACTCTCAATATTGTCCTATAAAATCCCACATCCCTCTTCATTGTTTTTAATTAACATTAGTATATTATTTTACTCATTTCCACATACATTATTCAAGAAAATATACTCTCTATTTTTCTTGCTTCTTCAAACCCTAACAAATCCTCCATCCATCTCTGCCGTCCAATACCAAGTCCTCAACGATGCAAAAGACTACCCCGGAGGAGTCCGTTTCGAACGCGAATACACATTACAAATTATGAAAACAATCAACTATTTCATATGGGACATATTCAAATAGTACAATGATACAGACAGAAACCCCGTAGCATTCGTACACGTTAACATACGTGAATAAGATGGTGCCGAAGCCATAATATCAGGTGCAATCGTTAGCGTTAGTTCTATATATTTAAAAGGTTATCAAGGTAATTTAAAATGGGAATTTGCATCTTTTTAAAATCATGAATTGACACGTGTTTTTCAATAGACCGGCCAATGGAAGGCTCCGATTGGACTTATTGAAGGAATGGCGGACTACATGATATTGAAATCGAATTATTATCTGCCCTCGTTTGCAAAACCGGGTATGGGTGATAAATGGGATCAAGGGTACGATTTTACAGCCCGGTTTTAGGAGTATTGTGAAGAGTTGAGATTCGGGTTTGTTGCCGAATTGAACTGGAAAATGAAAAAGGATTATAGTGTTGAATTTTTTGTGGAGTTGTTGGGAAAATAGGTTGGGCAGCTATGGAATGAGTACAAGGCTAAGTATGGGAATATAACTAATTAGGGGAAAACTAAAGTAAATCTCCTAACATGGAATAATGAATAATAATAATAATAATACATGTAGAGGTAAAATAATTTCTTGGGAAAAGAATAAATGGTTGTATATAAGATATATATTGATTTGTACTACTATAAATGAATACTTATTTTTACTTTAATATTAATAAAAACAAGGGAAAGTTTTATCATTCCATGTTCTATCCTTTTTATAATTATAATTAAATCACAACATTCCATATATTATGCATATGGATAATTGATGGAGGTGGGGTCCATCTTTTAGACTTTGTTGAACCGTTTTAAGAGACTTTGTTGAACCGTTTTATTGAGTATGGAATGAATTTGTTTATTAAAACAAAAATATGGACAAGTAATGCTGCTATTGGTTTTTTTACGCAAAAAAAAATCTTAGAATTTGGAATTCAATCAAATAAAAAAAAAAGATATGAAGTTAAATAACATGACTTAACTGGGAATGCATCCAAGTATTTTGTATATTTTTAGAGTGTATTATATTACTTTAATTTAATTCTTCTTGCCATGAAATCTCAATATATATATATATATGTGTGTGTGTGTGTGTATATGTGTGTGTGTGTGTGTGTGTGTGTGGAGTTTATAGGAGAAAGAGAGTTTTTTTAGAGACAAACGACGAAACCTTTACTGATTTAATGAAATCATTCTCGCATTATAACTTGAGTTTTTTAAGTTAATATTTTGAGATATGTTTAATGGGCAAGTTATCTTCATGTGATATAAAAATAGGTAATTTACCTTCCCGTAAATGAAATGAAATGAGCAATTGACTTCCCTGTGGTATGGAATAATGAGCAATTTACCTCTTTGCTAGTGGAGGTGTTGCATGTTGCGCTCCAAATACGAGTGCGCAAACACGCAAGTATACGGTCGTTACAAGTAATAAAGTAGTAAGGAGTGTCGAACCCACGAGGAATTGTTCAATTAATTACCAACTAACGTCTTGTTACTTCGGCTTAGATTCGTAAGTTGAATTTGGTGAGGTGATGGTGGTTTTAATACTACAACCAAATTAAGGCGACTAAGGAAACTAACACTTGACTTAATATATGTAAAGGCTTCTATGATTTTACGTCACCTAGTTCAATTCAAGACAAACGACTCAACAATTGACAACCACACTCATGTTTGTTGTTCAAGATTTCATAAAATATTCATACGTATCTTCCGAATAGCGTACGAACCTACCAAAGTAGACTAATCCAATTTATGTCTAAAAGGATTAAGCCTAAGTGATGCATTAATTCCAAACCTTAATAGAACATGAAATGAACTAGGTATATTCCTATCCTAAAATTAGATCACAACCTGTTTTACAATCTAATCTTTAATCCACTATGCCTAGCAATTAAAGATCAATTCATTTCATCCTATGGTTGATTAAACCACAAATTGACAAAAGCTCAAACTAGTTTAACAAACACTTGTATACAAGCATAGCAACAACCATTAACTCATCATTTAATCAAGAATCAAGAACCAAGAACCAAACATAGGATCAATAAAAACATAGAATAAAGGAGATTAGCTACTCATAACATTAAATAAATCATTCATTACATTAATGAAAGCCATAAATGTAAATGAACAAAACAAGAAAGATAGAGTTAGAGCAAGCTTAAGTGATGAGGTCTTTTCCAACAACTTCTCCCTCAATGCCTTTTTATCTTCTTTGGGAGTCCAAGTGAGAGTTCTTCTTTCCAATTTACAAACCCTTCTCTTTTCTTCAAAAGAGGCAAGAGAGAAAATGTAAAGTGTAGTATGGTGTGAAGTTGTGAATGAATTCACCTTTTACACTCTAACCTAGCAAAACTACCAACTTCCATTGCCTAAGTTACCCTCCAAACTATGGCAACTAAGGCCAAAAAGTCCCCCAATAAGTTTAGAATTACAAGTGGGAGATATAAGGCAAAGTACAAAAAGCACCCTCTAAACACGCTGAAAAACAGAGCAGGCCTCGCGGCCGCGAGCTTTATGCCGTAGCCTGACTGCCTCACCTCGCGGCCGCGAGCTTTCTACCGCACTTCCTTCCGAGCAGCATATCTTTTGATTCCGAACTCCGAATGCAGATCCGTAAAATCCGTAGCGTAGCTAACTCACTCATCTATCCAAAATTCAGCTTATTTGGATCATCTATGAAATATTTATGCATGTTCTAGTGAGCTGTTATCTATATTCTTGTACAATTTGCTCCGGGTTCTAATTCCTTTGAAGCTCAAGCTTGACTCGCGGGGTGGGTAGAGCGACTCGCATCATTGATACGCAACTCCGAATCTCTCTAAGATGTTAATACCTACAAACCACAGAGAAAACGATCAAAGCGAGAACAAAAACACAAAAACGAACAAAGGCCGAACAAAGGGGCCAGAAGCACAAAAGAAACGAAAACACGAGAAGACACACAAAAACTCGGATCAAAACAAGATGTTTTGGGCTTAAAGAGATAGGTAATAACGACGTTTTCATGGCGTTATCAACACCCCCAAACTTAAACACTTGCTCGTTCTCGAGCAAAGAAAACAAAACAAGAACAAAACAAACATACTTAAGATCGAAATGCTAAAACTTAACACTTTCAAACTATTATTTAAACAAACTCTATGTGTTTGTGATGGCTTCGGCTAGATTTTATTTTAGGTGAATACGTCCCGATAGGTCAAAATCATCGGTTCTATTTGCAAGGACTTCTAATGTTTGACAAAGAATCTCTCCTCACCGTAGATTACAAACTTAATGCTCAAATCACTTCACGGGACTAAGTTATAGGTAATTTAAGAGTGTTGTCCCTATTCTTGAGTTAATTGACGATTTTAGCTCCTAACTCTTTTCTCACCATTCTTTGTTTTTCTTTTGATTTACAATAATTACATAGCACTTTGTGCTTTACAAGAATATTGCGATACGATACTTGCACTAATGGCGAACTTGATGCAATTTTGCTTTTGTGGGCTACTAGCACCACTCTCTTTTCTTCTTTTGTGCACACATATAGATTTTTCTATTACAACTCTTGCACTAGATTAATGAGATAGAGTAATTATAAAAAATGATCAATGGATACTAACGATTGAAGGCTTAGCCTTTCTTTTCTCTCATAGAAGTGCGTACATTTTAGCAACTTCTGTACTCATTTCTTTTAAGAGTTAGGTGTTCAAAGGTTTTTCATTCTCGAAAAGGGTTTTACTCCCCTAAACTTAGGCCATTTATGCTTTTTTTACATTTAGATTCCAAGATAAGGATTGGAGGGATTCTAAGTTAAGCAAAAGAGTCCTAGATCCTATTATCGCTAAAGTTCGTTATCTACTTTAAATATAATCATAGCCATTGCCAATGTGCTTTGAACTTTGTAGAGCATGTACAAATAATAATAAGAATTTGAAAAAATTTTGGCGGGTCGACTTAGTACGCAACAAGTGACCTTACTCAACCGGGGACACACCCCCAAACTTAAAATGCACAATGTCCCCATTGTGTGAATTGAGAATGACGGAATAAGGTACGATACGACAAAAACAAGAACATAATAAAAACACAAGCAAAACAAAACAAAACAAAACGAAATGAAACGATAAACGAGCGAGCACGGCTCTAAATAAGGTCCAACAAGCAAACGTTATAGATTTAAACGAGTAAACATGCCAACATCTCTCAAGAGTTAATAACAAAACCAACACAAGACGAGAATATAATTAAAACATTGTAAGCTCAATTTAAACCGACGGGACTGCGTAAATTTAAATCCAACGTCCCTTTATGTATGCTTCCCGTGGTTGCTCCCGTCTTCAGTGGTTTCGTGCATTGAGAGCACGCTCCATTGCTTTCCCGTACTCTCCCCTTTTATTTCAAATGCGCAAATTTTCCCCCCAAACTTATGTTGCAACTACACAACCTCAATAAACCAATACCTCGGCAACTCCACAATCGAAAACTAGCAAAGAGGGTAAAAATTTTTCACACACAATTTATCAAACACCTTGTGTGCACTCCTCAATTCACTAATTCTCTTCAAAGTTTACAAGAGCTTCAGCCCAAAAAATTATCAATACCAAACAATTCAACACCAATACCATCAAGCAATATCCTCAAGTAGTTTAGCCATACTTACCTCTTTATGCACAAATTCAATTGAACTCGCTTGAGTGTTGAATTTGGTTTTGGTGTGATTGTGGGGGAATAAAAGGATTTGTTGAGTTGAATTGGTGAGTTGGTTGATTGAGAGTGAGGAGAGGCGATTTTGTGTGAGTTTCGAAAGATTAGAGTGAGTGAGAGATGGGAGGGAGGGATAGATTTTGAAGAGTGTTTGAATTGGTGAGCCGTTATATTTATTCAATTTTTTTTTTAAAATGTCTCGCGGCCGCGAGCCTGAACCTCGCGGCCGTGAGAGCTGGGCAGAAACTTTCTGCCAACACCTCGCAGCCGCGAGAGTGAACACTCCGCGGCCGCGAGCCTTGAGCTCGTGGCGGTGAGGATTGGACAGAAAAATTTCCTCCTTTACTTGATCAATTAATCCAACTTCTCACCTTACGCCGTTCGCAATCTATGGTTCGTTCGCTCGATCTCACTCGAATTATGCTTGTTAATCCTCGATCTTTCATGCGCGCTCATTTACCTACAACACAAAACGCAAAACAAAAACAAAAATGAACACAAAACACAAAACACAAAACACAAACACATAACAACAAAGGAAAAAGCAATAGGCTCGGGTTGCCTCCCGAGAAGCGCTTGTTTATAGTCGTGAGCTCGACTTGAAATTCCTCTTTTCTTTTAGGGTGGCCAATAATCGAATAAGATCCCATCGGGATCAAGTATGAGCCCCGGCCTCCTTGCTTTTAAATTAGTCCCACGCTTTAATTTTTCCATTCGACGGTCTTTTGGGACGGATTTGAACCTCATATCAAATCGAAAACTTTTATCTCCCGGTTCAAATCTCTTATAATCTTTACCCATAATTATCCACGTTGCTTTGCCGGGTGGATCCACTTGTCTTCTTTGGGGATAACCAAGTCCACATAAGAATATTTGATGACCATTTGATCCGACCATTCATCCATGATGAATTTATCTTCCTTTGCAAGCTCTTTCGATCCACCTTGTTTTTCCTCTCTAGTATGAAGCCCATTTGTTTCGAACAACTCACTCGGTTCATTAAAACTTTCATTAGGAGCAACTGATTCAATTGTACTCGGCAAAGCTCTCAGGGGTCTTATGCTTAAAGCTTGTGAGATTTTCTCCATTTGTGTTTGAAGATCCCTTAATGTCCTCGAGTCTTCTTGCAATTGTTTGGAAATTTCTTCCAATTTAGAATCATTGTCAACCATGTATTTGGTGGTGTGCTCCATGAACATAGTGAATGCTTCTTCCAAAGATGATTTTGCTTCTACCGAAGGTTGAGAATATTCATGATAGTTCGGTTAGATGAATGAAGTAGTCATCATCATATCCGGGTGTGGTCCACCTCCCCACTCATTGTTCCTTGGATAATACGGGTTATCTCCCCATTCGATATTGTAGCTATTGTAAGGGGACTCGGCTCATAATGATTACCCATGTATGAATTCTCATATTGAAAATGAGTTGGACTCATCGGGCAATCGGCGATTGTGCTCTCCCCCATGCAATGCATACAATAACAAAGTGATCGTCCCTCGATTGACCTTGGATAGCAATCATTGTAGGCCATCGTACCTAGGAAGACAAAGATCACAACGTAAATAACAAATCCAAGTTAAGATATACAAGAATATAAATTGGCAAACAATCGTTACAACTCCCCGGCAACGGCGCCAAAAACTTGTTGCGTTCCAAATACGAGTGCGCAAACACGCAAGTATACGGTCGTTACAAGTAATAAAGTAGTAAGGAGTGTCGAACCCACGATGAATTGTTCAATTAATTACCAACTAACGTCTTGTTACTTCGGCTTAGATTCGTAAGTTGAATTTGGTGAGGTGATGGTGGTTTTGATACTACAACCAAATTAAGGCGACTAAGGAAACTAACACTTGACTTAATATATGTAAAGGCTTCTATGATTTTACGTCACCTAGTTCAATTCAAGACAAACGACTCAACAATTGACAACCACACTCATGTTTGTTGTTCAAGATTTCATAAAATATTCATACGTATCTTCCGAATAGCGTACGAACCTACCAAAGTAGACTAATCCAATTTATGTCTAAAAAGATTAAGCATAAGTGATGCATTAATTCCAAACCTTAATAGAACATGAAATGACCTAGGTATATTCCTATCCTAAAATCAAATCACAATCTAGTTTTACAATCTAATCTTTAATCCACTATGCCTAGCAATTAAAGATCAATTCATTTCATCCTATGGTTGATCAAACCACAAGTTGACAAAAGCTCAAACTAGTTTAACAAACACTTGTATACAAGCATAGCAACAACCATTAACTCATCATTTAATCAAGAATCAAGAACCAAACATAGGATCAATAAAAACATAGAATAAAGGAGATTAGCTACTCATAACATTAAATAAATCATTCATTACATTAATGAAAGCCATAAATGTAAATGAACAAAACAAGAAAGATAGAGATAGAGCAAGCTTAGGCAAGTGATTTTCATTCATTACATTAATACCCAAATTGAAGCTTACATACTATTTTCATTTTATTAATCGAAGCTTACATACGATTTACTAAAATTATATCATTCATTACATTAATACCCAAATTGAAGAATATTTTTAATAAAATATTTTTTATTAAATAAAAATAAATTAAATTTGAGTTTATTAAATAAGAATTACATTTTTAAAACTAAAATTAATATTTTTAAAATAATACATAAATTTAAGGATTATTTTAAAAATACAAAAGATTTTTTATTAAATTAAAACAAAATAAATCAAAATTGAGTTTATTAAATAAGAGTTATATTGTTTAAGTTAACAAAAACATTAATGAAGCTTACATACGATTTACTAAATTAAAAACGATATAACTCTAAAAATTGTATTGTGAACAAAAATAGCTAGACATCTAGAATGATACGATTACATATATGATCACCATTTGGACCGTGTATTGCACACACATGTTCGACTAAGTCGGTTTGAAGTTGACGGTTGATCTCTACTGAGCGTATCTGGTGACGACGTAATAAATATTCTTCTTTGAATATGGGGCTGGAGTGGGGATCCAATCTTAAATTATTTTTATTATTCCCGAATCGATTTGCATATTATTATCCATTATTAATATTGTCATTTATTATTTTTATTATTATTATTACTATTATTAAGTGATAGTGAAGAAGAATAAAATATTAAAATTAATTGAAATGAGAAGAATGATTCATTATGGATATTGGCACATGGCCTTAGAACCTACAATCCTCCCCTACAAAAACAAACGTGTTACCACTTGCGATTTATTGTGCACCCTGCCACGACTTTAGTCTGGAGAATTCAATACAAAATTTACAATTTACTAATTTATTCTCTTCAATTTTCAATTTGTCAAATTCGTCAAATAAGATTTTTCACTACTTTCAAAAGGAAAAAAGCAGAGACGAGAGACGAAAGTGTTTGAAATATCGGCCATGGCAAGCAGCAGTAGCATACGAATGATAGGCAAGTGATTTTCATTTAATGTTTTGTTTTGTACTGTTAGTAAGTATTTGATCTGTAAATTTTGACCATTTCTGTTTTGTATTTCTTGTACAGACATCGCCGTTAACTTAACAGGTATGGATAGTTCTCGAAAATTTGTTTTATTATTCTTTATTTTTCTAATATGTTCTATTTGTTTCTAATTTTTCAATGCATTTTGAGAAATATACAGATAGTATGTTCAGAGGATTGTACAATGGGAAGCAATGTCATGTAGCTGATATTCCTGCTGTGCTTAGTAGGGCTTGGGCCGCCGGCGTTGACCGAATTATTGTATGTTTGTTGCCCTATGTTATCTTTCATGATGTGTAAAGAAATTTGGAGTCATGTCATTTAAAATTATGTTGTCTATGATTGAGTGAAGACAAGTTCATATATTTCTGTTTTTTGTAGATAGCTTTATAATTTTTTGAATTAGATCTGTTGTGGGTTGGGTATGTGTGTACTGACTTCAATTTGAAATATTCAATCTGTTTGAAACTTTTCACAAATACAGATTTGAATTTTGGTAGTGATTTATGCTTGACTGTATAAGGAGGTTAGGTGAAATGTGACATAGAGTTGTACAATGAAAATTGAATATCAAGTAAAAATAAAATAGCCTGAGGAGTTTGTCTGCGTTTATGATGGTACATAACTTTCTATTACGTTCAATAGGTGACTGGAGGTTCTCTTGAGGAGTCGAGGGAAGCTCTTGCTATTGCTGAAACTGATGGTCTGTTTATGCATTCTACTTTGGTTATAAGCTCAGCTCTAATTGCTCTCCTATATTGCCAGCTATTGGTCTTGCACTTCATACCACAATTGCCAATAATGTAAGAAATTTTCATTAATGCAGCAAGGCTGTTTTGCACAGTAGGTGTACATCCGACCAGATGTAAAGTGAGATTTCATACCTAATTTTACAGGTTCAAAAGAACCTGATTTTATTTTTTATGTATAATTCGAGTTATATCTGGAGGCAAAAAAATATTGATTCTAGTGCTTTCAATCAGGAATTTGATGACAGCGGTGACCCAGAGAAACATTTTGAGGCTCTTTTGTCTTTGGCGAAAGAGGGAGTTGAGAAAGGCAAAGTATGCTTTATTTTCTTAGCTGAGACGTTTTATAAGTTTGTAACTGACATGCATGTATCTAGTGCAAGCATTGTAAAATAACTTTCATATTTTTTGACTTATGCTTAGCTTTTCATCCAATTTCACTTGAAAATGGTTGCTTATGCTGTTCTTTGCAGTTGTATGCCCAAATTCTTTTGAAAATGTGTCAATTCAGCTCATGAGTCGTGCCTAATTTGTTCTTTGTGTTGTTATATCAGAAAATATGTTGTTTGTTTAATGATAAACTCATTTTTTTATGCCAACATTGTCTCAAGCAAGGTGGTGGCCATTGGAGAATGTGGATTGGATTATGATAGGCTTCACTTTTGTCCTCCTGAAATCCAACAGAAGTATGTGGCTGCTTGAAAAACTTCCCCAGTCTTTGTTTTTTTTCTGATGTTTTTATCCTTTCTCACTTCTTACTCTGGAAGAGCTAAGTTGAGAAAGAACAAACATACTTCCATCTTAAACTTTGTCTGCTTGAGTGCATAAGATGTTGGTGGTTGTGGCAATACTGAATTTTTATCTTTGCTTGATGTTACATATCAGGTACTTTGAGAAGCAATTTGAATTAGCATACACTACAAAGTTGCCTATGTTTCTCCACATGCGGGCAGCTGCAGATGATTTCTGCAATATTCTTGAGCGAAACAAACATAAGTAAGATTTATGGATTGATGGCTTTATTAGAATAGCCAACCGGCGGATGCACTTTATGATATCTCACCTAATAGTTAAGATAATAGTATGCTGAAAATAGACCAAGTGCAAGTGATGTTATCAGTAGATGTGGTAATCAATGGAAACATCTCATCTTAATTAATACCATGTACTACTTGTTTATTAGCAGGACCAGTTGTGCCTCTTTCTGTCATTTTTAAAAACCCTTCTCTCCACTTCTCAGCATAAATTGTTCATTTTCAAAATTCAAAGGTCTGTTTCATGTTCTAGAAATACCCTTTTTTGAGTGTTTGCTTATTTCTTTCTGAAGGCCATCTTAGTTCCGCAGATAAAGTTTTTTCCTTTTGATTTTGTCGTACAGGTTCTGCTCTGGCGTTGCTCACTCTTTTACTGGTAGCGCACAAGAACGTGATAGTCTTCTCTCATTAAGTAATCTATTCATAGGTGATGAGATTTTACTGTTCATCTCTCTTGAGTTTTTCTGTTACTCATTAAGTAATACAATTTCTTTCAATGTCTACTTCTTCACAGGCATAAATGGATGCTCTTTGAAGACTGTCGAAAACCTTGACGTTGTAAAAGGAATTCCTCTGGGGCGAATGATGATTGAAACAGATTCCCCGTACTGTGAAGTAAGAAGCACCCATGCAGGGATTAATTTTGTGAAATCTGTATGGAATTCAAAGAAAAAGGAGAAGTACGATCCACAGTGCATTGTCAAAGGTCGCAATGAACCATGTTTAGTACGGTTAGTGGAAAGACACCCTATTTGCTGATAAGTAGATGTCATGAAATTCTTCTGTGTAGTTTAAACGTGTAATGCTTATGAATAGAAGTCAATGCATGAGCACACAAGAAAGTGGTCATTCTCTGAATGTTCTTTTAGGTATTAGATTTTAAGTTGAAGGGGGAGATCCAAAAGCTATGGATTATGATATCTGAATGTATTCTTTAGATTTCTAGTGGATACCTCGAGAAGTCAAAGTCTCTTACACGGGGTTTCTATGATCTTGCCGACACGAAAAAGAGCATTTCAACATTTCCGGTTACTGGGTTTCTACAATCTTCCCGTACCACAAAAAGAGCATTTCTAGTTATATGCTTGTACCTCGAGAAGTCAAAGTCTCTTACACGGGGTTTCTATAATCTTGCCGACACAAAAAAGAGCATTTCAACATTTCCGGTTACTGGGTTTCTACAATCTTCCCGTACCACAAAAAGCATTTCTAATTATATGCTTGTACAGTCTTCTCCATTAGCAAAATGTAAAAAAGAGTATTTCCACAATTTCGATCATTGGGTCTCAGCGATCTTCTTACAACAAAAAAGATTCCATTTGACAAAGGTTTTATCATCTTCCCATACTATAAAAGTGAATATTTCTCTGCTTTGCACGTCCATTTCATCTGTCTAGTGCCAATGAGCTTGAGCCTCCTGACTCCCTAACCGAATGCATATTCAATTCAATCGAAATAAAATAAGTAGGTTTGCATCAATGCACCTCTTGCTATGCATTCTATGTGTTTTAAATGTCTGGTGTAGTTTTCTAGGACTGTAGAGAATTTTGTGTATTTACTCTTACTTTCATGCTTTATAAGATAATTTTCTATATATCTTCTTATTTTTATTAACCCTAGTCCTGCACTTTTCTTTTAGTCCCTCCGTCCCTTATTTAAATCAAAATTTACTTTGGCACAGAGGTTTTGATGAGAGTTATCTTTATTTTTGTAGTCGAAGTAGTGATTGAGTCTTTAGGTATCTTTTCGTATTTGCCCTCGAAGTTGGGATTGAGATTTAGTGTAGTAGCAACAGTACTTGGGTGAATTTTAGAATAAATTTGCCATTTATAGACTGTTAAATAGAAACTTACAGAAAGGGAAATGAGTTTTCAATTTAGGAAGGAGGAAGTATTTATCCTTTGGGAGGATATTGATCAAATGTGGTTGGCAAGATTGGTGTAACCCCTCAGTTAAGGGGTTTATATGATTCAGGTTTAATTGAGTTACTTATTCTATTTTCGTGGATTATATGAGTAAGTAATTTTTACAAGGCAAATATTCTCTGAATTCCTTGATACATCTACTTGAAAAGTATGTGCTTTAGTTTCCCGTCTTTCCAGTAATAGCATGGTATGATTCCTAAATAAAAGGAATACTGCGGAGGCTTCAGCTGACCACAGTTTTCTTTACCTGCCTAGATCATATATGAAATGTTTATAATTACCAAAATCCTTGCTTAAATTAAAATGCCGGGTGTTATATGACAGTGTAATCAGTAATTCTAGTAAGAATGCACTTTTCTCTATTTGAGCCTTTCCTGATTATACATCATTCCCAAGCATCTAAGTCCCATAGTTCTATCTACACTTCGTTGCAAACAATAATGTTATGTTTGGAGTTTGTATTTAACTGCACAAAACAAGCAAAATATTCACTGGGTTGTATAGTCACTTTATTAATTTTTATGTCGATATATTTTATTTTCTTCATAATGGTCATCTTCATTAGTATAAATTATTTTATCTTGATGTTTTTTCCTCATGAGGAAAATATGATGTACACTAATTATTTGCTTTCCCTTTTTACATTTGTCCGCTCAATCCTAAATACTATTCCGAGCGCAGTGTTTCATATGACAGTATGACGCAACAATACTTGTTCCAAAGATTTATGCTAATCTATCAGCCTCTCCCTATCAGGCATCACTTTTCTGTAATAATGTTGAGAATATTATTGTCTTCTGTATGGTCCCTAAATACCCGAATTTAGACCTTTTAGATGTATATGGTCTCCTCTCTATTGCTCAACCCCCTCTATTTTAATCTGAGGTCTGATGTAATATGGTTGCAGTCAAGTACTTGAGGTGGTGGCTGGATGTAAAGGTGTTGCAGATATTGACCAACTGAGCAAAACCTTTTACCACAACACTTGCAGGTAGTTTCTCTTAAATGCTTTCTCCTGTAATTAGTATAAAAAACTCGTTAACGATTTTCCGGTGGATTGTTTGGACTGAGCAAAGTGTGAACTTGAACCCGAAGCGTGTCCATCTGAACATTACTTATCTCGCGTTTAAGTGGATTTTAAACCCTTCAGCTTTTAACAATAACTCATATCATAAACCCTTTTTGATATATCTTTTTGGTAGAATCAGCAATGTAAGATTTAATTAGGAGAATACCAACAAAATAAATTTATTTTACTTTGCTTTCTGCTACTATAGGCTCTTCTTCTTTATATGTTTTTTCGCCTATGATCATATCCTGATAAAGTAATCTTTAATTATCTTTAAAATATTACTTTTTGTTCAGGGTCTTTTTCCCACAGGATTTGGACTCTGCAGCAGATGCACTTCTTGCTGGTGGTCAAAACGATAACTGAAGATTTATCAAACCATTCTGGAAGAAAGCAACCATCTGCAGGCCAATACATCGTGTAAGTGAAAGAGTTATAGAAAAGAAAATGAACATTCTTTCAGGCATTGGATATTCAATTTATATTGTTTTTGTTTGTGATCATGGAATTTAAGTTCATATATATGATATTCGTAATGTATAATCAGGAAAACGATTAAACGAGTTTGTTTAACGCATGAAAAGATGAAATCAATTTCTCAACTGCAAATTGATGCCAAATCTTTACTTTTATATAGTCATTTATATTTTCAGAAAGAATACCAGGTTGTTCATTTATCTGGTTGGGCACTGATGAAGCCTAAACTCTTATGAGTATTTAGTGAATGCTCAATGTGTGGCTTAGTGTTAATTACGGCTTCTCAGTGCAGAATCCAAATTAATCAGTTTAAGTTGAACTCTACTTTGAGGATCCTAACCCTGTATTCTAAGGAACTGGATGGATATAGGCGGCAGTAGATTCGACGTTTGCAGGTATTGTCAAAGTAGTTTTGAGATAAAAAAACTTAACCTTAAAAAAACTATAAATGCCATCTATTTATAGGTTTTTTTATAACGGATCTATTTGGTTGATCTATCCAGGTTGAACTTTATTCGATTTGATATAATCGCAATTCACGTGTTGATGACAACTCAGATTGAACGTTTATTCGATGGATTGGTAAATTAGAGACTGAGGAGAGAATAGTTGGTCTTCCTGAAAAAGCATTTATACAGACTAAAAAGGATTCAATTTGACCAAAATAGTTTATCCAATTTCTCGTCAGTATATGAAATTTGGTTGAACCGAACAAGTTGATTTTTGGTCGAATACCTATAAGAATAAATTTGGTCGAATAGTGTAGATTTAATCATAACTTCGTTTATAA
Source organism: Penstemon barbatus (assembly GCA_003313485.2). Lineage (NCBI taxonomy): Eukaryota > Viridiplantae > Streptophyta > Magnoliopsida > Lamiales > Plantaginaceae > Penstemon > Penstemon barbatus. The sequence goes on from CM064879.1 coordinate 26,678,721, forward strand.
TCCGTTTGTGTAATGTGCCATGTTAGCGTTTGAATATTTGGTATATCAATAGTCCCCTAGGTTCAAGTGTTTCGATTAGAATTCGAAGCCTTGAATTTTGTGAATATTTGGTATATCATTAGTCCCCTAGATGATGAACGTAAATTGCTCTACAATTGTTAGGAGGGGCATTTATTCGATCAGTTTCTTAGGGCTCTATGACTGACCAACTAGTAGGAAACCAATAAGATTCCGGAATAAGTATTGTCGATTCCACAAGCAAAGAGGTCATGAAACTAATGATTAAACAATTAGATTTTAAATTTTGTTCACATTCATTTTTAAAACGTAGGAGTAAACGTTCCGGCACCCGTAGGTCCCTCGTAAATCTTTTTTAAGAAATTAGATGTATGGTTTAGGGTTTAGGGTTTAAGTCCCTCGTAACACTCTATTAGGTTGATATGGAACACTAAGTCCTCCGTAATTTGAAGATACCGACAAATTAAAAAAATAAAATCGATCCTTATTTCAATCAAACACTCTATTAGATTGTTATGGAACACTAAGTCCTCCGTAATTTGAAGATACCAACAAATTTAAAAAAAATCAATCCTTATTTCGATCAACCACTCTATTAGATTGTTATGGAACACTAAGTCCTCCGTAATTTGAAATTCTTTTTTTATTTGCGACTTTTTTTTTTATTTGACCAGGTAGGCATTGTTTTTTAATTTGCGACTTATTGAAATTCTTCAAAGTTAAAAAATAACTATTATAAAAAGTTCAATGTTCTTTAGATTATTTTTTTTTTGTTTTGCTTTTATAGGGGTAAATGTTCCGGCACCCGCAAGTCCCTCGGAAATCGATTAAGGAACTAAATTTTACAATTTTGTTCACAACTATCTCCGAACGGAGGAGTAAACGTTCCGGGTCTAGGGTTTGTCCCTCGTAAATCGATTAAGGAACTAAATTTTACAATTTTTTTCACAACTATCTCCGAACGGATGAGTAAACGTTCCGGGTCTAGGGTTTAGGGTTTAGGGTTTAGGGTTTATGATTTAGAAACTAGATATTTACAATTTTGTTCACAACTATCTCCGAACGGAGGAGTAAACGTTCCGGGTCTAGGGTTCGTCCCTCGTAAATCGATTAAGGAACTAAATTTTACAATTTTTTTCACAACTACCTCCGAACGGATGAGTAAACGTTCCGGGTCTAGGGTTTGGGTTTATGGTTTAGAATTTTGTAGTGATCGAAAGATAAGGGCTGTAGTAAATAAACTTAGTTTAAATCGAAGGGCTAAAAATGCAATTTACCTTTTATCTTCTTATAAATAGGGGAAGGGTTTTACTATTTACTCAATCTAAAAAATTATTTTCCCACTACTCTTTGGTCGAAGGACTTGGAGATAAAAGAATTAATTTGGTCTACTTTTTGGTTGAAGGAAGCTAGGAGATAAAAAGAATTAATTTGCTCTGCTTTTTGGTCGAAGGAAGTTAGGTCAACCACTTGGAGGTAAAAGAACTAATTTTTATCATTTTGTGGGCAAAGGCTGTTCATTGAGGAATTTTCAAGGTAGGTTGAAGAATTCGTATTTTATAAGAAAGTGCTAGAAGGAAATTATATCGAAGGTCATTCGAGGGAAGTGCAATTTTACCTTTTATCTTCTTATAAATAGGGGCGGCTTTTACCATTTACTTAGATCTGGAAATTACTTCTTGCTTTTGTCGAAATCAAGTCGAAGGGAGTGCGAATAGGGATTTTCGAAGAGAAGGTTATCAATTCTTCTTAATTTTTCCGGGTAATTCTTCTTGCTTTTTCGTTAAAAATCGCTTTTAACATGTCAGTAAATTCTGGTAGTAGTTCTAGAATTGAGCTTGATTCGAATGATTCTGCGATTGTTTCTACTCCTTCGTTCGATTTTGTTTACTTAACTGGTGATGATGAAATTGATAGTATTAGAGTTCAATCTTTGTTGTTTGAAAATGTCGAACCATTAGCTTGTGGTGACGTCGAATTAAGGATAGATGAGGGAATCAATATCGAAGAGTGATCTTACGCGATTTCGTTAGTTTTCTATAAAGGTGATGTAAAATGCCGTGCTAATGTATGTAAATGGAAATAAAAAGATCAATAGTGTTATATTTAGAACAATCGAGTACATGTTACTTGAGTTGAGAGTCCTATTCGAGCATTATTGGATGCCGTACAAGCTAGAGGGTGAAATACATACAAGAAAGCCTATGCTATACTTCCTAAGTAATTCCGAGCAGTAGCCTCGGAGGAAGAGCATCTGGGAAGTTGTGTCGTCGTCATAAATGCTTGGGGTATTTATAGCTGAGACCTGGAACCAGGTGAACCAACCATAGGTGTGTATTACTCAGCCCACGGGCCTGGGCCTGAGCTCGGCCTAACAGTGATTTTGGACCCTAAGCTTCCTTAGTTGAGTCAGTGTAGGATTCTTGAGCTGTGGGCTCGAGTTTATGCTCATGAGATTGAGAATGATGAATTTCGACCTCCCTAGGCTGTAGTAATGTTGAGTCCAAGTTATCCCTCATCAATACTCCCCCACTTCTCGAGCGTAAAGAGGAGCTTAAGCTCGAAGAAGTCTAAATTGAATGTTGGAGTGAGACGAGCCATTTTTGGATAAGTTTCGGATATGCCTCATTAAAAACCTGATTCGGAAAAACCCTTTGGGATAAAAACCGAGTCAGGGAAAAAGAGTACATATTTCAGAAACCATGTAATGGCGTCATCCTTATATTGTCCTTGTCATCTAGTGTTGGTATAGGATTTCTAGGTTAGGATCTTCTCACTGTCGCTTATTGTGATGCTTTAGTCGATATTTAACAATATCTCCTTATTCCTTTGACTTTGATATGATAGATCGGTGGCAGAATGCGGAATCGACGCCCCATAAATTCATCTTTCACAATGTTGGTCTTCAATTTTGTGATTCCGGAAAGTATAGGGGCCATAAGTGCAATTATTGGAAAGATGACTTCAAGTTCATCCTGGAGGAGTTTAACCGTCGCGGTTACTCGGGGACCGATTTGCAATTTCCCATTTTGTCCCTATATATATATATGTCTCGATTGCGGGCCGCTGTTCAGCATAAATTCTGAGAGAAAACCCTAGATCGGAGCGAATAGATCGATAAGTGAACTTTAGCAATCTCTTCGACCAATCTTCGCATAATTAACATGTCCAGTTCCATAGATCCGAAAGGTAAATCCCAGGTAGTGGAAGGCCGAGAAAATGATCCTCAGGAGGGACAGATTGAGGATGTTCGACCATCCGTGATGGAGAACACAGGAGACCCAAATCCCAGTTCCGAATCCGAATCCGACAGAGAGGGGGGAGAATCGGATACTGAATCAGAGGAGACCGGAGATAATAACTCGGGCGAGGCGACAGTCTCCGACAAGGAAGTCGAAGCGGATGACGACCTTCCATTAGGGAAGAATGAACAAAAGAAGTATAGAATAGGCGGAAGTGTTGTGGTTAGGATCTATAACTGGGTGGAGCCGTCGACCAGTGCGGGGTTAAATATGACCGAGGATAGGGCAGATGAGATTATTTGTTCTTTTACTGAGAAAGATCGGGAGCAATTGGAGACGGAGTTTGGTCAGTATATCGGCACCGGATATTCAATTGTCATTCGGAGCCCCGAACAACGAGTTACCGACCCTCCTGAGGGATGTCAAGCTTTTTATACTAAACATTTCCACTATGGCCTACGCATCCCTCTCCCTCCTTTGATCTGTAGCATTCTGGAAGCCTTTCAGCTAACCCCTTCTCAAATTTTGCCGAGCTCGAATTCTTGCAATCCCTTCGAGCCGATCCTCATCAGACTCCTTCAATGACCCAGGAGGCGGTTTTGCGATTGGCTGAGCTCAGCACGTGCTCTTTTCCTGCCCTTCCAATCGATTATGGAAAAGCTTCAATCGATCCTGCCAATGCCCCCTCCACATTAGGTGCGTCGAATTATCTTGTTTTATCTTTTTACGGCTATAGCTAATTCTCTTTTATTCCTCAGCTGGGATCGTTGATAAGTTCCGAACATCGATAGCTGGTCCGGTCGTTGCTTCCTTTTCGAAGGGTATCCAAGGTCGACCTCGTCGCCAAACATCGAAGGTTTCCCGTAAGGTAGTAAAATCCGCTCCTGGGGTCGATACCACCGTGGTTTCGAACGCTATGGATAGTTTTTCCCAAACTGCCATTGCGGGAACTTCCCATCCTCATTCCGCGACCGAGGGGACTTCTCAATCTCGAGCTTTCGATCTCCGGTCCGTTTTTCCAACCGGCTCTTCTAATCCGAATGAGGCGGGATTCGGCCATTATACCCTACAAGAGGTCCGAGCTCGGGAGATACTGGAAGCGAGAATGGCTCGTAAGAGAAGTAGTGATATCCCCGAGTCTTCTAGAAGGGTGAAGCCTTTTGGTCGAGGACCGGGTCCGATCCGATGTCGGGCAGGCCATTCCGAGCCGGACCTGGCTGATTTCATGGAGGACCATCTCCAGGGACCAAGGGCCGCTGGATTCCCAGAAAATGGAACCATCGAGTCTGATTGGGCCCAGACGGGGAACATGCAGTGGATAAGTCTCTACGGATGTTCATGGCCGAGAGATTTAAGGATGATAATACCGCGCTGTTTCTTAAAAACGACTTCGAGCTCGCGGGTGATTATGCCTATGCTCTGCAAAAGGTATATAAGTTTTTCACAAATACTAACTTTTCCTCAAAATCTTTGCTTCGCCTTTAATGTTTAATTTCTTCTCTAGGTCGGAGACTTGTTCAGTCATCAAGCTTACCGACTTGCCACCTTAAACGAGGAATCTCAGATGGCTCAGAGTGCCCTTCACAATGTCCTTACGACGGAGGCTACCAAGGCTGATCAGTTGAGGGATACTACGACCAAGTTATCTAAGGTCGAAAAGGAGCTCGAGGAAGTTAAGAAGGGCCTTGACGGAAAGAGGGCCCTCGAGGAAGAGATAACCAAATTGAGATCGGATCTTGAACAGGCTAAGGCATTATCCGAACAGGCCTATGCTCGAGGCCGAGAAGAAGGCAGACTTCCCGCCATAAGAGAATTTTTAGAGTCACCCTTTCTTGACGCCTTAGTTCGCTTGCGGTCGGGCGAAATTAATCAAGCCTTCTATTATAAAGGAATTCAGCATCTCCTCTCAGCCGGAAGGATTCAAGGCACCCTTGACGATTATCTTCCTTACATGGATCCTTATAAGAACATTTTCGGGAAAGATTATAAGGCTTCTTCTCTTCCTCCCAAGCTCGAAGACTTAGCCGACCACGAGTTCGCTCCCTTTCTTGATGAATTCGGAGTGCCGATGCCAAATCCTGATGTGCTCGAAGCTCAATTTGAGGATGAAGATTTGGATATTGAAGGGGATTCCCTCGATCAGGGAGAGCAAGGCACTCCGTCTTCCAATTCGAGTAAATCTGCAGCTGACGTGCAAGGTAATGATGAAGAAGAGAGCAGCTCGAGTAGTGATGATTCTGATAGCTCGGAAAGCGATTCTAGTGAAGGGAAGGAACAAGAGAGATCGGACCATGGTTCTGGCGTGAAGGAATCCAGCCGTTAATGATTATCATGTAATAGGATTTACTTAGCGAACTATTGTAATTGTAAATTTTTTTTTATAGTCTCCTGCTTTTTTCTATTTGGTGGATGCTCGAATTTACATCTTTCCATTAGTGCCATGCTTAATTTACTGCCTGTTTGACCATTTTGTTGAACTTTATAACGTCATTCTTGCATACTTGGTTGCGTCATCGAATCTTTTTTCTTGGGAGTGGTGACTTACCAATTATTGTAATTCGCATGATGTCGCGTCTCTTATAAATACTAAGGCCATTTTACCTTGTCTTTACGATAACATCATACACAGTGATCGAAGCTTTGGGAAATTGTTACGGTCGAATAATTATCCGAAAACCAAGAGATGAATGAAAACTCGAACGTTTCTGTAATTCCTTCCGTGCCTTTCCCCAAACCCAATGATAGTAGAAACATAATGAAAAAGAGACAAGCTCCGGTTAAGTCCATTACTCCCGACGAGCAGACCTTCCATGGAGGAGGTAAATCTTCGACTGTCGCCCTTTCTTCATGCTTGAAAACCAAAGGCTCAAACAAGAAAATTAAAAAGGTTTCTTTTGGGGAGGATGTATCTATGCCTTCATCTTTTCCTGTTCGGTCCGTGCCTTCGAAAGTTGCTGAGTCTTTCAATTTATTGTTTCCTTCTGGCATTTCTCCCTTTAAGAGGGATATAATTCATTTCGATAAAGTTCCACATGAGAAATCCGCTCTGAGCCTTCTTCGGGCCAATATTTCTATCTCCGAGGCAATTCTATCAAACATAGAATATTCTTCGTTCTTGTTTCAGTCTGGGTCGGATTTTCTTACCCGGGTAATTCTTGCTAATTTCCTTATTCTGATTTTCTAGTTTCTTTACTTTTAGCCTTGATATGTCTTCTCATAAGTTCAGGCTGGCGAAGAGTTCTCTGGTCTCTATGCGTTCGCAAAGCGTGAGATCGAACAACGAGCTATTATTACTCTCGAGGTGGCCAGGAAGAAGGTTGAGCTAGATCACGCACTGGAGACTAATAGATTTCTTAAGGAGAAACTGTCTCGGAATGAGTTGAGCTCGGAATTAGAGAGACTCAAAGATATCTACGATTGTGAGAAGAAAAGTTCCGAGCTTCGGGAGAGGGAAGCTTATACCCGCGGGTATGCTGATCGCAGTGCTGAAGTTCGAAAAATCCTTTCCGAGAATAATTTCGTTTAGTTGTATTAAGATTTTCCTCCGCTGTAACATAAGCTTGCTAAGATTTTTCTTTGTTGTAACATAATCTTGTTGTAACGGTAATATTGTCGAAATGTTGTTCTTTTTTTTTATCTTCTCTGTCCCCCCCCCCCCCCCCCTCTTTTTTTTTTTTTTTTTTTTTTTTTTTTGGGAAGTGCGACGGGCAGAGCGTTTAATGCTCGTATCGTGGCCGTTCATCCCACCAGATCTACGCCGTTGATGCTCAATTCCTCCCCTATATATAGTTCCAAAATTACCTTCATATTTTTACTTGTTTGTAAATGTTTCGTTCGATTTGCATGGTTGTGTTCTTATTCCCCTAGATCAACTTCATGATCCACTTGATTTCTGCGATTAAGGTGTTCGAGATTCGAATTCGAACTTTCTTTCTCGACTTCCTCAGCGTCCTTATATGGGAAACATTTTCGACTAGGGTATCGACAGGCGAAAAGGATTGCGACTAGGGTACCGGCAGGCGACCTGCTTCTTTGGATTCATCTCTCCTGAGACGGGTTAGAATTCCGATATCCTATCGTTTCATCTGGTCGGTTAGTGGACTAGATATGCATCCATCTTTCCTTGACCGGATAATAGTCTTAGAGAGCTAGCGGGAATCCGGTAGCTCGCCGCTGGTTTATTGGACGGAGGTCTCGGATTTACTACGATTCCGGGAGGCAAGCTCCGACTTTGTTCCCCTGTTTTTTCTTATTTGGCTTCGAAGACTTTCAGCTTATTTGTAGCATTTGTAGTAGAATAGGAACGAATGTAACGTTTTCGAATTCGAGTCTTCTTTGTTGTATCTTTATCTCTGTATTTCGATGAATCATTTGTAATTGTTCAAACAGCATATAAATGCAATTGTTTATCTTTATAATTCTCTTTTTCTATCTTTATTTTAACGGATAGTGATTTCGATCTTCTGCCATTTTGTCGTTCCATGATCTCGTTAACTTATGAGGCAAATCGAAACCTTTAACAGAAATGAACTTTTATTCTCGTCATCTAATGATTCATGGTCTTGTAAATAGCTTTCAAATGATACTCTCTTTGTTGAACACATAACTCTTGGGGATTCCCTAAGTTTGAAGAAATATTTTTCTTTGCTCGAGTAATATTCTTGACCTTAAAATCAGCAATCATGCAGAAGAGATGTGATAGAATTTCAATCGATCTTGATTATAATTTTCGATCTAAGGGGCGTAGCAACGGCTTTCACCCTTAATCGCTTCAGAGCATTTTTAGCCCGAGGGTCGTAGCAACCGCTTTCACCCATTTAATAATTTCGATCTAAGGGGCGTAGCAACGGCTTTCACCCTTAGTCGTTTCAGAGCATTTTTAGCCCGAGGGTCATAGCAACAACTTTCACCCATTTAATAATTTCGATCTAAGGGGCGTAGCAACGGCTTTCACCCTTAGTCGTTTCAGAGCATTTTTAGCCCGAGGGTCATAGCAACAGCTTTCACCCATTAAATAATTTCGATCTAAGGGGCGTAGCAACGGCTTTCACCCTTAGTCCGTTTCAGAGCATTTTTAGCCCGAGGGTCATAGCAACAGCTTTCACCCATTTTAATAATTTCGATCTAAGGGGCGTAGCAACGGCTTTCACCCTTAGTCGTTTCAGAGCATTTTTAGCCCGAGGGTCATAGCAACAACTTTCACCCATTTTAATAATTTCGATCTAAGGGGCGTAGCAACGGCTTTCACCCTCGGTGGGCGCCAATTGATCTTACGGATTTTCGTTGGAGATCAAAATAATAAAGTAGAGCATACGAGATACACGGATATGAGATAGAAGATCAATAAAGTATATTTCGATCATAAGGTGTACAGATTACAAGTAATGAGGGTCCTATTTGAGCATTATAGGATGCCGTACAAGCTAGAGGGTAAATACATACAACTAAGGTGATCTTATCTAACTCAAGAGGAAATTCTAGCATGAGGTTTCGACCAAGGAGCAGCCCCTCCCCCAAAAAATCTCCTCCTTCCTTCATAAATGCGAGTGGTATTTATAGTTGAGGCAGTGTGCTAGGTGAACCATCCACAGGGTATATTTCTTGGCCCAAGGGCTTGGGCCTGGGGTTGGCCCAATGGTAAATTCGAGCATGAGACCCTCTGCTGGCGATCGGACTGAGCTAATTGGAGTTACAAGCTTCGGGATCATAATTATGCCCTCAAGGTCGGATTCAGGGCCTTCAATGAGCTCAAGGTCGAAATTATTCCTTCGGTGAGCTCAGGGTCGGATTTTAGGGTCTTCCATGAGCTCAGGGTCGATATTATGCCTTCTGTGAGCTCAGGGTCGGATTTTAGGGTCTTCCAAGAGCTCAGGGTCGAAATTATGCCTTCTGTGAGCTCAGGGTCGGATTTTAGGGTCTTCCAAGAGCTCAGGTTCGAAATTTAGAGTCTTCAATGAGCTCAAGGTCCAACTCAGGGTCTTCAAGGAGCTCAAGGTCGAATTTTAGGGTCTTTCATCTTTGATCCAGCATGAGCTCCCAGAATAAAGATTCCAATGTACCCCTCATCAATACTCCCCCACTTCTCGAGCGCAAAGTGAAGCTGAAGCTCGGAGAAGTAGAAAATGCTTGAGGATCGCTATTTCGTGTCTCGGATATGCCTCGTTAAAAACCTAGCTCGGAAAAACCCAGTGGGATAAAAACCGAACCAGGGAAAAAGAGTGCATATCTTAGAAACTCCAAAATATATTAGGGATCAGAATTATGCATTCGGGGTCGGATTTTGTATTGTTTGATCACACATGACTTATAATTCAGGATCAAAATCATGCCTTCAGTGAGCTCAGGGTCGGATTTTAGGGTCTTCCTTGAGCTCAGAGTCAAAATTACGGTCTTCATTGAGCTCAGGGTCGAAATTACGGTCTTCATTGAGCTCAAGGTCGAAATTTGGGTCTTCCATGAGCTCAGGGTCGAAATTTGGGTCTTCCATGAGCTCAGGGTCGAAATTTGGGGTCTTTGATCCAACATGAGCTCCCAGAATAAAGACTCCAAACCCTTGATCGGAGATTATCTGTCGAATTTATTAAAAACCCTGAAAGTTGATAACCAATAGCATATGGACCCATAATGTCTGGTTCGCAAGATTTCAAAGACAAGGCCAAAGTAGAAGAAGGATCGGAAGCCGATCTTATCATGCAGACCGTCGATGCTTACAAAAGTTACGACTTTTATCCTTTGTCATTTTTTGATCAGAGAATTTGATCTTGGAGATATAAGAATTTGATCTTGGAGATATAAGGATTCGATCTTAGAGATCTAAGAATTTGATCTTGGAGGTCTGAGAATTCGATCCTGGAGATATAAAAAATTCGATCCTGAAGATATAAGAAATTCGATCCTGAAGATATAAGAATTCGACCCTGGAGATATAAGAATTCGATATTGGAGATCTAATAATTTGATCCTGGAGATATAAAAAATTCGATCCTGAAGATCATAAAATTCGATCCTGAAGATCATAAAACTCGATCCTGAAGATCATAAAATTCGATCCTGAAGACTGAGGATTTGATCCTGAGGGTCATAGCAACGGCTTTCACCCTTTAGCTTTAATCGGTCATAGCAACAGCTTTCACCTGAAGGTCATAGCAACGGCTTTCACCCTTTTAGCTTTAATCGGTCATAGCAACAGCTTTCACCTGAGGGTCTTAGCAACAACTTTCACCCTTGTTATTTATTTCGATCTAAGGGGCGTAGCAACGGCTTTCACCCTTAGTCGTTTTGATCGGTCATAGCAACAGCTTTCACCTGAGGGTCTTAGCAACAACTTTCACCCTTGTTATTTATTTCGATCTAAGGGGCGTAGCAACGGCTTTCACCCTTAGTCGTTTTGACGAATGATAATCGACATTTTTAGCCGATCTTAGTCGTTTTTATCGGTCATAGCAACAGCTTTCACCTGAGGGTCATAGCAACGGCTTTCACCCTTTTAGCTTTAATCGGTCATAGCAATAGCTTTCACCTGAGGGTCATAGCAATGGCTTTCACCCTTTAGCTTTAATCAGAGAATTTGATCAGAAGATCATAAAATTCGATCAGAAGATCATAATAATGGGTTTCACCCTGTAGACATAAGAATTCGACCAGAAGATCATAAAATTCGATCAGAAGATCATAGCAAAGGCTTTCGCCCTGTAGACATAAGAATTCGATCAGAAGATCATAAAATCCGATAAGGAAATCATAATAATGGGTTTCACCCTGTAGACATAAGAATTCGACAAGAAGATCATAAAATTCGATCAGAAGATCATAAAATTCGATCATAAGATCATAGCAAAGGCTTTCACCGTGTAGACATAAGAATTCGACCAGAAGATCATAAAATTCGATCAGAAGATCATAAAATTCGATCAGAAGAATTCGATCAGAAGATCATAGTAAAGGCTTTCACCCTGTAGACATAAGAATTCGATCAGAAGATCATAAAATTCGATCAGAAGAATTCGATCAGGAGATCATAATAATGGGTTTCACCCTGTAGACATAAGAATTCGACCAGAAGATCATAAAATTCGATCAGAAGAATTCGATTATAAGATCATAGCAAAGGCTTTCACCCTGTAGACATAAGAATTCGACCAGAAGATCATAAAATTCGATCAGAAGAATATCACCTTGGAGATCAAAGAATTTGATCCTGGAGACTGAGAGTTTGATCCTGGAGATCATAAATTTCGATCTTGAGAATATGACCTTGGAGATCAAAGAATTTGATCCTGGAGACTGAGAGTTTGATCCTGGAGATCATAAATTTCGATCTTGAGAATATGACCTTGGAGATCAAAGAATTTGATCCTGGAGACATGATAATTTGACCTTGGAGATCTAAAAATTCGAACTTGGTGAACTGGCGATTTGAACTCCTCCTTCATGAGAAGATTCACTTGATTGTACGTGAATTGCCTCCTAGTAGGCATATTTCGATCTAACACTCAAATAAGGCCCCACGGTGGGCGCCAATTGATCTTACGGATTTTCGTTGGAGATCAAAATAATAAAGTAGAGCATACGAGATACACTATGATATGAGATAGAAGATCAATAAAGTATATTTCGATCATAAGGTGTACAGATTGCAAGTAATGAGGGTCCTATTTGAGCATTATAGGATGCCGTACAAGCTAGAGGGTAAATACATACAACTAAGGTGATCTTATCTAACTCAAGAGGAAATTCGAGCAGGAGGCTTCGACCAAGGAGCAGCCCCTCCCCCAAAAAATCTCCTCCTTCCTTCATAAATGCGAGTGGTATTTATAGTTGAGGCAGTGTGCTAGGTGAACCATCCACAGGGGTATATTTCTTGGCCCAAGGGCTTGGGCCTGGGGTTGGCCCAATGGTAAATTCGAGCATGAGACCCTCTGCTGGCGATCAGACTGAGCTAATTGGAGTTACAAGCTTCGGGATCAGAATTATGCCCTCAAGGTCGGATTCAGGGCCTTCAATGAGCTCAAGGTCGAAATTTAGAGTCTTCAATGAGCTCAAGGTCGAAATTATTCCTTCGGTGAGCTCAGGGTCGGATTTTAGGGTCTTCCATGAGCTTAGGGTCGAAATTATGCCTTCTGTGAGCTCAGGGTCGGATTTTAGGGTCTTCCAAGAGCTCAGGGTCGAAATTATGCCTTCTGTGAGCTCAGGGTCGGATTTTAGGGTCTTCCAAGAGCTCAGGTTCGAAATTTAGAGTCTTCAATGAGCTCAAGGTCGAACTCAGGGTCTTCAAGGAGCTCAAGGTCGAATTTTAGGGTCTTTGATCCAGCATGAGCTCCCAGAATAAAGATTCCAAAGTACCCCTCATCTTGATCTTATGCGATTTCGTTAGTTCGATAAAGGTGGTGTAAAATGCCGTGCTAATGTATGTAAATGGAAATAAAAAGATCAATAGTGTTACATTTAGAACAATCGAGTACAGGTTACATGAGTTAAGAGTCCTATTCGAGCATTATTGGATGCCGTACAAGTTAGAGGGTGAAATACATACAAGAAAGCCTATGCTATACTTCCTAAGTAATTCCGAGCAGTAGCCTCGGAGGAAGAGCACCTGGGAAGTTGTGTCGTCGTCATAAATGCTTGGGGTATTTATAGCTGAGACCTAGAACCAGGTGAACCAACCATAGGTGTGTATTACTCAGCCCACGGGCCTGGGCCTGAGCTCGGCCCAACAGTGATTTTGGACCCTAAGCTTCCTTAGTTGAGTCAGCGTAGGATTCTTGAGCTGTGGGCTCGAGTTTATGCTCATGAGATTTAGAATGATGAATTTCGACCTCACTAGGCTGTAGTAATGTTGAGTCCAAGTTACCCCTCATCAAAGAGGTTGGGCATTCTGATCGATATAAAACACATGAACAATATGATCAGATACGTCGTGATTTTTATAAGGATCCGGTAGAGACGATTCCGGAATATTATTGGTTTCCTACTAGTTGGTCAGTCATAGAGCTCTCAGAAATTGATCGAGTGAATGCATGTCCTGACAACTATAGAGCAATTAACGTTCATCATCTCGATTTAGGTGTTCGATTTCATATTGCTGATGAAATAGCTGAAATCTTAAATCGATGATCCCTTTCCCCTATTAACGTTCATCATCACAGAATTGCCTTTTGTCTGATAATTTAATGTCTTGGTCAAACTCCCTCTTTTGCCAATTTTTGTAATCTCTTTGTTGTGAATGGATCTCCCAAATCGAATGTCGGGTTATATTATGTTAAAGCAAAAATTAACAAGACCTTTTTATCACCAACTCAATCTGGGTATGGGAAGGAGTGGAAACATCGATTAGTGTACGTTTGTTCCCCTGAAGGTTATTTATGGAATATTTGAAGTGGATGGCGTACCGGGCCTATAAGATTAGGACAAGTTCCTTATCCTTCGTGGGGGCCTCGTTTTGTAAATAAGCTGAGAGAACATACATATATTATTAAGGGAGTTCTCTCATAACAGGTTCTTCGAGTGGGTGGGATGTCGAAATAGAAGGCTCGAAAACGTGATCCATATTTAGGTAGAATGTTTTTTTTTATTCTTCTTTCATTTCGAGATTAATTGATTCATGACGTTCAAAATTTTCTTCCAGAGGAAGCGATAATGCCAATCAGGGCAAAGAGGATTATGGAAAATGTTCGAAGAGGAGGGAGGTCCTCAGGTTCGACACAAGCTCCACAAGTTCAATATTCCCAAATTCGAAGTGGTGGGTCTAACAACACATCTCGAGCATTAGTCACACCTACTGCTGATACGACCCACCCTACTCGAAGCATTACAGGTCCTTCCACGGATGATCGAAATCATAGTCCCGTTCGATCTCAAAGAGGGAGCCGTTCGAGAGAAAATGAACCCTCAAACATGTTGTCAACCGCAAGTCCTCCCGCTTGAGGATGATCAGAGTTCATAACACTTTCTATATCCTCATCAAATGAGACTTCAAGAACCGGTTCTTTTCCTGGACGGCGGGCAACAATCTCGCCTTCTTCTCTCGGCCTTTTATTTGATCGAATGGCCTCAGGATTTGAGGGTTCATTTTCTCTCGAACGGCTCCCCCTTTGAGATCGAACGGGACTATGATTTCGATCATGCGTCGAAGGACCTGTAATACTTCGAGTAGGGTGGGTCGTATCAGTAGTAGGTTTGACTAATGCTCAAGATGAGTTGTTAGACCCACCACTTGGATTTTGGGAAGACTGAACTTGTGGAGCTTGTGTCGAACCTGAAGACCTCCCTCCTCTTCGAACATTTTCCATAATCCTCTTTGCCCTGATTGACATTATCGCTTCCTCTACAAGAAAATTTTGAATGTTATGAATCAATTAATCTCGAAATCAAAGAAGAATAAAAAGACATTCTACCTAAGGATGGATCACGTTTCCGAGCCTTCGATTTCGACATCCCACCCACTCGAAGAACCTGTTCCGAGAAAACTCTCTTAATAATATATGTACGTTCTCTCAGCTTATTTACAAAACGAGGCCCCCACGAAGGATCAGGAACTTGTCCTAATCTTATAGGCCCCCACGAAGGATCGGGAACTTGTCCTAATCTTATAGGCCCGGTACGCCATCCACTTCGAATATTCCATACGTAACCTTCAGGTGGACAAACGTACACAAATCGATGTTTCCACTCCTTCCCATCCCCAGACTGAGTTGGTGAAAAAAAGATCTTGTTAATTTTTGCTTTAACATAATAAAACCCGACATTCGATTGGGAGATTCATTCACAACAAAGAGATAACAAAAATTGGCAAAAGAGGGAGTTTGACCAAGACTTTTAATTATCAGACAAAAGGCAATAATCTGAGCCATCCCGTTCGGAACTATTTGAATAGGGGAAAGGGATAATCGATTTAAGACTTCAGCTATTTCATCAGCAATAGGAAATCGAGATGATGAACTTAAGTTGCTCTACAGTTGTCAGGAGGGGCAATTATTCGATCAGTTTCTTAGGGCTCTATGACTGACCAACTAGTAGGAAACCAATAAGATTCCGGAATCGTCTCTACTGGATCTTTATAAAAACCACGACCTATCTGATCATATTGTTCATGTGTTTTATATCGATCAAAAGGCCCAACCTCTTCGACATCACTCCCCTCACCTACCTCTTCGATATTGATTCCCTCATCTCCCCTTAATTCGACGTCACCACAAGCTAATGGTTCGACATTTTCAAACAACAAAGATTGAACTCTAATACTAATCAATTTCATCATCACCAGTTAAGTTAACAAAATCGAATGAAGAAGTAGAAACAATCGCAGAATCATTCAAATCAAGCTCAGTACTAGAACTACTACCAGAATTTATTGACATATTGAAAGCGATTTTTAACGAAAACGCAAGAAGAATTACCGGAAAAGTTAAGAAGAATTGACAACCCTCCCTTCGAAAATCCCTATTCGCACTCCCTTCGATTGTATTTCGACAAAAGCAAAAAGTAATTTCAGATCTAAGTAAATGGTAAAAGCCGCCCCTATTTATAAGAAGATAAAAGGTAAAATTGCACTTCCCTCGAATTACCTTCGATCTAATTTCCTTCGAGCACTTTCTTATAAAATACGAATTCTTCATCCTACCTTCAAAATTCCTTAATGAACAGCCTTCGAACAAAAAAGGACAAAATTAGTTATTTTACCTCCAAGTGGTTGACCTAGCTTCCTTCGACCAAAAAGCATAACAAATTAATTATTTTATCTCCTAGCTTCCTTCGACCAAAAAGCAGACCAAATTAATTCTTTTATCTCCAAGTCCTTCGACCAAAGAGTAGTGGGAAAGTAATTTTTTAGATTGAGTAAATGGTAAAACCCTTTCCCTATTTATAAGAAGATAAAAGGTAAATTGCATTTTTAGCCCTTTCGACATAAACTAAGTTTATTTACCAAAGCCTTCTTTTGATCACTACAAAATTTACCCTTAAAAATTCTAGAAAATTACAAATTAGATCCAGTGAGTCGATGCATATTATATTAACTTTGTTTTCGGATCTCTCATCACTTTCAAAAGTTGAATACAAATCCTCAAAATTACTTTACAAGCTCGAAACTATTCACAAAATTCAAGGCTTCGAATTCTAATCAAAACACTTGAACTTGGGGGACTATTGATATACCAAATAATAAAACGCTGACATGGCACATTAAACAAACGGATTATGAACGAAATTATGATTAAATCTACATTATTCGAATAGATTTATTCTTATAGGTATTCGACCAAAAATCAACTTGTTCGGTTCGACCAAATTCCATATACTGACGAGAAATTGGATGAACTATTTTGGTCGAACTGAATCCTTTTTAATCTGTATAAATGCTTTTTCAGGAAGATCAACTATTCTCTCCTCAGTCTCTACTTTATCAATCCATCGAATAAACGTTCAATCTGAGTTGTCATCAACACGTGAATTGCGATTATATCGAATCGAATAAAGTTCGACCCAGATAGATCAACCAATTAGATCCGACCCTAAAGATCCGTTATAAAAAAAACCTATAAATAGATGGCATTTATGGTTTTTTGAAGATTAAGTTTTTTTATCTCAAAACTACTTCGACAATACCTGCTAACGCCGAATCTACTGCCACCTATATCCATCCAGTTCATTAGAATATAGGGTTAGGATCCTCAAAGTAGAGTTCAACTTAAACTGATTAATTTGGATTCTGCACTAAGAAGTCGTAATTAACACTAAGCCACACATTGAGCATTCACTAAATACTCATACGAGTTTAGGCTTCATCAGTTGGTGTCGTCTGTGAAAACCACTAACCAGTACTCGAGGAGGAATGACGACAAGATCCAAAGCAGCAATAGCGAATGCCGCAGCATGGGAACAAGAAAGGCAAGGAGACAACATTGGTGAGGATGAGAACAACATGCAGAATGACCATGAAGCGAATGCAGGTCCATCAAGACCACCAGAAGAAGTTTTCAAGTTCACCAGACAAGAGCTGAAGGAGCTCATAGAAAGCGCGCATAAAGAATGGGTGAATAAATCAAAACTTCATAAAGTCGAAGGACAAAAGCTCAAGGACTCGGAGCATCGTGCTGAGAATCCAAGGGGAAGCCAAGCAATTTCTGAAGAAGTAGACAGTAGACCAAACGAGAGTCCTATTCGACCAGCAGAAAAAAATAAAGGAGAACATATGGAATTTTCAATCGAAGTAAACAAACTTGCCTCCCAAGTCAAGTGTTTGACAAAAAAGTTGGAAGACAAAGAAAGGCGAATTGATGATGGCCCGATCATATCGAAAGAATCCTGGTAGATCTAGAAGTTCAGCCAACATATTGTTCCTTGATGCACTCACGCAAATGGAACTAGGAGTAAGTTCATTACAACCAATTAACACACCTTTGTCAGGTTTCAGAGGAGCAGAGGTCGTACCATTAGGTACATTAACCTTATCGACCACTTTGGAGAATGATCAGAACAGCAGAACAAGAATGATCAAGTACCTGATCATTGATTCGCCTTGTGCCTATAATGTTATCTTAGGAAGATCAACTTTGAATGTGTTTCGAGCAGTTCTGTCCATATCATCAAAAAAATGAAATTCTCCACTAGGCAAGGCATCGGAGAAGTGATAGGAGATTCTAAAAAAGCTTGGGACTGTTACACAGTTTCAGTTGATAAAAAGAGAAATCGGTGCTCCATCGAGTAATATCCATCGAGGAAGCAAAAGACCTTCAACTTACAAAAAGATCAAAAGAGGAAAAAGAATATGTAAACTCAGCTTCAATCGAAGAGAATGCTTCAGGAAAGCAGAAGTTTGAGGCACCTAGAGTCGAACCTCTCGAAGGATTCAAAGAAATCGAACTAATCTTGGGAGTATCAAGCAAAACAACCAGGATAGGAGTCAATTAAGTGAAGGCTTGGAGTTCTTATCAATACAATTTCTTCGAAAGAACGTCGATGTGTTTGCATGGTCGACAAGTGACTAACAGGGCATCGACCCCAGTGTGATAGTCCACATATTAAATATAGATCCTTCTACTCGTCCTGCTAGGCAGAAAAAACGAAATTTTGGTCCATAAAGAAACAAGATAATAGAGGAAGAAGTAGATAAACTCTTGAAAGTTGGATGCGTTGTCGAAATACAATTCACTAATTGGTTATGCAACGTGGTTTTGGTTCCAAAAAAAGAAGATCGTGTTGACAAGTCAGCCATTGAGACAAGTTCTTTCAAAACCTAACGCTTCTGGAAGATTGATCAAATGGGCAGTAGAATTAGGAGAATATGATGTTGAATTTCAACCAAAAACCGCAATTGATATACCAAATATTCAAACGCTGACATGACACATTAAACAAACGGATTATAAACGAAATTATGATTAAATCTACACTATTCGACCAAATTTTTATTCTTATAGGTATTCGACCAAAAATCAACTTGTTCGGTTCGACCAAATTTCATATAATGACGAGAAATTGGATGAACTATTTTGGTTGAACTGTATCCTTTTTAGTCTGTATAAATTCTTTTTCAGGAAGACCAAATATTCTCTCCTCAGTCTCTAATTTATCAATCCATCGAATAAACGTTCAATCTAAGTTGTCATCAACACGTGAATTGCGATTATATTGAATTGAATAAAGTTCGACCCGGATAGATCAACCAAATAGATTCGACTCGAAAGATCCGTTATAAAAAAAAAACCTATAAATAGATGGCATTTATGATTTTTTGAAGGTTAAGTTTTTTATCTCAAAACTACTTCGACAATACCTGCAAACACCGAATCTACTGCCACCTATATCCATCCAGTTCCGTAGAATACAGGGTTAGGATCCTCAAAGTAGAGTCCAACTTAAACTGATTAATTTGGATTCAGCACCGAGGAGCCGTAATTAACACTAAGCCACACATTGAGCATTCACTAAATACTCATACGAGTTTAGGCTTCATCATGCACTAAGCACTCTTTGCACTACCACAATTAGGGGTGTAATTGAGTCGAGTAGCGAACGACATATTGTTCAAGCTTGTTCTGAATTTTATCGAGCTCAAATAAAGCCAAGTATCGAGTAGCTTGATATTTTGCATGTATATTATCATTTTTTAGCTTATCGAGTCAAGCTCGAGCTGAACTTCAAAACTTATCGAACAAAGAATGATGTTTAAGCTTGTTTGATTAATGTGATAAACCAAGTTGAAACGGGCTTTTATCTAAGGAGCTCAGTCGAGTATTACATCCTAAGTTGTTATACTTATATATACCTATACATACATATCAAAATTAGTGCAAACCGGGGAAGCAAAACTCGAAGATTTAGATATTACAGATCACATCATGCACTGTTGTGAGTGCTTCACGATGATCTTGCACGATTCTTCTAGTCCCGAGTCCCGACCGTCACTCTTACATATAAACCGTAATTCCAAACTGGACATTCACTCATATTCCAACACTTGAAATCAAATCATTTTCTAATGTGTTCCTAACTGCGGAAGGAGAAGACACACGACCTTTCTGCTCCGCCAAATGTAACTTCAATGGCCTTCCTTCCAACGTCTATTTACATTACGTAAAGAAGTAAAGCGAGTTAACGATGATCGAGAATGGCAAAATGGTCATTAGAACTAAAGTCATTCATTCTTACCACTCCATTCAACGTTCTCAATGCAAATTCTAATTCTTGTGCAGACTCAAAAATAGTCTTGTGCAAATTCTATTTACATGCAACATCTCCATGAGAAGGGAATTAAATCGCTCATTATTTTACATAATTCTCGTAAACACCAATTTTTTTCCGGGAGATACCAAACAGACATGCATTTTAACTCTCTAAGATAAAATAATGAGGATATTATTTCATGTGAAACATATTATCGAGTGGGAGTTGCACACGCGCTTAAAACTGGGAGTGTAACTTCATTTGGTGGGAAAAATACCAATCTAATTTTCTCTTGATACCATATTGCATTCATTTTACAATTATGAAATTCATGCTATAATGGACATTTTACCCCTATGTGATTTCGTATAAAGGAGGTAGTGAACTTTTTTGAGATAATTGCACTTTTGGTATCACACTTTGTCTATCACATTTAATACCATGATTAAATAAATTGTGACATATTTGGAACCACATTTAAAAATCACCGTTAAGTGGTGACACTTAGGTCTTATTGTAAAATTGATGTCAATATTTATGTTGACTGACAATTCTACCCCATAAAATTTCAGGCTACCAAAATAGCCCTCCATCTCCAAATTTAGTGACGATTTTAGTTTTCATTGTCGTTAAATTTTTTAAATTGACTCGATTAAGACCATGTGCGGAACAATTTGGAGATTTTACCTATTATATTTAAATAACTAATTTGATTTATAAATTTTATTAATAAATTAAATAATATTTTAACATAAATCTGGAAAAAAATTAAGAAAACATTCAAATCTAAGATTTATATAATAGTATTAATCTATTTAATATTTATTAAAATAATAAATTATATAATTAAAATTTATTTAATAATATTAAAATAAATAATTATAATTAAAAAAAACTAAAATACTACAGCGCTTATGCACTTCTTTGGTAAATCAAATTACATTACGACGCGTGTGCACTTCTTCTACTACAAGAACTATTCTCCAATATTGAGATAATGTTTGCAACAACTTTCGAAAATAGCTTTTAAGCATATTTTTGGGGTTTTTGGCATTTTGCACCCTCGAATTATAGGATTTTATCTTACTTAAAAGTTTTGACACTTTGTACTTTGAAAATATAATTTATTTAAAACTTTGTACCCTAATGTGTATTTTAGTGAGAAAATTCATTGATAGAAAAGTAGAATAGTTATTTTCAATATTTTTCACTTTGCACCTTGGCAATATAGAATTTGCACCCTTAAAATATAGAATGTTGGTATTTTGCACCCTAAAATTATAAATATTGGCATTTTCACCCCGATTTAAATTTTTTGGCACTTTGCATCCTAAAAATATAATTTGTATGACATTTTGTACCCTAATGTATTTTCTTTAAAAAAAAAAAACTCATGGATGTCGACGATGTAGAGATAAAATTGACCTTTCTATGCACAATAATCATAAACTTGTTATTCTAAATTTATTTTACTTTATAATAACTTATTTTAGCATTTTTCTCTCATTAAAGTTCAGAATAAAAAAAGACATTGTCTTCATTTTATTTTCAAGTATCCTCTAGATTACTTATTTTATATCTAAAATACACGTTTACATATCTAACATATTATTATATTGCATGTTATTTACATGATTTAGATTATCATATTAAGTCGGGGTTGAAAATTGCCAAAAATTATATTTTTTGGGTGCAAAGTGCCAAAAATATTCTATAATAATCACTACACTCTTCAATCAATGAAATTTTTTTTTCAAAACACACACTAGGGTGCAAAGTACTAACTAAATTGTATTTTTGGGGTGTAAAGTGCCAAAAATTTTAAGCTAAGGTGCAAAGTATCAAAACTCTATAATTCCAGATTGCAAAATGCCAAAAGCCCCATATTTTTGCTCAAAAGTTATTTTGGAACTATAATCTAGAATGCAAAGTGCCAAAAGCCCCATATTTTTGCTCAAAAGTCAAAAGTTATTTTGGAATGTTTGCAAATGGTGCTTTACTTTCTGCTTCTCTTAAAATATGCTATAATAGACTATAATCACTTCTAAAGGTGATTCTACTTCAACTTATTAATAAGTTGAAACACACCATTTATTTTTTCACCGCAATTTTTTTTTTTTTTTTTTTTTTTTTGTAAAATTACAGATACTTAAAAAATACAATAATTTAAATTGCTTACCGGAACTATAATTATCCTATTTCCACGTCCATCACAAAAAGTTATAAGATATAAAAATTACCAAACTTGATTACCAGAAAATCCAAACTAATTAGAACATTAAATTATCGACTCTACTAATTAAAAAAATAAATAACTCTAACTAAAAATGCAAAAAACTATGACTTAATTAATTTCCTATTTTAGTAATTCAGACAACCGAAACGTCATATTAGAGATCTCCCCCTCCAGGTCTAGGGCAGGTCCCGAATGCAATCTACTTAACTCCTCCTTAATTGTTATCAGTGCTGCAAAATCAATCCAAACAGGCCTTAATTAATTAACTCCTCCTTAAACAAAAATTAAGGAAGATTAAATAAATTAAGGAAGAAATTAACAGAAAAGCAAACCCTCGGCAACAAAAGCAGTGGCAAAAGGGAATTTGCGAAGCGACATATCCTTAATTTCCTCCTCTAGACCATTAGCAAAATCTTTTAATATTGAAATTTTTTCGGATAGGCTTTCAGATTTTGAAATTTCATCCAAAATCTTCTTCATAATTGTTGATTCCATTTTCTTTTAATTAACTGTGAATATTTAATTTGTTTACTTGGGGAAGAAGATATAAATAAGAGGGAAGAGAAGAGACACTAGGTTATTAACTTGACTTTTTTTTATTTGGTTAAAAAAGCCCAGCCCAATTATGTGTCCTAATATAACTATATCTTATAATTATAATTTAACTGTACTTTATAATGTCTGCACAATAAAGTTAAGAAATATATATAATTATTAATCAATATACGTCTTGAGTTTTCTTTTTGTCTTGATCACATGGAGGTATTATAGTTCGTGAAAATAAAGTCAAAAAACTTTCTATCATATTCATTCATTTTATAATAGTAGAGATAGATAAAATTATTATCATTAAAAAATCATGCGTTATTGTCATTAAAAAATCATGCGTTACAATTATATAAAAATTGTGAAGGCGAGAATGTGTGTCGGTTGTTTGTACGAAGAATTGAAAACTTGGAAGAGAAATAGGTGTTGTGGAGAGTGGAACTAGTCGAATATTATTGTGATAGTGGAAAATGTTTGTTAGGGCATCTCTAACCGAAGGGGAGGTTGAAGGATCCCCTGTCCTTCCTCGGGCGCCTGTACATGCGGCGTGCACACCTGTGCACTTGCTAGTTCCTTTTTGCTTTTTTTTTTTAATTATTTTATTTAAATGTTACTTAACTGAAAATGAAAAGGTTTATTTTAAAATTTTGTGTAAGATTTTGTAACATTCTATATTAAATTAAATATTAACTTTATTAGTTTTAATTTTAAAATTTTAAATTTGTTTAGAAAAGTAAAACTAAACAAATGTACAAATAAATATTGAAAAGTTATTTTTTGAATTTTAAATTAATATAATAACATATGCCGGGCTTTGGGAATTCTTCAAGTCGGTTGGAATAATGATAAAGAAAACGGAAGGTAAAAAATAATTAAAATTAAGGGGGGTCTTTCTAAAATAAATGGATGGATTCGTTCACATTTAGAATTGCACAAAAAAGACTTTTCTTCTAAGAGAGGTTTGCGGAAAATTTTGGGTATAGTTTAAACATTGTTAATTTTAATTTTAATCTTAAATTTGTCTACTATGGTAGAATTTCGACAAACCATTAGCAATCAACTCAACAAATGCTCTTAAACATTCAATTTATCAAGATAACTAATCATTCCTCTATTTTCATCACCCCACTTGATTGAATCTATCGGGTAAACACATAATTTTCGTTTTGTGTGAATTTTGCAATTAATGCAAAAAATCTATCTACGTTCGTAAGTATGAACAAATGACAATTTTTTTTTAAAGACAATAAGGACTTATTTCACAATTCAGACTGGAAAGTTAAGTAAAAAATCCTGCTTTTAAAACATAAGAAATAAGGGAAAGTGATTAATAGACCTAATAACAAAAAATAACATTATAGGAAATTAACTTTGTGGATGTGTTTGTACCCAAAAAATCACCCTCGACTAATCGAGGAACTACGGCTCAACATAACAAGCCAAAAATGGCATATGGGCCGAATTATGTCACGCCAAACAGGTCAGACCAAATCGGATCAAATTTGGACCGAAAATGGACCCAATCGAGCCAATGAATTGGTCACGAACCCAATTTCAAAATTCGTCCCAGTTTGCGCAATTAATTAAATTTTAGGCCAAATATAAATTAATTAATTGATAAAGTTAATTAATTTATAAGCCAAGTTTAATTAATTAACAATCAAGGTCAAATTATGGTTAAGTACAAAACAAGCCCAATTAACCCAATAAATGATTTTGGCTACTATAGATTAATTAATTAAGTTGATTAATTAATTGGGCCAAGTCTAATTAATTGGCCCACTTGGTAAATAAAAGCCATTAATTATTTAATTGGATAAATTGTGAGACAACAAGGCTCGACCCAGGACCAACCATGGCCCGATCGGTCCAAATCGGCCATGACCCAGCCCAGATCGGCCACTCCTAATTTTTGGGACCCACTTGTGGCTTTGTTATTTAATTAATGGTTAATTAATTAAGGGATAAGGATTAAGCTAAGTAGTTGGCTTAAATAACTAAGTCCTTAAAATTCTCTTAGTTAGTTATCATTAATTCAATTTCAAATTCAACGTTTCTTCTTCTCCAACCACCACTAGCATCAATTTTCAGCAACAAAAGAACTGCCATCAAAGTAGTGGAAGTAGTGGAAGGTTTTCAAGTAGTGGGAAGAGTGGGAAAGTGGCTATCAGGGAAGCAGTTTTTTCTGGCCATCAGCTCATCGACCCAACAGCTATAAATATAACAGGACTGCCATTCGCGCAAGACACACACAACTCAACCAACAACTTTTCAGTCTACACTGATCGGCTCAACGCCTCACCGGAAGTCCAGCACCTCGTTGCTTCTTTTTCAGCAAACAATTGTCAATCCCTTGATATCAACTGTCCCTCCTCAGCCACCAGTGATCCCTGACAGCCTGAACTCTTGCCGCCGCCGCTCAAAGTCAGCCGCCGCCGCCGCCGTCTTCCGCCGTCAGCTGACACTGACTCGAGCGAAACCTTGATAGCAAGCAGATAACAATCTGTTTCCTATCGAGTTATCAGCCTGCCAACTCCTCGATATCAGTCTGTCCCTCCTCAGCCACCAGTGATCCCTGACAGCCTGAAGTCTTGCCGCCGCCGCCGCCGCTCAAAGTCAGCCGCCGCCGCCGCCGCCGCCGCTGTCTTCCGCCGTCAGCTGACACTGTCTCGAGCGAAACCACTCATATCAGCAAGTAGCTCGCTGTTAACTGTCATGTAAGTGCCCACGTATTTATGTGACAAACTCATCAAGTAGCCATCTGCCTGATGAGCTCGTCGTCAAGTAGCCATCTGCTTGACGGCTATCGGCTGAGTAGCCATCTGCTCTGTCGATGCCTTGGTCAGTGGCCACCCGCTGATCAGGAGCCCGATTGATGGCCATCCATCAAGGTTGGGCGAACCATTGACGGTGGGTCTCCCGTCGTCAATGTTACTTTCTGTCAACATAACGTTTTATCATGCATTATCAGCTCGTCGGCGGGTTTACCTGCCGATCAAGGAGTCAATTTTCAGAACTTAAAAGATTTATCAACTCATCTGGCAGATTATGCCGAAACAGGAGACTTATCGTTTTGTATATTTTTGTAATATTTGTACATCGGGGAACTTGCCAATATTCTTTTGTTATTAATGGAAGTCGTTTGGCTCGTATGTCTTGACTCTTTTACATAAATATGCTTTACGTCAATTGATTTCCATTGATATGCTGTTTACTGTCAAGATCATGTTTTCTGTCAAGGTGTTTATTCAAATTGATTGATTGTCAAGGCACTTGCTGATTTTCAAATCCGCTGATATGTTAAACAGGCCATCGATTGGTCATAAGTTTTTGGCACTAAAGAGAGATTTTCATAAATTATTTAAGTCCTGCGGCCAGGCAGGCATAGAAAAGAACTAGGGGTAGTGTTTGCCTACTCTGTCGCAATCGTTTAGAAGTCAGCCTTATCAGGACAACTTATTTTGATATCAACATGTCTTTGTCAGGACACTTACTTTATCAATTTACCGATATCAACATGTCTATTTTCAAATCGTTATGTTTGCACGCACAAACATTGGCACGCCCGCATTCATTTTATATCATATCGAGGCATTTTACATCGAGCTATTGGCTCGTCGAGGTGTCTGCTGACCGGTTTACAAAAACAGTGTTCTGCAACTCCTCGATGCCAAACATCCCTCGATGTCAACCCCTCGATGACAAGCACCCCTTGATGTCAGTTTTATCGCAAACAATATTTTGGCACTTCTTGATGCCAAGGGTCGCTCGATGTCGTCGAGGTGTCCCTCGATGCCAAACTTATAGGCAAACAGTTCCTTGATGCCATGTATTGTCCGATGCAAAATTTATAGCAAACAGGATGCACACCAAGGATATTTGATGAATTTGATTGTTAATGGAGATTCTACGAACTCAAGAGACGGATCATGATGTATTAATTTTCATCTTTAATGATTATCTTAAAAAGGTTAAAAAGAAAATAATTTATTTGTTATAATTAAAAACTTGCCAATTAAACAAGTTGCAATATAGAGAATTTCCATGCTTGTATTTATAGCCTTTGAAAAATTGCTTTAGCAACAATAATTTTTAATTACTAATATTAATTCTAAAATTTAGTGAAAAGATTACTTTATACATACATTCTGTTAGACAACATTAACATGTGGATCAGATAACAAAATATTTTGAATAAATAATATATTTTAAAAACTAAAATACTATATATAGAAGAGACATAAATAAATATAAATTATATAATTAATTATTCATCTATGTCCATCCAATCAAAGAAGGGTGTAGAATATTCTGGGGACACCGAACGAAGGAGACCTCTTTTAATTGGGATAATAATTAATAGAAAGATAATTATTAGGGCTATTATTACGTCATTATATACGTCACCCGTCTCCTATATATAGGACCGCTTTTTCCCAATAATTATTCGTTCAATTCAATTTCAATTCATTCACTTTCTCTTTCTAAGAAAATACTCTCTCAAAACTTTCTGTGAAGTCCTCTTTTTCCAAAAGCATCCTAAGGTAATTACTTTGTTCCCTGCTTTCTTTAATTCAGAATTCCTTTGATTTTTGGCTGTTTTTATGTGTATAATTGTGTCGTTTGATTGAGTTTGATTGACGATGGTGGTGTATGTTAGGAGAAAAGAGGCTAGGGTTTCAATATTTCGAATTTCTTAATTCGAGGTGCATAATTATTGAGGGATTATTCGGCTTTCTTTGATTCGAGTGCTGATACGTTAATCAATGATTATGTTCCTTTAGATTAGGATCATCTGAGTAATATGGTAGGGTTATGCTGATTGATTCGATATAGATGAAGATGATGGTGATGTATGTTATTAAGGATGAAAATTCTACGTTTTGATTTTCGACCTTTTTTAATTTGATGATTAATTATTGGGGTTCATTTGATTTGATAGCTGATAACTTAATAAATGGGGGTATTATGGTGGACTTTGTAAATAGTAGTCTAGTTTTTTGATGGCTTGGGATGTTTAATTTAAATAATTTAACCAGAAGATCGAAGGGTTCCTTTGAATTGTTGACCTTATCAATTTGGTTGCTGGTTCATAGATTGTCTTGGGAAGCAAATAAATTTAATTCTTTTCCTGTATGTGTTAAAATTCCAGATGCAGATCTTTGTGAAGATACCTAATCAATATTTGTTTTCCTTTTTAAAATTTAATTAGATTCTTTGGGAGTGATATGGGAGACCTTGTGAATGGAAGATCAGTGTTTTGAGGGCTTATGGTGTTGAAACAATATAACTTGATAATTGATGTGTTTTGTGAAATTGTTGGTTCATAGATTGTTCTGGAAAACAGATAAACTCATTACCTTTTTTTGCCTTTTTTTGGGGTTAAATTCAGATGCAGATCTTTGTTAAGACTCTAACTGGCAAGACTATTACTCTCGAGGTCGAGAGTTCTGATACCATTGACAATGTTAAGGCTAAGATTCAAGATAAAGAAGGAATTCCTCCTGACCAGCAGAGGTTAATCTTTGCCGGGAAGCAACTTGAAGATGGCCGAACCCTTGCAGATTACAACATCCAGAAAGAATCGACCCTCCACCTTGTTCTACGCCTCCGTGGTGGGATGCAGATATTTGTGAAAACCTTAACAGGGAAGACCATAACTCTTGAAGTCGAGAGCTCAGATACCATTGACAATGTCAAGGCAAAGATCCAAGATAAAGAAGGAATTCCCCCAGATCAGCAGAGACTTATTTTTGCTGGGAAGCAGCTTGAGGATGGTCGCACCCTTGCTGATTACAACATCCAAAAGGAGTCGACCCTCCACCTAGTCCTCAGACTACGTGGTGGCATGCAAATTTTTGTGAAGACTCTTACCGGCAAAACTATTACACTAGAAGTCGAAAGCTCCGACACAATCGACAACGTCAAAGCTAAAATCCAGGACAAAGAAGGGATCCCTCCAGACCAACAGCGATTGATCTTCGCAGGTAAACAACTTGAGGATGGAAGGACTCTGGCAGATTACAATATTCAAAAGGAGTCGACTCTCCATCTTGTGTTGAGGCTGAGAGGTGGTATGCAAATTTTTGTGAAAACCTTGACTGGAAAGACCATTACGTTAGAGGTCGAGAGTTCAGACACGATTGACAATGTGAAGGCAAAGATTCAAGATAAAGAAGGAATCCCACCAGACCAGCAGCGGTTGATCTTTGCAGGAAAACAACTCGAGGATGGAAGGACTCTGGCAGATTACAATATCCAAAAGGAGTCGACTCTCCATCTTGTGTTGAGGCTGAGAGGTGGAATGCAAATTTTTGTGAAAACCTTGACTGGAAAGACAATTACATTAGAGGTCGAGAGTTCAGACACGATTGACAATGTGAAGGCAAAGATTCAAGATAAAGAAGGAATCCCACCAGATCAGCAGCGGTTGATCTTTGCAGGAAAACAACTTGAGGATGGAAGGACTCTGGCTGATTACAATATCCAAAAGGAGTCAACTCTCCATCTTGTGTTGAGGCTGAGAGGTGGCATGCAAATATTCGTGAAGACCTTGACTGGAAAGACCATTACGTTGGAGGTGGAGAGTTCTGACACAATTGAAAATGTGAAGGCAAAGATTCAAGATAAAGAAGGCATCCCACCAGATCAACAGCGATTGATCTTTGCCGGAAAACAACTCGAGGATGGAAGGACTTTGGCCGATTATAACATCCAGAAGGAGTCGACTCTTCATTTGGTTTTGCGATTGAGGGGAGGTATGCAAATATTTGTGAAGACTTTGACCGGAAAAACGATCACTTTGGAGGTCGAGAGCTCTGATACTATAGATAACGTGAAGGCAAAAATTCAGGACAAGGAAGGGATTCCTCCTGATCAACAGAGGCTTATATTTGCTGGGAAGCAACTCGAGGATGGTCGCACTCTTGCTGATTATAACATACAGAAGGAGTCGACCCTTCACTTAGTGCTCCGACTCAGAGGTGGTGATATCTGAAGTTGCTTTTGTATTCCTGTGGATTGTTGGACATGATATCAAGTTTTATGTTTCCTGGCTTATTCTAATTATGTATCTTGAACTTTGGCTGTTTCAGTTGTAATTTGTTACCAATGGAATTGTTTAGCTTTTCTATAATGGTGAATTCTGCATGTAGTTCTGGAATTTGGCCAGTTCTCTTATCATATTCTTGAGTTCATATTTGATTTTACACCTTATTTTTGTAGAGCATTTGGTTATTCATACCCCCACCCCACCCCCCCCCCCCCTTTTTTTTTTTATTTGACGGCTGACAAGAAATTTCATTTTTTTACTTTTATTTATCGTTGTCGAAGCTCAATTCTTTTTTCTTCCATCAATTTTATTCTTCTTGTTAATTGTTGTAATCAATTCAAATTAATGATTAATTATGTGGTTGAAAGAGAGTTTTAGGGCTTTTGCTTAAGGAAGTATTTTTTCATCTTAATTTTTGTACAATTTGATAAAATGACAAATATAAAAAGGGGAGTAATAAGTAAAGAAAGATGAAAACTATGAGATTACATGAACTGGTGTTTGGAGTTATTTTGCTTGTTTGAAGTTTTGAACTAGACTTGGATGGTATTATGAGTTTGTACCTTTAAAACATGATTGAAATAGAATTAGATAGGTTTATGGGCTTTTGAACTTTCAGATATTATATATATATTTGGTTTTTGGTACAAAAGTAAATGAGAGAATTGTATTTGTGGTATTAAATTATATATCGATTCTCATTTGTAGTACCATAAAATATCGAGGTCGACATATTTGGTATCATAATTTAAGAAATTGAATTACTTTTGGTACTGCCGTTTAAAATGTACGTTAATTGATGACATGACAGATAAATTTTACTACAAAATTCATATAATTATTTATGTGGACTAATAATTATTCTCCTAATTTTTTTTTTTTTTTTTTTGATAACCCAGGTGTACAAGCTTACACTTGACTAATCCTGGACCCTTAGAACCCTTGCCCTAGAACCCTGAAGGATGTAAATCGCAGGATGTGCCTTCACCAGGCCCCGGGTTCCCACCATACTGCTGTACACTCTGCGCATAAAGGGGTCTTCACCACAAATGACCCTTAGATAGACTCTTTATCAAAATAACCTCTTTATCTTTAAATTTACTGACAATTTCGATTCACATTGCTGCTCAATTTCAAAATTGGCTCGAATAGACCACGTGCGGACTAATTTAGAGATTTTATTTACTTATATATTTACATATTTATTTAACTAATTTAATTTTATAATTAATATTAACAGACCAAATAATACTTTAACATCAATTCGATAAAATATTAATTAAATTTAAAATTTATATAATAATATTAATATATTTAATTTTTATTAAAAACAAATTATATGTTATTAATAAAATAATTATAATTTTTTTTAAAAAAAAAAAAAAAACCCTATCTCCTACCCCTCAACCCCATCCCCCCTAACCACCACACCCAAATCCCAGGCCGGCAGCAACCTGAGCCTGGGATTTGAAGGGGGTTGGGGTTGGGGTAGGGGTAGGAGACAGGTTTTTTTTTTGTAAAAAATTATATTATTATATTAATAATATATAATTTATTTTTTAATAAATATTAAGTATATTAATATTATTATATAAATTTTTGATTTAAGTAATATTTTATCGAATTTATGTTAAAGTATTATTTGGTCGGTTACTATTATTTATAAAATTAAATTAGTTAAATAAATATGTAACTATAATAAGTAAAATCTCTAAATTGGTTCGTACGTGTTTTATTCGAGCCAAGTTTGAAGTTGGGCAACAATGTGGATTAAAATTATCAATAAATTTGAAGATATGAGGTTATTTTGACAACTTGAAAAGTTAGGGGTATAATTTGATAGAAATAGTGTCCTGCAAGTAAGCTGTATGGCTAGCATTTATTGTAATAAATAAGGAACTATTCAATTTCGATTAATAAATGCACTTTATTAAATGGTCAACTTTATCTTATGTAATAACTATCTACGCATAAGGATAGAAGTCCTTAGATCACAGGGCTATGGGACAACCCGTGGACTGATCTCCAAGGCCGTGATCTAGAACATATTCAAAAGTCGTAGAATTCAATCGAGATAGGACATCGTTGGATTGGATTATTGTGTATACTCCGATGAACTGGAGAACGCTGGGGTCCACAAGCGTGACTGGGATAGTCGATACATATAAGTGGGTGGCTTGCTGGGATAGCAAGTGCACTGAATACCCCAATTAGGAAATAACTCACCATGGAAGCGGTAGTCGCATATCGGGGTTGAAGTTATTCCAATTTGCAATAGTATACGAGGAACGATTCCTAACTACTTGAGGTCATAGGATTTATCTGGTGCGAGAACGTTCATGCTTTGATGTGAGTTCCGACTGACTGGAGATCACCAGAAGGTCTCTGTGAACTCATGTTGGGTATGGAGGAACTCGTATGCAAATTCACATCATCAACAAAAGATCCATTGACCCGACTTGATAGTTTGGGAAATTCTCCTATGGATTTTTGTGAGAAATTAATTATGATAAAAATCCTTGGCCAAGGTATCTGACGATTTTATGTGAGTAGCTCATAAAGATGAAGTCAAAGAGAATTTATTTCGAGACCAGAATACATAAGGGCAAGACAAAATAAAAGGGAGACCGATGAAAAACCATATCCTTAAGTCTCGACTGAGAGATTGATCGATGGAGAGATTATGGCGTATATGGAAATTGTAAATGAGTTAAAAGGTTCACTGAATTAATTCACTAGTGATTGGGCTCCATGGGCTTGTGGCCGGATATTGACCGTGGAGTGTGGGAGAATTCCCAAATTGGCAGGGGTGCTAATTTTGAAATGATCGGTCGACAGAGTATTCGATTGATTTAGAGTATATGTTACTCGAATAATTAAATAATATTTAATTATAACTCACAACCAATTATGTGGTGAACCTACGGGGGCATACACAATACACATGAAGCGAAAGCGAGGAAAAGAGAACAATCGAATCGACTGGGTCGACTGGGGCAATAATCGACTGGGTCGATTAAAGTGGGTGGGTCGACCCAATTATAGCTAAATAGGATCCAATTGGAATTGGATCAAGATCATAAATTAAATTGGAATTTGATTTGTGAGTTAATTAATTAAAGCAATAATTAATTAAGTAGACTTAGAGTCTAAATTAATTAATTGGGAGATTAATTAATTAATTGGGCTATTTAATTGAAAATTTAAATAAAGCCTAGTTAGATTAATTAATGTGGGCCATAGATTAATTGAAAGACTTAGTCTTTTAATTAAAGTGGGCCATGACCCATGTAGGAGAATTAAAGTCCTAATCCTAAGAGGACTATGTTAGAGAGATAACTATAAGTAGGTTACTTACAGTTGTCTCACACACACAACTCTAAGAGCCAAAACAGAGCAAAGGAAAAATTCTCTCTCCCTCTCTCTACACCAAATAGGCCGAACATTTCTTCTATTTGGAAGAATTTTTCGTTTTCGATTTTAGCTCCTAAATCGTTCTTAAATCCTAGATATTAATATACCCTATGTTCTAGTCAATTAGGTTATATTAATTTTCGTGATATTGTGTTGTATCAACTCGTAGAGGTGCAACACGTGGGGCGCTACTAGCAGGACTTGGGATCGATACAACCGAGGGAGACAACGCAACTTTGCTGAGCTACTTGGATTTGCAAGGAGACATGTATAATTTGGATCTAAGTATTCTTGTCGTTTTAATATTCATATATATACACCTAGGGTAGTATCCTAACAAGATTCCGTAAGAGGTCCTATAAAATTTTAAATTCCGCTGTGCCTAGGGCTGTTTATCTTACTGAATCCCAACAGTGGTATCAGAGCCAACTCTAGGCTTTGTGTATATATGAATTTGCAAATTCTGTGTTATAAATCATATGTTTGATTTATGTGTGGCTAGTTCTTTAACTCTGCATGTTTTAGGACGTTTGTTATTTAACTTAGAGTTAATGATAAATTTTGATTCGAAAATTTTATCGTGTTAGTTTTTTATTTTGGATTGGTATTTAATTAGATTTGTTTAATTAAATCAAAGTAATCGAACAACAAAAAAAAAAATTAGATCCGACCGCTGTGGCACGCGGCGGTGTGCGGCAGCGCACCGCGGCTGGGCGGCCACCGCAAGCCGTTGCCCACGGCAGCGTGCGAACAGCACGCTGGCCGCGCACGCAGCACGAGGCAGCAGCCTACGGGCTGCTGTCCATGAGCTGCTGTGCGCGGATGCCTACTGCAGCACGCGGCCACGCCCAGCGACGGCTGCCGCGGGCAGCGCACGCGCGGACTTCGTGGCCGCGCGTGTGATGTCCACATTGCAGTCCTCGATTGGCCTCAACTGGATGATTTTGGTTGGACTCTAATTCTGCCTATTTTGGAAATTCTGAAAATCTTAGAATTTTGGAAGATTAGGAAACTTGGAGTTTTTTGATAAGGTAGTTATCTTGTTAGATTAAAACACTACCTTAATTAACTAATCTAGTCAAAATAGGATTATCTTGAGAATCTTGGAGATTTAGGAACATTGGGAAACTTAGAGTTCTGGATAAGATAAGAATCTTGGAGATTTGGAAACTATCTTAATTAACCAATTTTAATCAAGATAAGTTTTGTAGATTACTTAGAACTCAAGTAAGAGTTAATTAATCTTAGAGATTAATTATTAATTCAAAATTAATTAACTTAGATAAATTTTGTGAATTAAAATTAAAGGAGTCGGTAAATTTACATTTATGCCCTTATGTGAATTTATGCATGTTCTTGAATGAATGTGTGGATTGATCGATTTTGCCTTTAAGCCCTGTGTAGTTTTTGGTTTATTTATTTTATGGGTTGTAATTAAATGGGCCTGATTGGTGCCCTTGCTTGCGCAAACAAATATAATAGAATAGGACCATTTAAATTTGTAAGCTAGGCTTAGATTAGGCTTGGAGCCGAGAAGACCTCATGAAGACTTGGAGATCCACATGGAGGCCCATAACCTTGGAGGACATGCAGGCTCAATTCATTACATAGGAGGCCCAATCAAGCTGGATATTACAAGAAGGCCCATGATGTATGGGTTTGAAAATTGTAATAGTTAGGACATTTAATTTTCACCCTAGACTGACCAATTGATCCATCACAAGGCTTGTGATGGATCGCATAGGATGGGCAATCGATCAATCATATCCTGCTAGCTGATGTATGCTTACTTATATTCTTTGATGTATCTCTTGCATGCTTAGAATACATCACGTAAATAAGATAAAGCATAATCTGATGAGACCTCACACAAGAAAACAAAAAACCTCCAATTGAACTTAAAATTCAATTATAATATTAAATCGAATAACGGGCGCATATGAGTGGAGTCTATGGTCCGAGCCTACCCAATTACTAGGTTTTAGGCATATTGTACGAATATATCTAGATGTCTCACGAGTCGTGGGTCGAGTTATAGGAAGATGATATGTCTATTGCCTCGATGCACGAGTTCAGTGCCAAGGGAGGGGATAGCAAGGTTTTAGGCGCTGTCTCATGAGTCGTGGGGCGTCTAGGATTGAACTATTTCTCTCCACGAGTATTGGACATGATTTAACGCTAGTAAGTATGGATGTCTCACGAGTCGTGGATCCATATCGAAAAACGAGGCTAAATGAACTTAAGGATTAGCTACGATAGTTAACCGACGACATAGTCGACCACCAAGTGAATCAAATAGTATAGCCAACGAGTCGTGGGTACAAGGAGATTGCATTTGGGCCTTAAGCCCGCTAGGATATTTTAAAATCCCCGAAACTTATGTGGGGGCATAAGATTTTGATTAAAATAGTGGGAGTAATTTACAATTAAAAACCATGTTTGTAAATTGTGCATTTTAAATTAATCTTTCGCGTATTTATTTGTTCTCTCGTCGTTTTGTAGATATAAGGTCTAAAAATCCAATTTCCATCATACTTGAACAAAACAAATTGACTGGACCCAACTTCCATGACTGGGTCAGGAACCTTAAGATCATTCTCGCTTTTGAAAAGCGAGGTTTTGTCCTTGATGGGCCCCCTCCTAAACTTGCTAAGGATGCCGATGACACTGAGAAAGAGGCCGTTGATATGTGGCTCGACGATGACTTGCAGTCACGTTGTCTCATGTTGGCATCCATGTCGAATGAGCTTCAAAAGCAGCACGAGCATATGAAGTCTGCTTTTGAGATCTACACGCACCTGAATGGTCTATTTGGGGTGCAAAGTAGATACGAGCGGTATGAAACCGCCAAGACTCTGCAACAAACGAGGATGGCAGAGGGTACTGATGTTCGCTCTCACTGCATCAAGATGGTTGGACTCATTGAAAAGCTTTGTCATCTTAACGTAAAGATGGACAAAACCTACTGCCAGGATATAATCCTCCAATCGTTGCCAAGATCATTCGAGCAATTCGTAGTGAACTACAACATGTAAAAGATGGATGTTGAACTTCACGAGTTGGCTAAAATGCTCGCCACTGTCGAGGCTTCCATGAAAAGAGAGAAGCCAGTGATGGTTGCTACCTCGACCCAATCCAAGTCCAAAAGGACAAAGAAAGGGAAGGGGAAAGGAAATGCTTCTTCAAGCAAAGGCAAAGGACCATCTGGGCCCATAGGGAAGGGAAAGAAGCGAAAATCTTCTGCTGGTGAACAAAAATGTTTCTACTGCAAGAAACCTGGACACTGGAAGATGAACTACAAAGAGTTCTTGGAGAGCTCGATAGGTATATTCCTTGTTGAAGTTAATTTATCAATTAACTGATAGAAATAGTGTCCTGCAAGCCAGCTGTATGGCTAGTATTTATTTTAATAAATGAGGAACTATTCAGTTTCGATTAATAAATGCACTTTATTAAATGGTCATCTTTATCTTATGTAATAATTATCTACGCATAAGGATAGAAGTCCTTAGATCACAGGGCTATGGGACAACCCGTGGACTGATCTCCAAGGCTGTGATCTAGAACATATTCAAGAGTCGTAGAATCCAATCGAGATAGGACATCGTTGGATTCGGTTAGACTCTCACTGTTGTGTGTACTCCGATGAACTGGAGAACGCTGGGGTCCACGAGCGTGACTGGGATGGTCGACACACATAAGTGGGTGGCTTGCTGGGATGGCAAGCGCACTGAATACCCCAATTAGGAAATAACTCACCATGGAAGCGGTAGTCACATATCGGGGTTGAAGTTATTCCAAATTTATAATAGTATACGAGGAACGATCCCTAACTACTTGAGGTGATAGGGTTTATCTGGTGCGAGAACGTCTATGCTTTGATATGAGTTTCGACTGACTGGGGATCGCCAGAAAGTCTCTGTGGACTCATGTTGGGTATAGAAGAACTCGTATGCAGATTCATATCATCAACAAAGGATCCATTGACCCGACTTGATAGGTTGGGAAATTCTCCTATGGATTTCTGTGAGAAATTAATTCTGGTAAAATCCTTGGCCAAGGTATCTGACGACTTTATGTAAGTAGCTCATAAAGATTATGTCAAAGAGAATTTATTTCGAGATCAGAGTACATAAGGTCAAGACAAAAGAAAAGGGAATCCGATGAAAGACCATACCCTTAAGTCTCGACTGGGAGATTGATCGATGGAGAGATTATGTCGTATATGGAAATTATAAATGATAAAAGGTTCACTGAATTAATTCACCAGTGATTGGGCTCCATGGGCTTGTGGCTGGACATCGACCGTGGAGTGTGGGAGAATTCCCAAATTGGCAGGGGTGCTAATTTTGGAATGGTCAATCGACAGAGTGTTCGATTGATTTAGAGTAAGTCTTACTCGAATAATTAAATAATATTTAATTATAACCCACGGCCAATTATGTTGTGAACCTACGGGGGCATACACAATACACATGAAGCGAAAGCGAGGAAATAAGAACAACCGAGTCGACTAGGTGAATAATCTACTGGGTTGATTATTATGGGTGGGTCGACTGGGTCGACCCAATTGGAACAAATTGGGATCCAGTTGGAATTGGATCAGGATCATAAATTAAATTGGAATTTAATTCTTGGATTAATTAATTAAGTTGGATTTAATTAATTAGAATGGATTTTAATTAAATGGGCTTAGAGTCTGATTTAATTAAATGGGAGATTA
The DNA here is from genome assembly GCA_003313485.2 of Penstemon barbatus. NCBI lineage: Eukaryota > Viridiplantae > Streptophyta > Magnoliopsida > Lamiales > Plantaginaceae > Penstemon > Penstemon barbatus. Next base: position 26,716,613 of record CM064879.1, read on the forward strand.
AGTTAATTAATTGGGCTATTTAATTGAGAGATTAAATAAAGCCTGGTCAAATTAATTAACTGAGCCATGAATTAATTAGAAGACTTGGTCTTCTAATTAAAGAGGGTCATGACCCATGTAGGAGAGAGGAAACCTAGTCCTATTAGTGTTGGGATTCGGTAAGATAAACAGCCCTAGGCACAGCGGAATATAAAAACTTTTAGGACCTCTTACGGAATCTTGCCAGGATACTACTCTAGGTGTATATATATGAACGTAAATAAAACGATAGTATAAGTTTTCTCGTTTATACCTATCTCCTTGCAAATCCTCGGCTAGCAAAACGAGCTCTGAATTCTGCTCCGGCAAAATCGATCCAGACCTTTTGAGTAGCGCCCCACGTGTTGCGCCTCTACGAGTTGATACACCACAATTACACGAAAATAATAAATCTTGATCAGCTAGAACACAAGATATATTATGATCTAGGATATAGGAACGATTTTGGAACAAATCGAAGACAAAAATTCTTCCAAAAGGAAGACAGGGTTCGGTCGACTTTTACTGGGAGAGGGGAGAGAGAATTTTTGCTCTTGCTCAAATTTTACTTGTTGAGTTGTGTGAAAAATAACTACAAGATAGCTACTTATAGTTATCTCCCTAACCTAGTCCTATTAGGACTAGGGCTCTTCTCTCCTACATGGGCCATGGCCCTCTTTAATTGGAAGACCAAGTCTTCTAATTAATTCATGGCCCAGTTAATTAATTTGACCAGGCTTTATTTAATCTCCCAATTAAATAGCCCAATTAATTAATTTAATCTCCCATTTAATTAAATCAGACTCTAAGCCCATTTAATTAAAATCCCTTCTAATTAATTAAATCCAACTTAATTAATTAATCCACAAATTAAATTCCAATTTAATTTATGATCCTGATCCAATTCCAATTGGATCCCAATTTGTTCCAATTGGGTCGACCCAGTCGACCCACCCATAATAATCGACCCAGTCGATTATTCACCCAGTCGACCCAGTCGACTCGGTCGTTCTTATTTCCTCGCTTTCGCTTCATGTGTATTGTGTATGCCCCCGTAGGTTCACCACATAATTGGCCGTGGGTTATAATTAAATATTATTTAATTATTCGAGTAAGATTTACTCTAAATCAATCGAACACTTTGTCGATTTATCATTCCAAAATTAGCACCCCTGCCAATTTGAGAATTCTCCCACACTCCACGGTCGATGTCCAGCCACAAGCCCATGGAGCCCAATCACTGGTGAATTAATTCAGTGAACCTTTTAACTCATTTACAATTTCCATATACGACATAATCTCTCCATCGATCAATCTCCCAGTCGAGACTTAAGGGTATGGTCTTTCATCGGTTTCCCTTTTCTTTTGTCTTGACCTTATGCATTCTGGTCTCGAAATAATTCTCTTTGACTTAACCTTTATGAGCTACTTACATAAAGCCGTCAGATACCTCGGCCGAGGATTTTACCAGAATTAATTTCTCACAGAAATCCATAGGAGAATTTCCCAACCTATCAAGTCGGGTCAATGGATCATTTGTTGATGATATGAATCTGCATACGAGTTCCTCTATACCCGATATGAGTCCACAGAGACTTTCTGGCGATCTCCAGTCAGTCGGGACTCATATCAAAGCATAGACGTTCTCGCACCAGATAAACCCTATCATCTCAAGTAGTTTAGGGATCGTTCCTCGTATACTATTGTAAATTGGAATAACTTCAACCCCGATATGCGACTACCGCTTCCATGGTGAGTTATTTCCTAATTGGGGTATTCAGTGCGCTTGCCATCCCAGCAAGCCACCCACTTATGTGTATCGACTCCCAGTCACGCTCGTGGACCCCAGCGTTCTCCAGTTCATCGGAGTATACACAATTGTGAGAGTCTAACCGAATCCAATGATGTCCTATCTCTATTGGATTCTACGACTCTTGAATATATTCTAGATCACGGCCTTGGAGATCAGTCCACGGGTTGTCCCATAGCCCTGTGATCTAAGGACTTCTATCCTTATGCGTAGATAATTATTACATAAGATAAAGTTGACCATATATATAAATGCATTTATTAATCCAATCGAATGGTCCTTTCAATTAAATGCAGCCAAAACAGTTGGCTTGCAGGACACTATTCTATCAATCTCCCACTTGTACTAAAGCCAACTTTTCATACTTCTGATTCCCATTTTAGAAAAATGTTTTCGGATGCCTTTGAGGCAATGGCTTAGATAGCGGGTCCGGCGTATTATCCCTTGAGGTGACACGTTCCATCTTTATGTCTCCTCTACCAATGATATAAATATCAAATGGTATCGTCTTAGTTCGTGCTTGGATTCTGATGAGATCTCGACTCCTTCGCTTGCGAGATAGCTCCATTATTATCACAGAAGATAATAATGGCTCGACAATGCTAGGTATCACATCCAATTCCTGGATGAAGTTTTTCATCCAAACACCTTCATTTGCTGCTTCACTCGCGGCAATGTATTCTGTCACGGTGGTTGAATCTGCGGTAGTGTTTTGCTTGGAGCTCTTCCAGCTTACCGCACCACTATTAAGCAGAACACGTATCCAGATGTCGACTTGAAGTCGTCTACATTACATTGGAAGCTAGAATCAGTATAGCCTTCCAATTTCAATTCTCTTCCACCGTATACCAAGAACAATTCCTTAGTCCTTCTCAGGTATTTCAGAATTGCCTTTACGGCTATCCAGTGCTGCTCACCTGGATCAGACTGGTAGCAACTTGTAACGCTTAAAGCGTATGCTACGTCTGGTCTCGTACATAACATACCATTCATTATGCTTCCTATTGCAGATGCATATGGTACTCGAGACATATTGCTTCTCTCTTCAGGCATCTTTGGGGCCATAGACTTAGAGAGTGCAATTCCATGTCTCATTGGAATCAATCCTCTCTTGGATTCTTCCATATTAAATCTTTTCAAGATTTTATCTATGTACTGCAATTGGGAGAGGCCCAGCAGTCCTTTTGATCTATTTCGGTAGATCCTTATACCCAGTACAAAGGATGCTTCTCCCAATTCCTTCATTGAGAATTGTGTAGATAACCATGCTTTAGTTTCGTACAACACTTTCACATTGTTTTCAATGAGAAGAATGTCATCAACGTGTACTCCCACTGATCTTCTTGTACACGCAAGGTTCGAACATGTTTTTGATGAATCTAAAAGTTTGGATTGTCTCATCGAAACGAATGTTCCAACTTCGGGAAGCTTGCTTCAGTCCATAAATGGACCTCTGGAGTTTGCACACCTTGTGTTCATCTCCTTTGGATGTATATCCTTTTGGTTGCTCCATGTAGATCTCCTTGTCAATGTCCCCATTGAGAAAGGCAGTCTTCACATCCATCTACCATATCTCGTAGTTATACCACGCAGCTATGGCCAGCAAGATTCGAATGGATTTAGACATTGCGACGGGCGAGAAGGTCTCCTCAAAGTCGATGCTTGGCCTTTGAGTGTATCCTTTTTGCCACTAGTCGCGCCTTGTAGGTTATTACCTCTCCGTTCACTCCAAGCTTTCGCTTATAGATCCACTTGCAACCCATGGGAGCTACTCCCACTGGTGGATCTACCAAGGCACAGACCTTGTTCGAGTGCATGGAGTCCAATTCGAATTCCATGGCTTCACGCCACCTTCCCGAGTCTATGCCTAGCATAGCCTCTTCGTAAGTCCTTGGGTCGGTTAGAGACTGTCTAGTCTCACGCAGCAGACTGTAGTACCTCTTGGGTTCTCTACGTTGTCTTTCTGACCTACGAAGTATCGGTGTACTCTCTGATGTACTTTCATGCTCTTGTTCTCCCACTGCCTGTGGTGATGGGTCAGCTTGATCGACCTTATCTAGTTCTACGTTGTGTTCCTTCTTGCCTAGCAAGAAATCCTTCTCCAAGAAGTGTGCGTTTCTTGAGACAAACGTAGTTTATCTTGTAGGATCGTAGAACTTGTATCCTATAGAGTTTTATGGATACCCCACGAATTGCATAAGATGGAATTTACGTCCAACTTATCTCCCATCAGCTTATTCACATAAGCGGGAGACCCCATATGCGCATGAATGCATATGAAGGTACAATACCAAAACTCATATCACGTGATATGTTTTTGGAACTGGCTTCAGAGATACTTAGCTCAGTATTTTCGATTTTCTCGATCAAGTTTTATTTGTTTGAATAAGGAATTTCATGTAAGATTTCTTAATGGACATTTACATGTCCAGAATGCTTGACAACATACAATGTCTCGAGCGGGTCTTACATTTCGAGAATCTAATTCTCTATTAAATAATCAATGGCGTACTTCCAATGCATGTTCGATTTTAAATTGATCTAAATCTCTTACATGCTTTCATTGATTAGGCTCTCTTCTTTTATTCCAAAAGTAATTTGGAATTGTACATCACAACGTACTTTTACCCATGAGGGTACTAGAGACGCCTTATCTCCCACTAATGCTTTAGTGTTTCTACACACTTATAAATGGATTAAATCCATTGCAATTGTTTATGCCTCTTGGTTGCCTAGCAATCAACTACTAAATCTAATTTCCATTAAGCAAGATTCGAAAGTCGGTTACTATGTACAACATCCCAGTCAAGCTCGACCCAGTCGAGCTCAGTCTTTGAATCTTTTAATTCGGAAATATGTTTTAGTATTCGTGTATCGCCTTTCGGTTTTTACAACGACTCAAGTGTGTGAAATCTTGATTATTTATATTTTATTGACTATGCATATTTTATTTAGTCGATATATGAGTATCCATACTCATTTGCTTATGTACACCTTTTGCGTATAAATCTTATAGCGCAATCAGTTCCAATCATTATGGAACTATTACATCCCTTAAGACAAGGGATGGTATAAGAAAATTCCAATGATCTAAATAATTCATGGCTTTAGATGCATTGAATGCATCAATGAGTGCTTCATCGGGCATCCAACACCCTTATGCATTACTTTAACCATAAGGTTAAGTTCAATAAAATTTAATCATCCCTTATGGGATGAATAGGTTCAATTCCCTTTTCCCTTGATCTTAATCCATGGAAGAATCATTTTGATTGACTTTTCAACTTATCATCCTTACAGAAAAACCTCCAAGGTTATTTCCCTTTAGAGAGGATACATTCCTCTTCTTCCATCTCTCGAGCCTTTTGAGGCCTTTTCACAAGATGTTACTTCCCATTCATGGGAGACTTCATGTTTGCCTTCAAGAAAATTTGGGCTTGAGAACCATCCTCAACCCTCTGGTGAAACTTATCACCTTTCTTATTTGAAGAGTAACTTCGAAAAAGGCAGCTTGGTGAAACCTATCACCATTCCAGTCGAAGTGTAACTTCGAAAGGAAAAACAATGAAATCTTTGTAAGGAGATTAGTCCTTGCTTGGACTCGAGAATAATTTCTCAAGTTTCGAAGTCATTCAAAATTCATTTGAGTTCAGTCAATTTATTTGATTCAAGTATGATGGTAAATATTCATGGATACATAACTTATGATAAACTATCATAAACATGACGATGAATACGCGGCATATTAATATCAATGCATAATTTACAAACATGGTTTTCATTTGTAAATTACTCCCACTATTTTTGTCGAATACTTATGCCCCCACATAAGGTTCGGGAAATAAAAATTTCCTAATGGGCTCAAGGCCCAAATGCAATCGCTCAGTACCCACGACTCGTTGGCCATACCAATTGATCCACTTGGTGGGCGATCACGTCGCCGGTTAACCATCCCAGCTAACCCTTGAGTTCATTTAGCCTCGGTTTTCGTTATGGACCCACGACTCGTGAGACATCCATACTTACTCGGGTTAAATCATGTCCAATACTCGTGAAGAGAAATAGTTCAATCCTAGACGCCCTACGACTCGTGAGACAGCGCCTAGAACCTTGCTATCCCCTCCCTTGGCACTAAACTGTGCATCGAGGCAATAGACATATCATCTTCCTATAGCTCGACCCACGACTCGTGAGACATCGAGATATATTTGTACAATATGCCTAAGACCTAGTAATTGGATAGGCTCGGACCATAGACACCATTCATATGCGCCCGTTATTCGATTTAATATTCTAATTGAATTTTAAGTTCAATTGGAGGTTTTAAGTTTTCTTGTGCGAGGTCTCATCAGATTATGCTTTATCTTGTTTACGTGATCTATTCTAAGCATGCAAGACATACATCAAAGAATAATAGTAAACATATATCACCTAGCATTGCACATATGATTGGTCGATTGCCCATCCTATGCGATCCATCACGAGCCACATGATGGACCAATTGGTCAGTCTAGGGTGGAAATTAAATGTCCTAACTATTACAATTTTCAAACCCATACATCATGGGCCTTCTTGTAATATCCACCTTGATTGGGCCTCCATGTAATGAATTGGGCCTCCATGTCCTCCAAGGTAATGGGCCTCCATGTGGATCACCAAGTCTTCATGAGGTCTTCTTGGCTCCAAGCCTAATCTAAGCCTAGCTTATAAAAATAAATGCCCTATTCTATTACATTCGTTTGCGCAAGCAAGGGCACCAATCAGGCCCATTTAATTACAACCCATAAAATAAATAAACCAAAACTACACAGGGCTTAAGGGCAAAATCGACCAATTCACATATTCACTCAAGAACATGCATAAATTCACATAAGGGCATAAATGTAAATTTACCGGCTCCTTTAATTTTAATTCACAAAAATTATCCACGTTAATTTAATTTTGAATTAATAATTAACCTCTAAGATTAATTAACTCTTACTTGAGTTCTAAGTAATCAACAACTCTTACCTTGATAAAGTTGGTTAATTAAGATAGTTACAAATCTTCCAAGATTACTATCTTATCCAAAACTCTAAGTTTCCCAATTTTTACAAATCTCCAAGATTCTCAAGATAATACTATTTTGAACAGATTAGTTAACTAAGGTAGTGTCCAAATCCACCAAGATTTCTACCTTATCCAAAACTCCAAGTTTCCTAATTTAATAAGATCTCTAAGATCTTTAATCTTGGTAACTTACTAGAAGAGATTAATTTTAATTAAATCTCTTATCACAATTGAAACTCTAAGTTTCCTTGATTAATAAGATCTCTAAGATCTTTAATCTTGGTAATTAACTAGAAGACATTAATTTTAATTAAATGTCTTATCTCAAATGAAACTCTAAGTTTCCTTGTTAATTAGATCTCTAAGATCTATCCAAGATTCACCAAGATTCCATAACAACCAAATCTCCAAGATTTCAGGACTTCCAAAATAGGTGAGTTTGAGATCAACCAAAATTCAGCCACGAAGTGACGCAATGAACGCTACCACGTGGCAGCACACACATGGCCACGAAAGCCGCGCGTGAGCCCCACGCAGTGGCTGCTGCCGCGCGTGACAGCGCGTAGCAGCATGCTGTTGCGCGTTGCCAGCACGCAGCAAACTGCCCGAGGGCAGCTGCCGGGTGCTGCACGCGCAGACAGCGCGCTGTTCACGCGTTGCCGCGTACGGCAGCAAGCGGTGGCTGCCTAGCCGCGGTGCGCTGCTGCGCACCGCCACGTGCCACCGCGGTTGATCCCAAAAAATATATAATTTTTCTTGTTCGATTACTTTTGATTTAATTAAATAGATCCAATTAATTAAATCCCAATCCAAAATAAAAATTAACACAATAAAATTTCGAATCAAAAATTTTACATTAACTCTAAGTTAACAGATCTACGTCCTAAAACATAAGCAGTTAAAGAACTAGCCATACATAAATCAAACATATGATTTAAATCACAGAATTTGCAAATTCATATATATACAAAGCCTAGAGTTGGCTCTGATACCACTGTTGGGATTCGGTAAGATAAACAGCCCTAGGCACAGCGGAATATAAAAACTTTTAGGACCTCTTACGGAATCTTGCCAGGATACTACTCTAGGTGTATATATATGAACATAAATAAAACGATAGTATAAGTTTTCTCGTTTATACCTATCTCCTTGCAAATCCTCGGCTAACAAAACGAGCTCTGAATTCTGCTCCGGCAAAATCGATCCAGACCTTTTGAGTAGCGCCCCACGTGTTGCGCCTCTACGAGTTGATACACCACAATTACACGAAAATAATAAATCTTGATCAGCTAGAACACAAGATATATTATGATCTAGGATATAGGAACGATTTTGGAAAAAATCGAAGACAAAAATTCTTCCCAAAGGAAGACAGGGTTCGGTCGACTTTTACTGGGAGAGGGGAGAGAGAATTTTTGCTCTTGCTCAAATTTTACTTGTTGAGTTGTGTGAAAAATAACTACAAGATAGCTACTTATAGTTATCTCCCTAACCTAGTCCTATTAGGACTAGGGCTCTTCTCTCCTACATGGGCCATGGCCCTCTTTAATTGGAAGACCAAGTCTTCTAATTAATTCATGGCCCAGTTAATTAATTTGACCAGGCTTTATTTAATCTCCCAATTAAATAGCCCAATTAATTAACTTAATCTCCCATTTAATTAAATCAGACTCTAAGCTCATTTAATTAAAATCCCTTCTAATTAATTAAATCCAACTTAATTAATTAATCCACAAATTAAATTCCAATTTAATTTATGATCCTGATCCAATTCCAATTGGATCCCAATTTGTTCCAATTGGGTCGACCCAGTCGACCCACCCATAATAATCGACCCAGTCGATTATTCACCCAGTCGACCCAGTCGACTCGGTCGTTCTTATTTCCTCGCTTTCGCTTCATGTGTATTGTGTATGCCCCCGTAGGTTCACCACATAATTGGCCGTGGGTTATAATTAAATATTATTTAATTATTCGAGTAAGATTTACTCTAAATCAATCGAACACTCTGTCGATTGATCATTCCAAAATTAGCACCCCTGCCAATTTGAGAATTCTCCCACACTCCACGGTCGATGTCCAGCCACAAGCCCATGGAGCCCAATCACTGGTGAATTAATTCAGTGAACCTTTTAACTCATTTACAATTTCCATATACGACATAATCTCTCCATCGATCAATCTCCCAGTCGAGACTTAAGGGTATGGTCTTTCATCGGTTTCCCTTTTCTTTTGTCTTGACCTTATGCATTCTGGTCTCGAAATAATTCTCTTTGACTTAACCTTTATGAGCTACTTACATAAAGCCGTCAGATACCTCGGCCGAGGATTTTACCAGAATTAATTTCTCACAGAAATCCATAGGAGAATTTCCCAACCTATCAAGTCGGGTCAATGGATCATTTGTTGATGATATGAATCTGAATACGAGTTCCTCTATACCCGATATGAGTCCAAAGAGACTTTCTGGCGATCTCCAGTCAGTCGGGACTCATATCAAAGCATAGACGTTCTCGCACCAGATAAACCCTATCATCTCAAGTAGTTTAGGGATCGTTCCTCGTATACTATTGTAAATTGGAATAACTTCAACCCCGATATGCGACTACCGCTTCCATGGTGAGTTATTTCCTAATTGGGGTATTCAGTGCGCTTGCCATCCCAGCAAGCCACCCACTTATGTGTATCGACTCCCAGTCACGCTCGTGGACCCCAGCGTTCTCCAGTTCATCGGAGTATACACAATTGTGAGAGTCTAACCGAATCCAATGATGTCCTATCTCTATTGGATTCTACGACTCTTGAATATATTCTAGATCACGGCCTTGGAGATCAGTCCACGGGTTGTCCCATAGCCCTGTGATCTAAGGACTTCTATCCTTATGCGTAGATAATTATTACATAAGATAAAGTTGACCATATATATAAATGCATTTATTAATCCAATCGAATGGTCCTTTCAATTAAATGCAGCCAAAACAGTTGGCTTGCAGGACACTATTCTATCAATCTCCCACTTGTACTAAAGCCAACTTTTCATACTTCTGATTCCCATTTTAGAAAAATGTTTTCGGATGCCTTTGAGGCAATGGCTTAGATAGCGGGTCCGGCGTATTATCCCTTGAGGTGACACGTTCCATCTTTATGTCTCCTCTACCAATGATATAAATATCAAATGGTATCGTCTTAGTTCGTGCTTGGATTCTGATGAGATCTCGACTCCTTCGCTTGCGAGATAGCTCCATTATTATCACAGAAGATAATAATGGCTCGACAATGCTAGGTATCACATCCAATTCCTGGATGAAGTTTTTCATCCAAACACCTTCATTTGCTGCTTCACTCGCGGCAATGTATTCTGTCTCGGTGGTTGAATCTGCGGTAGTGTTTTGCTTGGAGCTCTTCCAGCTTACCGCACCACTATTAAGCAGAACACGTATCCAGATGTCGACTTGAAGTCGTCTACATTACATTGGAAGCTAGAATCAGTATAGCCTTCCAATTTCAATTCTCTTCCACCGTATACCAAGAACAATTCCTTAGTCCTTCTCAGGTATTTCAGAATTGCCTTTACGGCTATCCAGTGCTGCTCACCTGGATCAGACTGGTAGCAACTTGTAACGCTTAAAGCGTATGCTACGTCTGGTCTCGTACATAACATACCATTCATTATGCTTCCTATTGCAGATGCATATGGTACTCGAGACATATTGCTTCTCTCTTCAGGCGTCTTTGGGGCCATAGACTTAGAGAGTGCAATTCCATGTCTCATTGGAATCAATCCTCTCTTGGATTCTTCCATATTAAATCTTTTCAAGATTTTATCTATGTACTGCAATTGGGAGAGGCCCAGCAGTCCTTTTGATCTATTTCGGTAGATCCTTATACCCAGTACAAAGGATGCTTCTCCCAATTCCTTCATTGAGAATTGTGTAGATAACCATGCTTTAGTTTCGTACAACACTTTCACATTGTTTTCAATGAGAAGAATGTCATCAACGTAAAACACCAAAATTCGACTGTACTCCCACTGATCTTCTTGTACACGCAAGGTTCGAAAATGTTTTTGATGAATCCAAAAGTTTGGATTGTCTCATCGAAACGAATGTTCCAACTTCGGGAAGCTTGCTTCAGTCCATAAATGGACCTCTGGAGTTTGCACACCTTGTGTTCATCTCCTTTGGATGTATATCCTTTTGGTTGCTCCATGTAGATCTCCTTGTCAATGTCCCCATTGAGAAAGGCAGTCTTCACATCCATCTACCATATCTCGTAGTTATACCACGCAGCTATGGCCAGCAAGATTCGAATGGATTTAGACATTGCGACGGGCGAGAATGTCTCCTCAAAGTCGATGCTTGGCCTTTGAGTGTATCCTTTTTGCCACTAGTCGCGCCTTGTAGGTTATTACCTCCCCGTTCACTCCAAGCTTTCGCTTATAGATCCACTTGCAACCCATGGGAGCTACTCCCACTGGTGGATCTACCAAGGCACATACCTTGTTCGAGTGCATGGAGTCCAATTCGAATTCCATGGCTTCACGCCACCTTCCCGAGTCTATGTCTAGCATAGCCTCTTCGTAAGTCCTTGGGTCGGTTAGAGACTGTCTAGTCTCACGCAGCAGACTGTAGTACCTCTTGGGTTCTCTACGTTGTCTTTCTGACCTACGAAGTATCGGTGTACTCTCTGATGTACTTTCATGCTCTTGTTCTCCCACTGCCTGTGGTGATGGGTCAGCTTGATCGACCTTATCTAGTTCTACGTTGTGTTCCTTCTTGCCTAGCAAGAAATCCTTCTCCAAGAAGTGTGCGTTCCTTGAGACAAACGTAGTTTATCTTGTAGGATCGTAGAACTTGTATCCTATAGAGTTTTATGGATACCCCACGAATTGCATAAGATGGACTTTACGTCCAACTTATCTCCCATCAGCTTATTCACATAAGCGGGAGACCCCATATGCGCATGAATGCATATGAAGGTACAATACCAAAACTCATATCACGTGATATGTTTTTGGAACTGGCTTCAGAGATACTTAGCTCAGTATCTTCGATTTTCTCGATCAAGTTTTATTTGTTTGAATAAGGAATTTCATGTAAGATTTCTTAATGGACATTTACATGTCCAGAATGCTTGACAACATACAATGTCTCGAGCGGGTCTTACATTTCGAGAATCTAATTCTCTATTAAATAATCAATGGCGTACTTCCAATGCATGTTCGATTTTAAATTGATCCAAATCTCTTACATGCTTTCATTGATTAGGCTCTCTTCTTTTATTCCAAAAGTAATTTGGAATTGTACATCACAACGTACTTTTACCCATGAGGGTACTAGAGACGCCTTATCTCCCACTAATGCTTTAGTGTTTCTACACACTTATAAATGGATTAAATCCATTGCAATTGTTTATGCCTCTTGGTTGCCTAGCAACCAACTACTAAATCTAATTTGCGGGAGAAGAAATCAGAGTTTGTTTTGCTAGCCGAGGATTTGCAAGGAGATAGGTATAACGTGTAAACTTATACTATCGTTTTAATTAATATTTATATATATACACCTAGAGTAGTATCCTGACAAGATTCCGTAAGAGGTCCTAAAAATTTTATATTCCGCTGTGCCTAGGGCTGTTTATCTTACCGAATCCCAACAGTGGTATCAGAGCCAACTCTAGGCTTTGTATATATATAAATTTGCAAATTATGTGCTATAAATCATATGTTTGATTTATGTGTGGCTAGTTCTTTAATTTTGCATGTTTTAGGACGTTTGTTATTTAACTTGGAGTTAATGGATAATTTTAGATTCGAAAATTTTTATCATGTTGATGTTATTTTGGATTGGGATTTAATTGACTGGGTTTGTTTAAAGAAATCATAAGTAATCGCAGAAACAAAAAAAAAAAAATTTTTATTGGATCCAACCCGCGGTGGCATGCGGCGGTGCGCGGCAGCGCTCCGCTGCTGGGCGGCCACCGCGAGCCGCGGTCTGCGTGCAGCTGTGCGCGGCAGCCTGCTGCCGCACGCAACCCACGCGCCGCGGCTGCTGCCGCGGGCAGCTCACGCGCACCTGGTGGTCGCGCGTGGGTTGTCCACGTGGCAGCCCGTGATTGGTCTCGACTGGTCATGTTTGGATTGGACTCTAATTCTGCCTATTTTTAAAAATTCTGAAAATTTAGAATTTTGGGAGATTAGGAAACTTCGAGTTTTTGGATAAGGTAGTTATCTTGTTAGATGTGAACACTACCTTAATTAAACTAATCTGGACAAAATAGAATTATCTTGAAAATCTTGGAGATTTGGGAACTTTGGGAAACTTAGAGTTTTGGATAAGGTAAGAATCTTAGAGATTTAGATTACCTTAATTAACCAATTTAATCAAGATAAGTTTGTTGATTACTTAGAGCTCAAGTAAGAGCTAATTAATCTTAGAGATTAATTGTTAATTTAAAATTAATTAACTTGGATGAATTTTTGCGAATTAAAATTAATGGAGCCGGTAAATTTACATTTATGCCCTTATGTGAATTTATGCATGTTCTTGAGTGAATGTGTGGATTGATCGATTTTGCCCTTAAGCCCTGTGTAGTTTTTGGTTTATTTATTTTTGGGTTGTAATTAAATGGGCCTGATTGGTGCCCTTGCTTGCGCAAACAAATGTAATAGAATAGGACCATTTAAATTATGTAAGCTAGGCTTAGATTAGGCTTGGAGCCGAGAAGACCTCATGAAGACTTGGAGATCCGCATGGAGGCCCATCTACCTTGGAAGACATGGAGGCCCAATTCATTACATGGAGGCCCAATCAAGCTGGATATTACAAGAAGGCCCATGATGTATGGGTTTGAAAATTGTAATAGTTAGGACATTTAATTTCCACCCTAGACTGACCAATTGATTCATCACTTGGCTCGTGATGAATCGCATAGGATGGGCATTCGATCAATCATATCCTGCTAGGTGATGTATGTTTACTTATATTCTTTGATGTATGTCATGCATGCTTAGAATAGATCACGTAAACAAGATAAAGCATAATCTGATGAGATCTCGCACAAGAAAACTTAAAACCTCCAATTGAACTTAAAATTCAATTAGAATATTAAATCGAACCTAAGGGCGCATATGAATAGTCTCTATGGTCCGAGCCTATCCAATTACTAGGTCTTAGGCATATTGTAAGAATATATCTCGATGTCTCACGAGTCGTGGGTCGAGCTATAGGAAGATGATATGTCTATTGCCTCGATGCACGAGTTTAGTGCCAAGGGAGGGGATAGCAAGGTTTTAGGCGCTGTCTCACGAGTCGTGGGGTGTCTAGGATTGAACTATTTCTCTCCACGAGTATTGGACATGATTTAACGCTAGTAAGTATGGATGTCTCACGAGTCGTGGGTCCATATCAAAAACCGAGGCTAAATGAACTTAAGGGTTAGCTGCGATGGTTAACCGTCGACGTAATCGACCACCAAGTGAATTAAATAGTATGGCCAACGAGTCGTGGGTACTAGGAGATTGCATTTGGGCCTTAAGCCCGCTAGGATATTTTAAATTCCTGAAACTTATGTGGGGGCATAAGATTTTGATTAAAATAGTGGGAGTAATTTACAAATAAAAACAATGTTTGTAAATTGTGCATTTTAAATTAATCTTTCGCGTATTTATTTCTTCTCTCGTCATTTTGTAGATATAATGTCTAAGAATCCAATTTCCATCATACTTGAACAAAACAAATTAACTGGACCCAACTTCCATGACTAGGTCAGGAACCTTAAGATCATTCTCGCTTCTGAAAAGCGAGGTTTTGTCCTTGATGGGCCCCCTCCCGAACTTGCTGAGGATGCCGATGATACTGAGAAAGAAGCCGTGGATTTATGGCTTGACGATGACTTGCAATCACGTTATCTCATGTTGGCATCCATGACGAATGAGCTTCAAAAGCAGCACGAGCATATGAAGTCTTCTTTTGAAATCTACACGCACCTGAATGGTTTATTTCGGGTGCAAAGTAGATATGAGCGGTATGAAACTGCTAAGACTTTGCAACAAACGAGGATGGCTGAAGGTGCTGATGTTCGATCTCACTGTATCAAGATGATTGGGCTTATCGAAAAGCTTGGTCATCTTGACGTAAAGATGGACAAGACCTACTGCCAGGATATAATCCTCCAGTCGTTGCCAAGATCATTCGAGCAATTCGTACTGAACTACAACATGCACAAGATGGATGTTGAACTTCACGAGTTGGCTAATATGCTCGCCACTGCCGAGGCTTCCATGAAAAAAGAGAAGCCAGTGATGGTTGCTACCTCGACCCAATCCAAGTCCAAAAGGACAAAGAAAGGGAAGGGGAAAGGAAATGCTTCTTCAAGCAAATGCAAAGCACCATCTGGGCCCATAGGGAAGGGAAAGAAGCGTAAAGCTTCGTCTGGTGAACAGAAATGTTTCTACTGCAAGAAACCTGGACACTGGAAGAGGAACTGCAACGAGTTCTTGGAGAGCTCGAAAGGTATATTCCTTGTTGAAGTTAATTTATCAATTAACTGTGCATCATGGGTGCTAGACAGTGCTTGTGGTTCTCATCTTTGTAATGATTTACAGGTGATGGGAGCAACAAGGCCACTTAGGCCAGGGGATTGGATCCTAAGATTTGGCAATGGAGCTAGAGCTGCTGCCGAGTCCATAGGCGAAGTGGAGTTAGATTTAGATGGTAATAAATTAGTCCTTAGGAACGTTCTTTATGTACCTGGTTTGGTGATAAACATTATTTCAATTCCTGTTTTGGATAATGAAGGTTTTAATTTTACTATTAATAAAGGTTCCTTTTCGTTATTCATGAATGATAATATGTTTTTCACTGGTACATTAAAAGATGGACTATATACCATTGAACCACCTAAGTTAGTAATGCACGTACAACAAAACAAAAGGAAACAAGATAATGAAATATTTGCCCAATTGTGGCACGCTCGACTTGGACATATATCTAATTCGAGGATTCAAAAGTTAGCATCATCTGGCGCGATTCAAATCAGTCGCATTGATGAAATGCCAACTTGTGAACCATGTCTAAAGGGTAAAATGGCTAAGTTGCCATTTAAGGGAAACCCTGATCGAGCCAAGCAAACATTGGACCTAATACATACTGACGTATGTGGACCACTAAGAAAAAGCGCCCGAGGCGGCTATGACTACTTCATCACTTTCATTGACGACTTTAGTCGTTATGGATATGTGTTCTTGTTGAAACACAAGTCTGAAGCCTTTGAGCGATTCAAAGAATTCAAGATGGAAGTAGAGAATCAACTTGGTCATACGATAAAGGCTCTTCGTTCTGACCGAGGTGGAGAATTTCTTAGTAACGAATTTCTGAATTATCTTGTAGAGCATGGAATACTATCGCAGTGGACTCCTCCTGCAACTCCCCAATTAAATGGAGTAGCAGATAGAAGGAATCGAACTTTGATGGACATGGTTCGATCCATGATGAGTGCCACTGACCTTCCTCTTTCATTTTGGGGACATGCCCTCCTCACGGCAACGAAGATACTAAACATAGTACCTTCTAAATCCGTAGAAAAGACACCATACAAATTATGGTTTGGCAAGGCACCCTCGTACGCATTCATGCGCATATGGGGATCTCCCGCTTACGTTAAAAAGCTAGTGGGAGATAAATTGGAAACTAAATCCACTTTGTGCAAATTCGTGGGGTATCCGAAAAACTCGATAGGATACGAGTTCTACGATCCTACAGGACAAACTACGTTTGTCTCGAGGAACGCTCACTTCTTGGAGAAGGAATTCTTGGTTGACAAGAAGGAAAATAACGTAAAACTGGATGAGGTCACTGAAGCTAAAAAGGCCGAAGAGGTCAATCAAGCTAACCCGTCGCCACAGGCAGTGGGAGAACATGAGCATGAAAGTGCACCAGAAGGTACACCGATTCTTCGTAGGTCAGAAAGACAACGTAGAGAACCCGAGAGGTACTACGGTCTACTGCATGAGACTGGACAGTCTCTAACCGACCCAAGGACTTACGAAGAGGCTATGCTAGACATAGACTCGGGAAAGTGGCGCGAAGCCATGGAATCCGAATTGGACTCCATGCACTCAAACAAGGTTTGGGCCTTGGTAGATTCACCAGTGGGAGTGGCTCCCGTGGGTTGCAAGTGGATCTATAAGCGAAAGCTTGGAGTGAACAGAGAGGTAATAACCTACAAGGCGCGATTAGTGGCAAAAGGATATACTCAAAGACCTGGAATTGACTTTGAGGAGACCTTCTCGCCCGTCGCAATGCCTAAATCCATTCGAATCTTGCTGGCCATAGCTGCGTGGTATAACTACGAGATATGGCAGATGGATGTAAAGACTGCCTTTCTCAATGGGGACATTGATAAGGAGATCTACATGGAGCAACCAAAAGGGTATTCATCCAAAGGAGATGAACACATGGTGTGCAAACTCCAGAGGTCCATTTATGGACTAAAGAAAGCTTCCCGAAGTTGGAACATTCGTTTCGATGATACAATCCAAACTTTTGGATTCATCAAAAACATGTTCGAACCTTGCGTGTACAAGAAGATCAGTGGGAGTACAGTTGAATTTTTGGTGCTTTATGTTGACGACATTCTTCTCATTGGAAACAATGTGAAAGCATTGTCCGAAACTAAAGCATGGTTATCTACACAATTCTCGATGAAGGATATGGGAGAAGCATCCTTTGTACTAGGTATAAGGATCTACCGAGATAGATCAAAAGGACTGCTGGGCCTCTCCCAATCCCAGTACATAGACAAAATCTTGAAAAGATTTAGTATGGAAGAATTCAAGAGAGGATTGCTTCCAATGAGACATGGGATTGCACTCTCTAAGTCTATGGACCAAAGACGCCAGAAGAGAGAAGCAATATGTCTCGAGTACCATATGCATCCGCGATAGGAAGCATAATGTATGGTATGTTATGTACGAGACCAGACGTAGCGTACGCTTTAAGTGTTACAAGTCGCTACCAGTCTGATCCAGGTGAGCAGCACTGGATAGCCGTAAAGGCAATTCTGAAGTACCTGAGAAGGACTAAGGAATTGTTCTTGGTATACGGTGGAGGAGAATTGAAATTGGAAGGCTATACAGACTCGATCTTCCAATGCGATGTAGACGACTTCAAGTCGACATCAAGATACGTATTATGCCTCAATGATGGTGCGGTTAGCTGGAAGAGCTCCAAGCAAGAAACAACCGCGGATTCAACCATCAAAGCTGAATACATTGCTGCGAGTGATGCCGCAAAGGAAGATGTTTGGATGAGGAACTTCATCCAGGAACTGGATGTGATACCTAGCATCGCTGAGCCCATTACTATCTTCTGTGATAACAATGGGGCAATAGCGCAAGCAAAGGAGCCGAGATCTCATCAGAAATCCAAGCACGTACAAAGACGATACCACGTGATAAGAGATATCATTGGTAGAGGAGACATTAAGATGGAACGTGTCGACTCAGAAGATAATACGGCGGACCCGCTAACGAAGCCTCTGCCTCAAAAGGCATTTGAGAAACATCTGCATAAGATGGGACTCAAGAACATAAAAGACTGGCTTTAGGACATGTGGGAGATTGATAGAAATAGTGTTCTGCAAGCCAGCTGTATGGCTAGTATTTATTGTAATAAATGCGAAACTATTCAATTTCGATTAATAAATGCACTTTATTAAATGGTCATCTTTATCTTATGTAATAATTATCTACGCATAAGGATAGAAGTCCTTAGATCACAGGGCTATGGGACAACCCGTGGACTGATCTCCAAGGCCGTTATCTAGAACATATTCAAGAGTCGTAGAATCCAATCGAGATAGGACATCGTTGGATTCGGTTAGACTCTCACTGTTGTGTGTACTCCGATGAACTGGAGAATGCTGGGGTCCACGAGCGTGACTGGGATGGTCGACACACATAAGTGGGTGGCTTGCTGGGATGGCAAGCGCACTGAATACCCCAATTAGGAAATAACTCACCATGGAAGCGGTAGTCGCATATCGGGGTTGAAGTTATTCCAAATTTATAATAGTATACGAGGAACGATCCCTAACTACTTGAGGTGATAGGGTTTATCTGGTGCGAGAACGTCTATGCTTTGATATGAGTTCCGACTGACTGGGGATCGCCAGAAAGTCTCTGTGGACTCATGTTGGGTATAGAAGAACTCGTATGCAGATTCATATCATCAACAAAGGATCCATTGACCCGACTTGATAGGTTGGGAAATTCTCCTATGGATTTCTGTGAGAAATTAATTCTGGTAAAATCCTTGGCCAAGGTATCTGACGACTTTATGTAAGTAGCTCATAAAGATTAAGTCAAAGAGAATTTATTTCGAGATCAGAGTACATAAGGTCAAGACAAAAGAAAATGGAATCCGATGAAAGACCATACCCTTAAGTCTCGACTGGGAGATTGATCGATAGAGAAATTATGTCGTATATGAAAATTATAAATGATAAAAGGTTCACTGAATTAATTCACCAGTGATTGGGCTCCATGGGCTTGTGGCTGGACATCGACCGTGGAGTGTGGGAGAATTCCCAAATTGGTAGGGGTGCTAATTTTGGAATGGTCAATCGACAGAGTGTTCGATTGATTTAGAGTAAGTCTTACTCGAATAATTAAATAATATTTAATTATAACCCACGGCCAATTATGTGGTGAACCTACGGGGGCATACACAATACACATGAAGCGAAAGCGAGGAAATAAGAACAACCGAGTCGACTGGGTCGACAGGGTGAATAATCTACTGGGTCGATTATTATAGGTGGGTCGACTGGGTCGACCCAATTGGAACAAATTGGGATCCAGTTGGAATTGGATCAGGATCATAAATTAAATTGGAATTTAATTTGTGGATTAATTAATTAAGTTGGATTTAATTAATTAGAAGGGATTTTAATTAAATGGGCTTAGAGTCTGATTTAATTAAATGGGAGATTAAGTTAATTAATTGGGCTATTTAATTGGGAGATTAAATAAAGCCTGGTCAAATTAATTAACTGGGCCATGAATTAATTAGAAGACTTGGTCTTCTAATTAAAGAGGGCCATGGCCCATGTAGGAGAGAGGAAACCTAGGACTAGGTTAGGGAGATAACTATAAGTAGCTATCTTGTAGTTATTTTTCACAAAACTCCATATGCAAAATTGAGCAAGAGCAAAATTTTCTCTCCCTCTCCCAAGCAATAGTCGACCGAACCTATTCTTCCCTGTGGAAGAATTTTTCGTTTTCGATCTTGTTCCTAATTCCTAGATCGTAATATATCTTGTGTTCTAGCTGATCAAGATTTATTATTTTCGTGATATAGTGGTGTATCAACTCGTAGAGCCGCAACACGTGGGGCGCTACTCAAAAGGTCTGGATCGATTTGCTGGAGAAGAAATCAGAGTTCGTTTTGCTAGCCGAGGATTTGCAAGGAGATAGGTATAACGTGTAAACTTATACTATCGTTTTAATTAATATTTATATATATACACCTAGAGTAGTATCCTGGCAAGATTCCGTAAGAGGTCTTAAAATTTTTATATTCCGCTGTGTCTAGGGCTGTTTATCTTACCGAATCCCAACATTAACTGTGCATCATGGGTGCTGGACACTGCTTGTGGTTCTCATCTTTGTAATGATTTACAGGTGATGGGAGCAACAAGGCTACTTAGGCCAGGGGATTGGATCCTGAGATTTGGCAATGGAGCTAGAGCTGCTGTCGAGGCCATAGGCGAAGTGGAGTTAGATTTAGGTGGTAATAAAATTAGTCCTTAGGAACGTTCTCTACGTACATGGTTTGGTGAAAAACATTATTTCTATTCCAGTTTTGGATAATGAAGGTTTTAATTTTACAATTAACAAATGTTCCTTGTCGTTATTCATGAATGATAATATGTTTTTCACTGGTACATTAAAAGATGGATGATAACGCCGTGAAAACGTCGTTATTATCTATCCATTTAAGCTCAAAACATCTTGTTTTGATCCGAGTTTCTTTGTGTCTTTGCGTGTTTTCGTGTCGTTTGTGCTTTGGGTCCCTTTGTTCGACCTTTGTTCGTTTTACGTGTTTTGTGCGTGTTTTGCTTTTGTTTTTATGTGGTTTGCAGGATTCGACGTAGCAAAGCGTTTTCGGAACATTTCGTGCGTGGATAGCAAGTCTCCTTCGACCAAGGGGGGGCCTAACGCAAAAGAGAGAGCAAGAATCGAAGAATTGGCCCCTGCTTAACCTCGCCGCAGCGAGGTAGTTGCTCGCCGCCGCGAGCTGGTGGCAGAAACATTCTGCCCAGGTCTCGCGGCCGTGAGGTTCAACCTCGCGGCTGCGAGAAGTTGGCAAAGAGTTCGACCTCGCGGCCGCGAGCCTCCAGCTCGCCGCCGCGAGGTACCCACCGCCTGCAGGCTTGCGGCCGCGAGGCCTGCTCTGTTTTCCTACGTATTTTTTAGGGCCTTTTTGTATATTGCCATTTTCCCCACTTGTAATTAGAACTTCCTTTGGGACTTTTTGGCCTTTGTTACTATAGTTTTTGGGGTAATATAGGCATAAGTGGGTGATAGTTTGCTAGGTTATAAGGGTAGAAGTTGGAAATCATTTGACAACTCTTGGAACTTACACACACACTTGAAGAAAAGAAATATCTCTTGCCGCCATTGAAAAGAAGAAGAGTTCTTGCTTGGAGCTTTGGTTGGAAGACTAAAGAAGCTTGAGAGAAGAGTTGTAGTGACTTCCATTACATAAGCTTATCTCTATCCTTTATCTTTATCTTGTACTTATGATTTCATTGAATGTAATGAATATGTTGTTGATAAATATGAGTAGCTAAGCATTTAACTCCTAGGTTTTCATGAAGCTTTGATGGATCTATGATTGAATGATGAGTTTATGATTGTTGCTATGCTTACAAGTGTTTGTTAATCTAGTTTGAGCCTTTGTCAACTTGTGGTTAGGCCAACCATAGGATGAAATGGATTGATCTTTAATTGCTAGACATAGTTGATTAAAGATTAGATTATAAAACTAGGTTGTGATTTGATTTTAGGATAGGAATATACCTAGGTCATTTCATGTTCTATTAAGGTTTGGGAACTAAAGCATCATTTAAGCTTAATCCTTTTAGACATAAATTGGATTAGTTTACTTTGGTAGGTTCGTACAATATCGAAAGATACGTATGAATAAATTATGAAATCTTGAACAACAAACATAAGTATAGTCGTCAATTTGTGAATCATTCGAGATTGGATCACTCTTAGTGACATGGAAATCTAGGAACTTTTAATCTAATCGAATCAAAGTATTGTGTTTTTATTCATTTCACTTTTATGTGTTCAAACAAACTACAAACCTACTACTTTTAATCACATAAGTTCGCGTAAGATATCAGAATAGATCTTGATAATTATTCGTTATATTCCTCGTGTGTTCGACACCCTTTACCACTTTATTACTTGAAAGCGACCGTATACTTGCGTTTCTACGCACTCGTATTTGGAGCGTAACAATGGACTATATACCATTGAACCACCTAAGTTAGTAATGCACGTACAACAAAACAAAAGGAAACAAGATAATGAAATATTTGCCCAATTGTGGCACGCTCGACTTGGACATATATCTAATTCGAGGATTCAAAAGTTAGCATCATCTGGCGTGATTCAAATCAGTCGCATTGATGAAATGTCAACTTGTGAACCATGTCTAAAGGGTAAAATGGCTAAGTTGCCATTTAAGGGAAACCCTGAGCGAGCCAAACAAACATTGGACCTAATACATACTGACGTATGTGGACCACTAAGAAAAAGCGTCCGAGGTGGCTATGATTATTTCATCGCTTTCACTGACGACTATAGTCGTTATGGATACGTGTTCCTGTTGAAACACAAGTTTTGAAGCCTTTGAGCGATTCAAAGAATTCAAGATGGAAGTAGATAATCAACTTGGTCATACGATAAAGGCTCCTCGTTCTGACCGAGGTGGAGAATTTCTTAGTAATGAATTTCAGAATTATCTTGTAGAGCATGGAATACTATCGCAGTGGACTCCTCCTGCAACACCCCAATTAAATGGAGTTGCAGAGAGAAGGAATCGAACCTTGACGGACATGGTTCGATCCATGATGAGTGCCACTGACCTTCCTTTTTCATTTTGGGGACATGCCCTCCTCACGGCAATGAAGATACTGAACATGGTACCTTCTAAATCCGTAGAAAAGACACCATACGAATTATGGTTTGGCAAGGCACCCTCATATGCATTCATGCGCATATGGAGATCTCCCGCTTACGTTAAAAAGCTAGTGGGAGATAAATTGGAAACTAAATCCACTTTATGCAAGTTCGTGGGGTATCCGGAAAACTCAAAAGGATACGAGTTCTACGATCCTACAAGACAAACCACGTTTGTCTCGAGGAACGCACACTTCTTGGAGAAGGATTTCTTGGTGGACAAGAAGGAAAACAACGTAGAACTGGATGAGGTCAGTAAAATTGAAAAGGCCGAAGAGGTCGATCAAGCTGACCCATCGCCACAGGCAGTGGGAGAACAAGAGCATGAAAGTGCACCAGAGAGTACACCGATACATCGTAGGTCAGAAAGACAACGTAGAAAACCCGAGAGGTACTACGATCTGCTGCATGAGACTGGACAATCTCTAACTGACCCAAGGACTTACGAAGAGGCTATGCTAGACATAGACTCGGGAAAGTGGCGCGAAGCCATGGAATCCGAAATGGACTCCATGTACTCAAACAAGGTCTGGGCCTTGGTAGATCCACCAGTGGGAGTGACTCCCGTGGGTTGCAAGTGGATCTATAAGCGAAAGCTTGGAGTGAACGGAGAGGTAATAACCTACAAGGCACGACTAGTGACGAAAGGATACACTCAAAGGCCAGGTATTGACTTTGAGGAGACCTTCTCGCCCGTCGATATGCCTAAATCCATTCGAATCTTGCTGGCCATAGCTGCGTGGTATAACTACGAGATATGGCAAATGGATATGAAAACTGCCTTTCTCAATGGGGACATTGACAAGGAGATCTACATGGAGCAACCAAAAGGATATGCATCCAAAGGAGATGAACATAAGGTGTGCAAACTCCAGAGGTCCATTTATGGACTGAAGCAAGCTTCCCGAAGTTGGAACATCCGTTTCGATGAAACAATCCAAACTTTTGGATTCATCAAAAACGTGTTCGAACCTTGCGTGTACAAGAAGATCAGTGGGAGTACAGTTGAATTTTTGGTGCTTTATGTTGACGACATTCTTCTCATTGGAAACAATGTAAAAGTGTTGTCCGAAACTAAAGCATGGTTATCTACACAATTCTCAATGAAGAATTTGGGAGAAGCATCCTTTGTACTAGGTAGGATCTACCGAGATATATCAAAAGGACTGCTGGGCCTCTCCCAATCACAGTACATAGATAAAATCTTGAAGAAATTTAATATGGAAGAATCCAAGAGATGATTGCTTCCATGAGACATGGAATTGCACTCTCTAAGTCTATGGCCCCGAAGACGCCTGAAGAGAGAAGCAACATGTCTCGAGTACCATATGCATCCGCAATAGGAAGCATAATGTATGGTATGTTATGTACTAGACCAGACGTAGCGTAAGCTTTAAGCGTTACAAATCGCTACCAGTCTGATCCAGGTGAGCAGCACTGGATAGCCGTAAAGGCAATTCTGAAGTACCTGAGAAGGACTAAGGAATTGTTCTTGGTATACGTTAGTGGAGAATTGAAATTGGAAGGCTATACAGACTCGAGCTTCAAATGTGATGTAGACGACTTCAAGTCGACATCTGGATACGTGTTCTGCCTCAATGGTGGTGTGGTTAGTTGGAAGAGCTCCAAGCAAGACACTACCGCAGATTCCACCACCGAAGCAGAATACATTGTCGCGTGTGATGCAGCAAAGGAAGGTGTTTGGATGAGGAACTTCATCCAAGAATTGGATGTGATACCTAGCATCGCTGAGCCCATTACTATCTTCTGCGATAATAATGAGGCAATAGTGCAAGCAAAGGAGCCGAGATATCATCAGAAATCCAAGCATGTACAAAGACTATACCACGTGAGAAGAGATATCATTGGTAGAGGAGACATTAAGATGAAACGTGTCAACTCAGAAGATAATACCACGGACCCGCTAACGAAGCCTCTGCCTCAAAAGGCATTTGAGAAACATCTGCTTAAGATGGGACTCAAGAACATTAAAGACTGGCTTTAGGACAAGTGGGAGATTGATAGAAATAGTGTCCTGCAAGCTAGCTGTATGGCTAGCATTTATTGTAATAACTAAGGAACTATTCAATTTCGATTAATAAATGCACTTTATTAAATGGTCAATTTTATCTTATGTAATAACTATCTACGCATAAGGATAGAAGTCCTTAAATCACAGGGCTATGGGACAACCCGTGGACTGATCTCCAAGGCCGTGATCTAGAACATATTCAAGAGTCGTAGAATCCAATCGAGATAGGACATCGTTGGATTCGGTTAGACTCTCACTATTGTGTATACTCCGATGAACTGGAGAACGCTGGGGTCCACGAGCGTGACTGGGATAGTCGATACACATAAGTGGGTGGCTTGCTGGGATAGCAAGTGCACTGAATACCCCAATTAGGAAATAACTCACCATGGAAGCGGTAGTCGCATATCGAGGTTGAAGTTATTCCAATTTGCAATAGTATACGAGGAACGATCCCTAACTACTTGAGGTGATAGGGTTTATCTGGTGCGAGAACGTTCATGCTTTGATGTGAGTTCCGACTGACTGGAGATCACCAGAAGGTCTCTGTGATCTCATGTTGGGTATGGAGGAACTCGTATGCAGATTCATATCATCAACAAAAGATCCATTGACCCGACTTGATAGGTTGGGAAATTCTCCTATGGATTTCTGTGAGAAATTAATTCTGATAAAAATCCTTGGCCAAGGTATCTGACGACTTTATGTGAGTAGCTCATAAAGATTAAGTCAAAGAGAATTTATTTCGAGACCAGAATACATAAGGTCAAGACAAAATAAAAGGGAGACCGATGAAAGACCATACCCTTAAGTCTCGACTGGGAGATTGATCGATGGAGAGATTATGGCGTATATGGAAATTGTAAATGAGTTAAAAAGTTCACTGAATTAATTCACCAGTGATTGGGCTCCATGAGCTTGTGGCTGGACATCGACCGTGGGGTGTGGGAGAATTCCCAAATTGGCAGGGGTGCTAATTTTGGAATGATCAGTCGACAGAGTGTTCGATTGATTTGGAGTATATGTTACTCGAATAATTAAATAATATTTAATTTTAACCCACGGCGAATTATGTGGTGAACCTACGGGGGCATACACAATACACATGAAGCGAAAGCGAGGAAAAGAGAACAACCGAGTCGACTGGGTCGACTGGGTCAATAATCGACTGGGTCGATTAAAGTGGGTGGGTCGACCCAATTGAAGATAAATAGGATCCAATTGGAATTGGATCAAGATCATAAATTAAATTGGAATTTAATTTGTGAGTTAATTAATTAAGTTGAATTTAATTAATTAAAGGAATAATTAATTAAGTAGACTTAGAGTCTAAATTAATTAATTGGGAGATTAATTAATTAATTGGGCTATTTAATTGGGAAATTAAATAAAGCCTACTTAGATTAATTAATGTGGGCCATAGATTAATTGGAAGACTTACTTTTCTAATTAAAGTGGGACATGGTCAATGTAGGAGAGTTAAAGTCCTAATCCTAAGAGGACTAAGTTAGGGAGATAACTATAAGTAGGTTACTTACAGTTGTCTCACACACACAACTCTAAGAGCCAAAACAGAGCAAAGGAAAAATTCTCTCTCCCTCTCCCTTCACCAAATCGGCCGAACCCTTCTTCTATTTGGAAGAATTTTTCGTTTTCGATTTTAGCTCCTAAGTCGTTTTTAAATCATAGATATTAATATACCCTATGTTCTAGTCGATTAGGTTATATTAATTTTCGTGATATTGTGGTGTATCAACTCGTAGAGGCGCAACACGTGGGGCGCTACTAGCAGGACTTGGGATCGATCCAACCGAGGGAGAAAATGCAACTTTGTTGAGCTACTTGGATTTGCAAGGAGACAGGTATAATTTGGATCTAATTATTCTTGTCGTTTTAATATTCATATATATACACCTAGGGTAGTATCCTGGCAAGATTCCGTAAGAGGTCCTATAAAATTTTAAATTCCGCTGTGCCTAGGGTTGTTTATCTTACCGAATCCCAACATAATTGTCAGTCAACATAAGTAATGGTATCAATTTTTCAATAAAACTTAACTGCCACGTCATCAGTTAACGTCCATTTTTATCGGCGGTACCAAAAGTAATTCAATTTCTTATATTGTGGTACCAAATATGTCGACCTCGATTTTAGTGGTACCACAAGTGAGAATCAATATTTAGTTTGGTACCACAATTACAATTTTCTCAAAAGTAAACAAATTATGGACCTGTTTGTTTACTCGAAAATAGCATATTGTTTAGCAATCTAATTTTTTGGAATCAGATAATATTGTTTGGGCAAATTTTTTGAAAGCTAGGAAAGGAAATATCTCTACAAATCAGAAATCTTGCCATGAAAATATGATAATGTGAAACTCAATTTTTCTATGGTATTATGATTCATTTCCTGAGGGATTTGATATCAAAAATAAAAATTACATTATTACTCGTATATTCTTTCTTAATTATGATAGTTTTATTCTTCTCCCTACGTAATATTTCTCTGCCATAGCCACTGTTTTTTTTTCCTTGCATTCTTTTCCTTCTTCAACTGCTTAAATCACATATTAAATTCTCACGTTCATTTACCTACTAGCTAGTTGAATTTATTGAAATAATATAAAATATTAAATGTGAGTTGATTTGAAAATATGTATATAGTTTCTATGCCAATTCACATGCCAAATCCAAAGTTTATGCTTCATAGCACATTCATTCCAAATTGTTCTTTTAATTTTGTCATTGCTTGTGAAAGTGTTAACTTATTTATAACTACTATCACACAACATTTTTTGTAATAGTTACATTCTTGAATTATTATGATCTATATATAGCTGCAACTATATATGACTCTCCTCTAACACTAATTTCTTTTATCTACTTTAATTTTTATTATATATTAATTATAGTATATGAAATAATATGTATAAATAATTAATTGATATATTATACATATTTTTCTAAATCAATATATTATGAAAAATACTATATAATAAATGCTTCTTTAAATTGATTTTTATTATATATGGGCAATGGTATTTTTTGTGAACTTTTTAATTATGTAATCAATTATTTGTCATTATCAAACATTTGAAAAGGAATTCAATTCATTTCTTGGTACAATCACAAGTGATACTCAAAACTATAATCGAATCATATCTCTGGATATCCGACTACTAGAAATCAAATACCCAAAATCAGATTCCATTCCCGTCAAACAAACGGGTCCTATATCATCCTTCAATAGAGATACAATCTCTTTCAGTGCTTCCTCCCTAGTCAAGCTTTGATATTCGATTTCATGTCCCATTTTGGCAAGTGCATCTACACAATGGTTTCTCCCGCTCTTTGTATGGACTATCGGATCGACTCTCCCACGACATTCTTAGATCTTCGAAGATACAGCCTAGTTGATGATTTCGGTTTCGGCCTCTCTAATAAGTTTAACAACCACCTCTGAGTCAATTTTCAGGATGATTCTGTGTACGCCTCTTCCCCAAGCTATTGTTAATCCTTCTCCAGCCGCAAGAAGTTCTGCCACAGTGATTGAAAATTCGCCAAGCTTGCGTGTAAACCCAACAACCCATTGATCATGCTCATCACGGATCAGACATCTAATTGAATCACTTATTTCTGCCACAAGAACACTCCTATCAGTATTAACTTTATGCCAACCCACCTCTGGTGATCTTGGACAGATCCTTAGCTAGACTTTTCGTTGCTTTCCTTGAAAAATCTCTTTGTTGCGTGTGTTCCAAATAGACCACGTAATAGCCAAAAACATAATGATCCACGGGGTGTTGGGAATGATTATATTGTTGAACCTTTCTTTTGTGATGTTGTTCTTAATCCAATTATGGGGGCTGATTTGGGAAAATCTAAGACATTGAGTTTGTTGAAATGTGAGATATTTTGCCTAAGTTTCTAGAAAGTTCTACATTTATCAAGAAATATCAAGATATCACATGTAGATTCCAAACAAGCACTTTGTAGGAGAATCTAGAACAATATCTAATGTTCCTAGAAAATCTAAGATAGGAATGAATAATCTAGAATAAGGAATATCCTAGAAAGTCTAGATAGTTCTATGGTAACTATAAATATGTATGTACTACCATATTGTACAAGCAATTGAATGAAAAAAAGAATTCTCTCCAAAAAGCATTCTCCTCCAACTAACTACAAATAATTAACAAACAAATCTTCAAGTTGATATCAATTCTACAATTGATTCAACCCTCAAAAATCCAACAAGTGGTATCTAGAGCTCATTGATCTTAAGGGATTGAGTTCAAAAAAATGGGTTCATCAAATATAGCGCTTCCTACACCACCGATTTTCAATGGTGAAGACTATGACTATTGGGCGGTAAGAATGAAGGCTTTTCTCGTAGCAAATGAGTTATGGGAAATTGTTGAAAACGGTTATGAAAAACCGGAAGATGAAGGTACTCTTACCGCACCTCAACAAAAGAAGAACAAAGATGAGTATACAAAGAACATGAAGGCTCTTGCATTCCTCCATGCCACTGTAACTCAAGAAATCTTCATTAGCATAGTTGCTGCAACTACCGCTAAAGAAGCATGGGAAATCCTCAGAGAAGAATATCAAGGTACGGAGAGAATCAAAGCAATCAAGTTATTAACCTTGCGAATGGAGTTCGAAAATCTTCGAATGAAGGAAGGTGAGTCCATCAAAGACTACTCCTCTAGAGTTAAAGAAATAGTTAGCAAAATGAAGTTACAAGGAGAAAAAATGGAAGACAAGAGGGTAGTAGAGAAAATACTTATAACCCTTCCTGAAAAATTCGAATCAGTTGTTGCTGCCATTCAAGAGTCTAAGGACCTCACGAAACTCTCTGTTAATGAGCTAGTGGGTTCTCTTCAAGCACACGAACAAAGAATTAACAAGAAGGTGGAAAACTCAACCGAAGAGGCCTTTCAATCAAGGCACAAAGAAAATAAATTTGTCAACAAAAGTCCTATTAACAGTCAAGGAGGAGATAAAAGAAACAATTTTCCATCATGTGGTGTGTGCAAGAAGACAAATCATCTTACAAAGGATTGTTGGAAGAAGAAGACATGTGAGTTTTGTGGTAAGTTTGGGCATATTGCGAAAATATGTAGGCTCAAACAAGAATATGAAAACAAAAAAATGCACAAACATCAAGCTAATTTTAGCGAGGACAAGGACGAGTCAGAAGGAGAACACCTTTTCATGGCTTGTCAACCTTCATCAAATGACAAGCACGTTTGGTACATTGACAGCGGTTGTACGAGTCATATGGCCAAACATGTGGAGATGTTTCAAGAGTTGGACACTACGGTCAAAGTTCCAATAAAAATGGGAAATGGAGTTGTCCTCGAGTCCGAAGGTAAAGGAACCGTTGCCATCCAAACAAAATCAGGTACTAAACTTATCCAAAATGTTCTTTTAGTACCTAAACTTGATCAAAATCTATTAAGTGTGGCACAAATGATGAAAAATGGGTATTCTATAACTTTTAAAAATGATTCATGCTTTATAATTGACAAAAAGGGAAGAGAAATTACTAAAATAGTTATGAAGAACAATAGCTTCCCATTAAGAATGCATGAATCACCATTAAGAGCACTAAGAGCTAAAGTAAATGACATAAGTTTCCCAGAAAAACAAATGGATGGTGTTAATGGTTGCACCTTTAAAATTGCAACTGAGAATTCGGGCAAAAATGTTGATAGAAGTAAACTAGAAGCACCAATAACGCCTGAACAAAAGACAAAGAAGGGCCAGAAAAAATCCATCAATAAAGGAAAAGAAATGTTGGAAGACTCTTTTGGGAGCAAATCACCAAATATATTCAGATCCATTTCGGATATTAATGAAAGTTGTCAAATGGCATTTACGGAGCCAAGCCAATGCGATGAATCTTCTCAATACAAGAAACAGAGAGCTGCAATGAAAGAGGAGACAAAAACGACAAGGCAATCATGGAAGCTGATGAAAAATCTTAAAGACGAAAAGGTGATTGGTGCAAAGTGGATTCATAATAAGGTAAATCAAAATGACACAATCAACAAATATAAGACTAAGCTGATTGCAAAAAGACATGCACAAGAAGCGAAAGTTGTCTACAACAAGTTTTTTGCACCTATGACACATTATAATACAATCAGCCTCTTCCAAAATCCAAATTTGAGATACATAGATAGATGCTTAGAGTATCAGGCAAAAATCTCAAGGAGGAGTGTTGAAATGTGAGATATTTTGCCTAAGTTTCTAGAAAGTTCTACATTTATCAAGAAATATCAAGATATCACATGTAGATTCCAAACAAGCACTTTGTAGGAGAATCTAGAACAATATCTAATGTTCCTAGAAAATCTAAGATAGGAATGAATAATCTAGAATAAGGAATATCCTAGAAAGTCTAGATAGTTCTATGGTAACTATAAATATGTATGTACTACCATATTGTACAAGCAATTGAATGAAAAAAAAAGAATTCTCTCCAAAAAGCATTCTCCTCCAACTAACTACAAATAATTAACAAACAAATCTTCAAGTTGATATCAATTCTACAATTGATTCAACCCTCAAAAATCCAACAGAGTTGAAGTAATAGCAAACTCCCAAACTTCTTGTTGTAATTATATTTAAAGAGAGTGAACTTATTGTGGATGGATATCTAATTACAAGGTTGGAATCCATAGATAAATTGTTATATATAAAGTAGGGAAAAATAATATTTCAAATAAGATAATATGTATGTGGGCTTGTCCCACATTAGTCTAAGACTAATGGACAAATTATAAAAGCCTTGTGAGGAAGTTGAAGAGTTGAAAACTCTTCATTTGTCCCACATTGACTTTTTATATTTGTGTGTACTAGTATATATGAACTAAGTGTATAAGATTTGGTATAAGTCTTTACAAAGAGGGTCATATGAATACACCACACACGCTCCACCGCCGCCCGACTCGGCTCAAATCTGGGTTGGGGCATTTGGGCGATTATCTCGTCTCAGACTTATCTTTTTGGAGGAATTTTGAATTAAAATTTTTATTAATTTGAAATTCGAAATTGAACAGTCTCAAAATTAATTATGCATGTACAACTTTTCAGTTACGTAAATTAATTTGAGTCAAAACGTTTTAGACGTTTTATTCATATTTAATTGGGCCTTTTTTATTCAGATTTAATGGGCAATTTTAATTGCCAAAGGCTCCCCCGCACCTATATATATGTGTATTTCTGTTTTCAGAAACACACAAACACAAAGCATTTTCTCTCTGTTCTATCTCCGAAACAAATCATTATCTCTGGGTTATTTTTTTGCTTCTGAGTGTTCTATGAGGTGAAATTTCTGCTACTATGCAGTGGAGGAATTTCTGTAGCCAAATTATTCTGGAAGAAGTGTTCGTGATTCCCAATTGCACCGAAGGTGGATCGATAATTTCTTCAAGGCAAGTAGACTTATTTCTGGGATTTGGTTGGATCATTCTGTTACTATACAGAATTGTGAGATAAGTTTCTTTAAATTTATATCTTTGGTTCTTTAACTAATTATGCTTTCTTTTAATGTCCAAATTGGTTTGTTTGTATTAATTTCGATTTGTGTTCACATTTTGATCATTTTAAAACTGATTTTTCCAACACTTCTTTGACCCATTTGTAAACTTTCAGATATTATTAGATTGCGTTTGGATGGTGAAATTTGTAAGGTTAATTTTTTTAAAGGAATGGAGTGATGTACAAGGTCAAATTTTTAATCCCTCAAAGTGATTTATCAAATTGGATTTCTTTTACAGTTGTGATTTCATCAATTGTAACAATTTCTTTATTACGATCTCTTTGAAATTGAGAGAATTGTATTTTTGGTATACAGCTATAGGTCAATTTCCACTTTTGGTACACAGCTTTATGTGTCCAACACATTTGGTACACCTCTTTAACAAAGTTCGACACATTTGGTACAACCGTTAAATAAATTGCAAAATCACCGTTAATTCTGTTAGTTCGACACATTTGGTACACCTCTTTTACAAAATTGACATGTGCGCGGCACATGGCTGCCCAGAAAAAAAAATTGAAACTTGGTAAACTTTTTTATTATATTTTATTCTTCTTCCAATATTAAACTATAAATGACATTATAGTTTATTATATTTTACATGTCATATAAATAATAATTACATATTTTTTAATCATTTTTATATATGATAAATTAAAGTAACTTGTTTATTATATTTTATTCTTCTTGCAGTATTAAACTATAAATGACATTATATAGTTTATTATATTTTACATGTCATATAAATAATAAATACATATTTTTTAATAATTTTTATAGATAATAAACTATAAAAATAATAAACTATTTTTATAAATAATTTTTAAAAATTGAAACTTGATAAACTTTTTTATTATATTTTATTCTTCTTCCAATATTAAACTATAAATGACATTATATAGTTTATTATATTTTACATGTCATATAAATAATAAAGACGTGTTTTTTAATAATTTTTATAAATAATAAACTATTTTTATAAATAATTTTTAAAAATTGAAACTTGATAAACTTGTTTATTATATTTTATTCTTCTTCCAGTATTAAACTATAAATGAAATTATATAGTTTATTATATTTTACATGTCATATAAATAATAAATACATATTTTTTTATCATTATATAAATATGATATGATAAATATAATAAACACATATGATAATTTTTATAAAAGTTTATCAAGTTTAATTTATTTTGGCAGCCATGTGCCACGCACATGTCAATTTTGTAAAAGAGGTGTACCAAATGTGTCGAACTAACGGAATTAACGGTGATTTTGCAATTTATTTAACGGTTGTACCAAATGTGTCGAACTTTGTTAAAGAGGTGTACCAAATGTGTTGGACACATAAAGCTGTGTACCAAAAAATGGGAATTGACCTATAGATGTGTACCAAAAATGCAATTCTCTCCATTGAAATTTATTTAAGTTTGATCAACCATGTAAACTAAATGGAGAATTAAATTATGTAATTATGTAGGTGTGAGGACTTGAAGGTTTGAGGAGATGTATTAAGGCCTGAGTTTCTGGCTTAAAAGTAGATACAAATCGATTTAAATTTAAATTTATAAAAGTAATACCTATCGATTTTAAATCAAATTTTACATAGTGAGACATGAGCCAAGAAACTATTAATGAAACAAGAACCAAAACGTTAAACCCGTTAAAAGCAAAAAAAAAAAAAAAAAGAAAATAAGAACAAAAAAAAATTAAAATAAGAACAAACTTTTTTTTTCTTTTTTTCTTTTTGAGAAAGAAAATAAGAACAAACTAGAAAAAGAAAAGAAAGTCCTTTCATTTAAAGTTTATCTTATTACGCACGCCGTGATGTAATTTGTAAACATTTAATGTTTTCTGCCTGGTTGAGAAGACCACTTGCACGTCACGTTTATGTCTAGTATTTGCATAATCAGTAAACTCATTTATTTTGTTTGAATTGGATGACTCTGTATAATGACATTCTCGATTCTCGAATAGCCAAGTAGCAAAACACATTTGGTCCGTGGTCAAAAGTCTACACGGGAAATATTACATCGTATAGGATGAAAGAGATTTTCGTCTACGAATCTGTCAATGTAAAGAGGGGTTGCCTACGGTTCCTCGAGGTGATATCATACTTTCTGTAAATAACCTTGTACACTATGAAAAATACCATTACATCCCTGAATTAATTAATTAAAAAAAAAAATCAAATTACAGTTATTGAAGATTCAAACCCATCTCTTCCCGATGTTTTCCTCTGGAGAGTCTTTCAAACGTCGCCAACACCCACCGGAGAAGTGCAGATCGACGGTCAAACTAATTTCTCACTTTCCCCGCGTCACCGTGGTGCACGCAGGTGAGACCTAGGGTTTTGATTTTTCTTTTCTGACATCCAAATATATTTAATTTTCTTTTCGGAGCTACAGCATTTTAGTTGAAAATGTCTTTCGTTTACTACATACATGTGCAGAGACAGACATTTATTCAATGTTCTAATGCCAATTGAAGGAGAGGACTTCCCACAAGAGTAGAGTAGTTGGTCATCGATTACTTAGTTGCTTGAAGAAACAACAGAATTGAGAAAATAAAATTATTGTGGAAAATAGATTAGGCAATTTAGTTGGCTAGAATTAATCCATCTTTTGCATTGTACAAACCGGAAAAAGAATCCAGCTGTGGTTTATGATGAGCGTGTTTTTGGTCAGTTGACTTGTTTTGGTGTCGAGTGTAGAGTCTGGATGTCGATTTCTAACACAGCTCGTCAATGTGAGGATCGGTAGGTCAGACAAGCCTTTCCTCGATTTGTATGTCGGGATCCTAACCTGTAATCAAAGAGAACTACGTCAGGTTAATGCCGTTGGTGACCCGGCGATAACCCTCCGATGCTTAAGTAAGTGTCGAGTCGAGGTGAGAGATCGATATGGGTACATTAGGCTTAGAGAGTGTGTACCTTTCACCGTATTAATGAGGGTTATTTATAGATTTCGTCCGGATCAATGGGTCGGATCATGACAAGACATCTCGAACACCGGGTCGGGTCATGACAAGACTTCTCAAACACCGGGTCGGATCATGATAAGACACTCAGCATGTCGATCGTGGATGTCGACGAGCATGTCGATCTATACAGGATATTGACGTGCATGTCGAGCTATACAGGATATTGACGTGCACGTCGAGCTATACAGGATGATTGGGCTTGTCGGTCGTGGATGTCGACGAGCATGTCGATCTATACAGGATATTGACGTGCATGTCGAGCTATACAGGATGATTGGGCATGTCGGTCGTGGATGTCGACAAGCATGTCGATCTATACAGGATATTGACGTGCATGTCGATTTTAATGATCAATAGCTTTATGTCAATACTTCAAGTGCCACGTCAGGTGACGAAGACTTGGTACATCAAGAGTCCCCCAAGTTCTAGAGTTCGAGTGAAGGTCGAAGTCTGGAAGTTTGATTGTTTGTTCATCATTTCCGTGTCGGGCATGTATGTCTATGTGCATGATGTCGACGACGAACATGTCTGGCATGTCGGTCTATGTGCATGATGTTCGTCTCGATGCCTCTGCGGCTTTCGAGGATTTTCTTTTTGTCGATTTTCATCTCGATGCCTCTTCGGCTGTCGAGGAACATTTAGCGATTTCGACGATTTGGAGATTACATCCCGATGCCTCAGCGGCTATCGAGGAACGTTTGGCGATTTCGGCGATTCGTAGATTTCATCTCGATGCCTCAGCGGCTATCGAGGAACGTTTGGCGATTTCGGCGATTCGTAGATTTAATCTCGATGCCTCTGCGGCTATCGAGGAACGTTTGGCGATTTCGGCGATTCGTAGATTTCATCTCGATGCCTCTGTGGCTATCGAGGAACGTTTGGCGATTTCGGCGATTCGTAGATTTCATCTCGATGCCTCTGCGGCAATCGAGGAACGTTTGGCGATTTCGGCGATTCGTAAATTTCATCTCGATGCCTCTGCGGCTATCGAGGAACGTTTGGCGATTTCGGCGATTCGTAGATTTCATCTCGATGCCTCTGTGGCTATCGAGGAACGTTTGGCGATTTCGGCGATTCGTAGATTTCAACATGTAGGAAAGCTTCTTAATAGATTTCCTTTTCTTCTCTGTCGATTTCATCTCAACATGTCGACGAACATGTAGGAAAGCTTCTTAATAACTTTCTTTTCTGTCGATTTCATCTCGACATGTCGACATGTCGATGAACATGTAGGAAAGCTTTAAATAACTTTCTTCTCTGTCGATTTCATCTCGACATGTCGACGAACATGTAGGAAAGCTTCTTAATAGCTTTCTTTTTCTTCTCTGTCGATTCATCTCGACATGTCGACGAACATGTAGGAAAGCTTCTTAATAGCTTTCTTTTTCTTCTCTGTCGATTCATCTCGACATGTCGACGAACATGTAGGAAAGCTTCTTAATAGCTTTCCTTTTCTTCTCTGTCGATTCATCTCGACATGTCGACAAACACGTAGGAAAGTTTTAAATAATTTTCTTCTTCTCTGTCGATTTCATCTCGACATGTCGACGAACATGTAAGAAAGCTTCTTAATAGCTTTCTTTTTCTTCTCTGTCGATTCATCTCGACATGTCGACGAACATGTAGGAAAGCTTCTTAATAGCTTTCTTTTTCTTCTCTGTCGATTCATCTCGACATGTCGACGAACATGTAGGAAAGCTTCTTAATAGCTTTCCTTTTCTTCTCTGTCGATTCATCTCTGTCGATTTCATCTCGACATGTCGACGAACATGTAGGAAAGCTTCTTAATAGCTTTCTTTTTCTTCTCTGTCGATTCATCTCGACATGTCGACGAACATGTAGGAAAGCTTCTTAATAGCTTTCCTTTTCTTCTCTGTCGATTCATCTCGACATGTCGACGAACACGTAGGAAAGTTTTAAATAACTTTCTTCTTCTCTGTCGATTTCATCTCGACATGTCGACGAACATGTAGGAAAGCTTCTTAATAGCTTTCTTTTTCATCTCTGTCGATTTCATCTCGACATGTCGACGAACATGTAGGAAAGCTTCTTAATAGCTTTCTTTTTCTTCTCTGTCGATTCATCTCGACATGTCGACATGTTGATGAACATGTAGGAAAGCTTCTTAATAGCTTTCTTCTCTGTCGATTTCATCTCGACATGTCGACGAACATGTAGGAAAGCTTCTTAATAGCTTTCTTTTTCTTCTCTGTCGATTCATCTCGACATGTCGACATGTCGATGAACATGTAGGAAAGCTTCTTAATAGCTTTCCTTTTCTTCTCTGTCGACATGTCGACGAACATGTAGGAAAGCTTCTTAATAACTTTCTTTTCTGTCGATTTCATCTCGACATGTCGACATGTCGATGAACATGTAGGAAAGCTTTAAATAACTTTCTTCTCTGTCGATTTCATCTCGACATGTCGACGAACATGTAGGAAAGCTTCTTAATAGCTTTCCTTTTCTTCTCTGTCGATTCATCTCGACATGTCGACGAACACGTAGGAAAGTTTTAAATAACTTTCTTCTTCTCTGTCGATTTCATCTCGACATGTTTTCATCTCGACATGTCGACATGTCGATGAACATGTAGGAAAGCTTTAAATAAATTTCTTCTCTGTCGATTTCATCTCGACATGTCGACGAACATGTAGGAAAGCTTCTTAATAGCTTTCTTTTTCTTCTCTGTCGATTCATCTCGACATGTCGACATGTCGATGAACATGTAGGAAAGCTTCTTAATAGCTTTCCTTTTCTTCTCTGTCGATTTCATCTCGACATGTCGACGAACATGTAGGAAATCTTCTTAATAACTTTCTTTTCTGTAGATTTCATCTCGACATGTCGACATGTCGATGAACATGTAGGAAAGCTTTAAATAACTTTCTTCTCTGTCGATTTCATCTCGACATGTCGACGAACATGTAGGAAAGCTTCTTAATAGCTTTCTTTTTCTTCTCTGTCGATTCATCTCGACATGTCGACATGTCGATGAACATGTAGGAAAGCTTCTTAATAGCTTTCCTTTTCTTCTCTGTCGATTCATCTCGACATGTCGACGAACACGTAGGAAAGTTTTAAATAACTTTCTTCTTCTCTGTCGATTTCATGTCGACGAACATGTAGGAAAGCTTCTTAATAGCTTTCTTTTTCTTCTCTGTCGATTCATCTCGACATGTCGACGAACATGTAGGAAAGCTTCTTAATAGCTTTCCTTTTCTTCTCTGTCGATTCATCTCGACATGTCGACGAACACGTAGGAAAGTTTTAAATAACTTTCTTCTTCTCTGTCGATTTCATCTCTGTCGATTTCATCTCGACATGTCGACGAACATGTAGGAAAGCTTCTTAATAGCTTTCTTTTTCTTCTCTGTCGATTCATCTCGACATGTCGAAGAACATGTAGGAAAGCTTCTTAATAGCTTTCTTTTTCTTCTCTGTCGATTCATCTCGACATGTCGACATGTCGATGAACATGTAGGAAAGCTTTAAATAACTTTCTTCTCTGTCGATTTCATCTCGACATGTCGACGAACATGTAGGAAAGCTTCTTAATAGCTTTCTTTTTCTTCTCTGTCGATTCATCTCGACATGTCGACGAACATGTAGGAATGCTTCTTAATAGCTTTCTTTTCTGTCGATTTCATCTCGACATGTCGACATGTCGATGAACATGTAGGAAAGCTTTAAATAACTTTCTTCTCTGTCGATTTCATCTCGACATGTCGACGAACATGTAGGAAAGCTTCTTAATAGCTTTCCTTTTCTTCTCTGTCGATTCATCTCGACATGTCGACGAACACGTAGGAAAGTTTTAAATAACTTTCTTCTTCTCTGTCGATTTCATCTCGACATGTTTTCATCTCGACATGTCGACATGTCGATGAACATGTAGGAAAGCTTTAAATAACTTTCTTCTCTGTCGATTTCATCTCGACATGTCGACGAACATGTAGGAAAGCTTCTTAATAGCTTTCTTTTTCTTTTCTGTCGATTCATCTCGACATGTCGACGAACACGTAGGAAAGTTTTAAATAACTTTCTTCTTCTCTGTCGATTTCATCTCGACATGTCGACATGCCGATGAACATGTAGTCTCCTTGGCCTTTCCCATACTGATCTCTATTTTCATTTCGTTCTCGAGCAAGAGCGGCATTGTAGTCAACTTTTCTCGATTCAGAGTTAATATTCCCACAGACGGCGCCAATTGATGAGCGTGTTTTTGGTCAGTTGACTTGT
Organism: Penstemon barbatus; assembly: GCA_003313485.2. Lineage (NCBI taxonomy): Eukaryota > Viridiplantae > Streptophyta > Magnoliopsida > Lamiales > Plantaginaceae > Penstemon > Penstemon barbatus. Next base: position 26,756,557 of record CM064879.1, read on the forward strand.
TTTGGTGTCGAGTGTAGAGTCTGGATGTCGATTTCTAACACAGCTCGTCAATGTGAGGATCGGTAGGTCAGACAAGCCTTTCCTCGATTTGTATGTCGGGATCCTAACCTGTAATCAAAGAGAACTACGTCAGGTTAATGCCGGTGGTGACCCGGCGATAACCCTCCGATGCTTAAGTAAGTGTCGAGTCGAGGTGAGAGATCGATATGGGTACATTAGGCTTAGAGAGTGCGTACCTTTCACCGTATTAATGAGGGCTATTTATAGATTTCGTCCGGATCAATGGGTCGGATCATGACAAGACATCTTGAACACCGGGTCGGGTCATGACAAGACTTCTCAAACACCGGGTCGGATCATGATAAGACACTCAGCATGTCGATCGTGGATGTCGACGAGCATGTCGATCTATACAGGATATTGACGTGCATGTCGAGCTATACAGGATATTGACGTGCACGTCGAGCTATACAGGATGATTGGGCTTGTCGGTCGTGGATGTCGACGAGCATGTCGATCTATACAGGATATTGACGTGCATGTCGAGCTATACAGGATGATTGGGCATGTCGGTCGTGGATGTCGACGAGCATGTCGATCTATACAGGATATTGACGTGCATGTCGATTTTAATGATCAATAGCTTTATGTCAATACTTCAAGTGCCACGTCAGGTGACGAAGACTTGGTACATCAGTTTACTTTTTTTTATGCTTATTTATTAGATTCTTGTTTGTTGATCTCTTTTTTGTTTTCTGTGGTTGACAATGATGCACAGTTGAAATTTGGGAGAAAGGATGCACAGTTGGAAAACAAGTTTAAAAATGATCTATGAAGAAGGTGAGTTTTTTTTGTTATAGCAGAAGATATTAAAAATTAATTTGTTATACTATAACTATTAAAAAGGGTAAAAAAGTATTTCTAAGTTAAGTATTCTAAATTTGGGGGTGTTGTACATGTGAGCATGTGTCAAAATTTTATTGGACGAAACGATTCCTCAAATAATGACCTCGAGGAACCATAGACAACCCCATGTAAAGAACGTCACATGTAGATGTACTCCTCTCATCCGTATGAAATTTTAAGTTTGGTCAGATTGAATTGAACTTCAATTCAAGGAACATAACTTTGTGCTCAAAGATACTCTTCAGGTTGTACTGATGATTGTTTCGACTCTGATCTCCGGATGCCTAAGTTAAATCAATTCGAAGAAATAACATAATGCATCATAACATAGCAATTGTATTAGGTCAAGTAATAAAATCGTATCTTAAGATGCAATAAATACGGGGTATTTTTTTATGGTGAAAGTAGATCTTTCGGGTTAATCAGAACTCAATCGACATGATCTGATCGAGAGAGGCGGGCCATTTGGGGTATTAGGTAATTATATGATTCCTTGGGGGTATTTTGTTATGCTAGGTTGATCATTATTTAGATATTTAGATAAGTCTATCGAAGATAGGATCTAGTTCGATCCGCTACGCATGTCGACTGATCGATGGACAAGATGGGCAAAGACCTATTTTCTGTGTTGTTTGGTTGACTTAATCTTACATGTTATGTATGTGTCGGGAGGGAATGTGCACGATTGAATGACCATGACTTTTCGATACAGAAGAGAATCAAATAGATCAACGAGAGAAGAAGCGGGCGAGTTCTGCAACTCCTGTAGCTGGTCGATCATCTTGCTTTCCCTCCCCCACGGCCATCTCAGCTTTATGACTCTAAAATGAGTGAGAGAGTAATTTATTTTGATCTTCTTTTCAGTATATCTATAGTTCGGTTCAACAAATTTAACAGTAATAAATGACGTGATACACTTATATGAGTTTGATAGGACCTAATAGGGGGTAATGTGTCATATTATATGAGTTAATATGGGCTAATACAACGTTTGGTGGCATTGCTCTAATACCGGGTCAAATGGATTAAATCTTTACGACCCGGTATTTAGACTCGATTATAATCCACCCTAAGCATGGATGGATTAGTAAATACGGGTGAATATGGATTAGGTAAAATGTCACTTTCAATTATAACCTAAAATTTACATAGTTTAACATATCATTAAATATCATAAATTATTCTCAAATCTTTGAAAATAGATACACATTCTATGTATGGTAGATTGTTTTAATGTAATATGACTCAATTAAATCTACCAAACGTATTTTTAATATGACCTTCAATCCGACTCCAATCTAATCCACCTTAATCTCATACACCTTACTAAATGGGCCCTTAATATTGTAACCACATAACCATTAACAATTAATTAACTAAGCATAAATTCTCAAATAAAATATACTTTATTTAAAAAAAATAAAAAAGCAAATTCTTATTATGTAAATTATATTACACTCAAGATTCATCCATAAATTCATGATATTGATCCAGAAGAAGCTCATCAAACTCGTGATATAACAGAAGGTAATTTGAGAAAAGCAGAAGGAAAGACTTTTCTGCTCCGATTTTGTGTAACCTCAATTACCTTTTACTCCGGTCTTCTTTTCTCTTTTGAGTTAGGTTCTTAAGATAGGAAATCGAGTTTTCTGAATATCTCTCTTCCGGCCTATAGTTGTAAGTTAGTTCACTTGATGTGGCACTCCACCCGAGCGAGAGAGGAGAAGGGCTTACTCTGATTTAATTGCTAAGATTCACGGAATTATAATACGAGTGTATTAGAAAAGTTTCTTGCGCTAATACTAACAAGCATCTAGTTTATGAGGCCATGGTCCAGTGGTGATCACTGACAAAACTGAGACTCTATGACCAAAATATCAACTCCCATTATTGTGAGTTTTCCTCTAGCTTAATTATGTTGTTTAATAGTTATTTATAATTCATTCTTTGTACTTGGACAATTATTAAAACAATTTATGATGTAATTAATGATGATTAATGTGTTTAAAAGAAATAATAACCAGTAATTGAAGGTCAAATTAGGGGTAAATGCAAAATACTCCCCTGTGTTATGTTAAACCTGCAAGAAATTATCCTGTGAAATTTTTATTGCAGCAATCTTCCTTGTGTTTTCATAAACCCTGCAAAAAAAACTCAATATGTAAAAAATAGATCGTTTTGGATCGACATATTTCAAGAAATCATTTATAAAATACTTCAAGTTGGCCCCTACAGCTTCACGTGATATATTTTAAAAATTATTTCTCGAAATTTGTTGATCCAAAACTACCTATATTTTACAAATTGAGTATTTTTTGCAGAGTTTTTAAAAACATAAGGAAGTTTGGCGCAATAAAAATTTCACAGAATAGTTTATTGAGGGTTTAGCATAACACAGGGGAGTATCTTACATTTTACCCGTCAAATTAAAATGAAATGTCTGTTCAAAAAATATTTTAAAAAATGGATGCATAAATTCTTCCCCAAAAAACAGATATGGGTGCCAAAAAGAGAGAGCATAAAACAAATTTAAAGCAACAATCCCATAACTAACCACAACAATAATTGCTTTACTCCATACAAACCCGGAAAAAGGAAAATAAATTTAAAAGTCAAACACGCTCGCCCAACTTGACCAAAAGCGGCCGCCAGAAGGCCCAGAACACGACTTAATACACATTTTATAACCACACCCAAAATTCACTAAACAAAAACAAAACGAAATCACCTCCACTTTCCCCCAAAATTTTCGCCGCCATGAACGACGTCGTATCAGCGCCGCTACACTCCCAATCCCCTCCTCTTCTCCGACGCCGGAATTTCATCTCCACATCTATTGTAATTGTGCCGACCAAGCTCACACTCAACCCCTCCTCCGCCACATCACCATATTTCCATTCAGATGATCTGGAGCTTCTATCGATTAAGCACGCATCGAACAGCTACACTTCGTTAAAGGATCTATTGCCGTCTTTTCCGGTCAATTCGCCGATGCCTTCCTCCGACATCTGCATCCGAGACCGCCTCGTAAAGCAAGCCGCTTGGGCGTACCTCCAGCCGGCGTCCACTTCCTCCGGTTACGCTGGAAGCAGCTTTTTTCACCGTCTTTTGCCCCGTCTCGCCGTTTTCACTGATTTTGTTCGTACTCAAGCTGTTCAGGCTCTCCATTGGATGCTCCGGGTTATCCGAATCCGGAGCTCCATATAGAACGGGCTTGAAACTTGTTTTGGTCACCACTATATATTTTCATACCTAATTTGAAACGTGATTTGGATTGAAGTTGGATTTGGTGATTTGTGCGGTATAAAAATTTGAGATATGATTTGAACTTTCGGAGTTTTGGGAGAAAAATTAGTGATATATGTCAAAAAATAAATGATTTTTATAGAGAAAAATCAGGTGATAAATATCAAATTAAATTCTTTAGTTTTGGGTTTTAAATTTTTTAAGGTTTGGAAGATGATACTTGATAAAAATGGAGCATGTGGCTATGGTTTTTACAATTTTGGGGAAAAAATTAACCAAAAATGGGGGGAAAAAAAGGAAGAAATTCCGAAATTCAGCATACAATATAACACAATATTTACAACTATTTTCCCTATTTTTCCTTCTTTGTCACATTGTATTGCTAATTGCCATCTATGAAGCGTCTAAGTCTATTCCTGACATTATGTAAATCATGTTCTGATTTTGTATCTGATCCATAACCAATACCCGAATCCGGAAAAAGTACATCCTCAGGATGGATATAGTGTGTTTGGTTGTCGAGATGAACTTGAATGGACTCGGACTTGGGTGTTTGGCTACGATAAGAGGTTGAAGGTGCCGATGGCGTCGGCCTTCGCTTGTCGGACTTATTCCTCTGGAACATTCCAAAAGATGTGGTAGATGACGTGGACGATGGGCCTCCATTTGGTCGGTGATATTCATCGTTCTGCAAGAAAGCGAAATCAAATGATTCACTAAAGATTGTATGCTATTTTAGGACTCGAAATTTTGCTAGAATTACACGCATCTAATTCGTACTTATATGATCCGTGTACGCAAATAAATAACAGAAAAATTAAATAAATTCTCATTTTGTGCATTTAAGAATTGAAAAGAAGTGATATATATATATATACCTCATTGCTGGGTTGTGTAATTCTTCCAGATTGGGTTGTCACAAAATTAAGAAATTGAAGAATTTTTGTAGAGCCAAGTTCTGTGCAGTTATGCCAGTAATAAATGGCTAAGTTCCATGCTCTATCTCTAAATTCAAATAAGCTCCTATCAATGTCTAGTTCATGCTTAGACACATACGGTCGCAACAACGTATCGTATACGTAGCCAGTTCCCTGTAATTTTTAGACAACACAAATTAATTTGATGAACTAAAAAACACAAGTGTAAATACTATATAGAGTATTTACAAGATGAAGAAAATGATACCAAATTTGGTGAGTCCATAAATGAATTGTACCTTTGATTGTGGATACCACAAGTAGATGAAGAGTGCCAACTTCATTTCACCATACATTGGCAACCTATGAAATTGCACAAGTTATACACAACATGAACAAAAAAATAAAAGAAACTGCACAATTTTTTATTAAGAAAATTGAAGTTGAAAATAGGGCTTGGTTCGATGGGTGCATAGTGCGTACCATGAGATAAATATATCTCCAATTTTCTCAAGGACTGTGATAACCGCGACAATTATCCTGAAAAATACAATTATATTAATATATATATGAACATTTGATTGGAGGCTTAGCTTTTAAGCACTATGATCAACAAAGATGTTGTAATAAAAGGAAAAAAATTGAAATTAAAGAGCTAATTATGGCTATAAATAAACATATATATTCAAAAAGATCTCATCTCATGAACACCAATTTGGTTTTCAATTGATTTTCCTAAACTTTAGTGAAATGTAGAGTGCAAGCAAGTTGCATGCTCCATAATTGCCAAGTTCCCTATATAGTATACAAAATCATGAAAAGATAGAGCAATGATGTCTTTTATACTCAAGAGTCAAGCCAAGCCAAAAAAAAAATTAACTATTGCTTATCTTGACGTAGAAGCCAATTCTTACACACAAAAGAAAATAACTAGAAAATTAAAAGAACAAGTCATTTTTTACATAAAAAGTTGTCAAAGTCCTAACTTCATTAGACTAATTAATCATGTTCATCTCAAAGGAACAATTCATTACTTAATCATTAATTAGTTGACTAAATACTTAATCAACAATCCTAATTTTAAAGACATTTGATTGTTTCAAAGCTACTTAACAGTAATATTAAATCTAATTTGTCAACCACTCCCTCCGTTTTATTTATTTGTCGTTATGGAGCATTGCATACGGATTAAGAAATGTAATAAATAGCCACTTTTTAAGTAAAAACCTCAAATCATCATTTTAATCAAATAATCACACATTAATTATAAACATTAACAATTAAAGTAACAAATTCTTTTTGCCAAAGTGATAATTTATTTAAAAAGAACAGATGGAAAATTCTGCAGAACCAATAATAGTTATCAACTTCAATTTTCATGAACAATATGAAATTCGAAATTAAATGCTTACCAATATTGACACCAAAAACGTAGTTCTGAATTCTCAACTCTGTTTTTCTCTATAGTTTTGAAACACTGAAATGCAGGATATGCATATCCAAGAATCAATCTGCCCAATTCAAGAATCAATTCACAATCATTTACGCAGTCAAAATTTCTTAAAAAAAGAAAAGAAAAAAAAGCAAAAAGGAAAAAACACAAAGAAAAAGCAGAAACAGAGAATACATTTAAAAAAGGCACAGAATTGAATGGATCAAATTACATACAGTAAACTGCTGGTGATGAATTCTCCAATCATCTTCAATAGTTCCCCAGCTTTAAAACTAAAAATTAACATCAGTAAAAATTAGAAATTGCATGTTCATGTACATAAAAATCGAAAAAAAGATTACTGGGAAGAAAAATTGAACAAATTGAAGAAGACCCACTAACATTAAATAAACAGAAATCTATTCAGGTAAGCACATTTAAGAAAACCAAGAAAATTATTTAAATAAAAATACAAGTTTTTATTACCTTTAGTACAAATTAAGGATCTTCAAATTCAGGGCTTTGGAGAAATAAATCCAACTGACTCAAAATTGGTTAGATAATCACGTTATGAACGTGTCTCAGTTTGTGTAATGTGTATGTATATATATAGAGAGAGATATAGATTCAGATTGAAACTTGGAAGAGAGAGGAAATGAAAGGATTTCTTGGCACGAACGCCTTCTTATTATTTTACACGTAATTATTGGGATTCTTTTTTTTTTATTAATAATTTAATTCTTGGGTTTCTTCCATTACGAGTTTAGTTTGACGGTTATTTCTTCTGGTAAGGGTTTTGTTGTCTTTTCAATAAGAATCGGTCAAAATACAGAATGAGTTGACTTGAGAATTGGTAAATACTCGTATTAATACGACTTTTAAATTATAATCCAGTGATTTTATGCTAAAGCTTGTATTTTAATGAGGCAATAATTTTCTTTAGATTCGGGTCTTGGATTGAATTTTCGATGATTTTGGATACTCCCTCCGTTTCACAATATATGTCGTTTTAGGGAGTTGCATGAGTATTAAGGATTTAAATAATTAATATAGATTTTTGGTAAAAAAAATAAAAGATAAAATACATTTAATTAATATTGGGGTAAACATCACTAATGATCCTCCATTAACTACTTAATATTTAACTCGAGCTCGTTCTATAAAAGCTCGTTTGTACTCGAATCGATTAATAATCAAACTCATTAAAATTCAACCATACATGAACAATATCATCCGACATTCCTCAACTCAATTACACCCCTCCCCCCTCCCCCAAGATTTTTTGAAAGTTATATGTAGTAATTCTATCTGTATATGATATATGAATCTGTTTTACTAAAGGTTGTTGATATAGACCGAGCAATATTCCTATTGCCAGATCAATTGTTATATTAATCTCTATTTTAGCCTTATCAAATTGATGTTCTATTCCTATATGAAGAATCTTTCTGAAATAGTTGAAAACATCTCATTCTTATTTTATGTAAGATCTTAAGTTTTCTTTTTCCTCAATATGTACATAGGAGAATTAATTTCTCTCTTCTTTAATCAATGCGTTTTAATTAACATATTTTTAATTAAATTAAAAAAAACTAATATTTCAGGTTCTGAAAAAAAAAAACTTTATAAATACATGATTTTGTTGGATATTAGCATTTAAAATAAGGTATTATTACGATTACGATTACGATTACGATTATGATTAATACACACATAAAACTATAATTAAGATAAAACTTTGATGCTAAAGTAAGTTGTTATGTGTGAGGGTTTAATCGTGTCTTTAAAGGAAAATTTATGTGCTAAATTAAATATAATAGTATCATGTTAAATCCATTTCCTTGTTAAAATACTATCTCAAATTAATTCTTGCAAAGTTTCTTCTTCATTCAATTGTTTATATAAGATATACTCCCTCCGTCCCACTTTTCTTGCTCCTATTTCTATTTTGGGACGTCCCAAAACATGGCTCCCTTTCTCTCTAAAAAAATAACAAAAGTTTACTTTTTTTAACAAAGTGTCTAAAACTCCGTGCCCAACCTAAAGGGACCAAAATTAATGGGACGGAGGGAGTATTAGTTTGTGTACGGTTTTGCAAATAGTATGAATTGTGGACTTTTTTGAAAAATAAATTAAAGAAGGTATTTTATGCATAACAGTTAACAAAGGTACTATATATTTGTACAAAAATCTTCCCGAAATTATAAAATCTGGAGTAAAGATTTTTTTGGTAATGTTCTATTGTTTGTAAGGAAACTAGAGAGATTAATTAAGAATGCAATTAATACTAGAAAGCATGCTCATTAATTTAGTAGGGGTAAAATTGAAATACCCAAAATTTGCTCTGGCATTATGAAAATTGCTCTGGCCTTTACCAAAATACCAATAACATAAGTTCAAATATTTTTTCATGTATAAGTTGGGCTGGGCCCGATAACTTAATCTAATAGGAAGACTAATTCCAACATAATATTGCCACGTCAGATTTGATTTTGACTAATTCCAACATAATATTGCCACGTCAGAATTGATTTTCCCCCCTCAGTTGGCAAATATCAGGTAATTATACAAGAAAATGAAGATATTTTCCATGTTTTGAGCTTTATGTTATTTTGCTATTAAATAACTAAGTAATTTTTTTTGATATAATCTTAGAAAACAAAACAAAACAAGCCTTTCAGAAAGATCTTGAAGTGTTTATGTGCATCCATTGTGAATAGCTTTTGATTTGTACCTTAAGATTCAAGTACATACGTTATCGAGAAGAATCGGACAATATAATTCCAAGAATCGATTTTTGACCCTAAAAATAAATAAATTGAACTCATATATTTACGTCTATCAAGTATAATTTCTCGTTTGACCCTAAAAAGTAATCCAGTATGTTATCTATAATTTACTTAATATAAAGAAATATGCTTTAGTGTAAAAATTTGAACTTTATTTTTTATATTTTATGATATATGTTGTGTAGAACTAGTATATTAATACGGAGTAATACATTTACTACTTTATTTGTTAGTCTTAATTTAATTTTATTAGTTATATAATATATATGATGAATCACTGTGATTGAAAAATACTATAGGAAAACCAATTCATATTGATGCATTTTTCGTAAGAAGAAAGGTTGAAACTTAGACCCTTAATTTTGCAAAATCAAGTTCCAGACTGAAAGTAATTTATCATAGACGAATTTTATTTTATGAAATGAAAAATATCGTGTTCAACTTCGACAAGCTTATAATAAATTATTTTTGCTCATTGAACTCATGTATTTGCATATATTTTGTAGTATTATTATTGTTGTGGGATTTTGCAAAAAAAAAAAGGAATATTAATAGGGTATATTCGTCCCTCTATATATTTAATGCTCAATAAATCAAGGGAGACAATGCAATTTGATTGAATAAACATAGGGGCTGATTTGCTTATGAATATTTGAGAGAGGAACAAATTAAATATTACGATTAACACAAGGATAAAAACGCCATTGATCTTGGATTGGGATAAAGTCTCATTTATATTTTATAAAGTATATCAACTCCTTTGTTTTTTTTTCCTGAATATGCATTACATGATTAAATATGTTATAAAGAATGTCAAATCATAAATACAATAATATTTTTATTTTATTTTTTATTTTTTATTTTTCAAGGGTTTTAAACCCTTTCGAGGCGTGTCGCCATGTCGGATGCATTAAGTAAGAACTAAGAACCTCTTCAAATAGAAATTTGAACATGTGTTCACTACTTTATAGTGATTATTTATTTCTACTAAACTAATCACCTGTTACTTAAATAAATAAATACAATAATATACACTATGTACATATTTAAAGAATATCCACTAACAATATTAAACTAAAAAAAAAAATCTACACTTCACGGATTTGAACAAGATCTTGGACCTCAACTTCGCCTTCATACGTTAACTCCATATTTCTGGCATTGTTTTATGTGGGGCAAATGTACCTCATGTCAGGTTACCTACTATATAAAATATTGTTCCATCTTAATTTATAAATTGGGTTTTGTCATATCGATGATTTTCTTCCTCTTTGCACGATTAAAATTTTCTATTTTTTATTATCGAGTTTAGTCACTTTAAAGCACAACATATGGATCGAGAAGAAAATCGAGTGGCTCACAAAATAGCTAAATTTTCTCGCATCGATACTTTTTCGCTTGATGTTTTACCGCTTTCAATCCTTAACATTGTATCATCCGAAACTCCTATTTGAATATGAAATCATATATTAAAAAATGGATAAGTGTTGCTAGAAGTGATTAAGAAAATTTCCAATTACTTTCCGTTTAATTTTTTCCTAGGGAAATTGAAATATAGATTAAATAAATGTGGAAAATTTGAATAACTAAAATGATATGATGCGTCCTCAATTATTTTTCTACGAATTGATTAGTTAAATATTGTTACATATTTTTCCATTTCTTTGGTGTTCGTTTATTGATTAATAATTAATGGTACAAATGAGTGGTTTAAGTTAGGTCAACCTTTTAGCTAATTATTGCATCAACTGTTTAAAATATCCTTAAAACATATAAATTGCATAAGGTTGCTGGTTAGGTCATTCCGTGGAATGATATACGAAGTTATAACAAAGTATAAATCATTAAAATATGGAATTAGGTAATTTCGGAAAAACTAATAACATACTCCACTTCAATAAATATCCCACTGCGATTTAAGGGACTAAATTATAACATACTATTTTTACTTTTTTCATCCCCTCTTATAAAATAATTTTTACATTTTTATTCATTTTATATAAAAATTGTGTCACATTCGTCCCTCCTACTATTTTTTTATTTCATAGCTAATTTTTTCTGCATTATTTGGTGAAGACGACATCACATGATGCCTATGAAACACGTAGTCATGCCAGCGCGGATTAGTGTATTCGAACCTCTAGATCATCTCCCTTTAAAAATTTGGTACCCCCAAGGGGCTCAACGTTAAAGTTCAATTTTCTTTATAAATAACTAAAATTATACTTTCCAAAACAATGTGGGAAGAAACTCTTCTTCCCTCCCTCAATTTCATTCACCTTTACTTTTATGGGATTAATCAAATTGGGCTCAAAACAATTGGACTCCAACAATCTTTTTGGGCTATGTGCAATACACATTAGAGAAAACAAAAATATATAATTTCTAATGATCAACTGATCTGAATATGATTCTATGTACACTATAGTAAGGCATGCTACAACATATTCAATTGTTGGCCCATTTAATTTTCAGTTTCTTCTGGTCATGTCCTATAAATAATAACCAAATAAAGGTCAAAATTTCACAGAATAAGTTATTCGACATGTGGTGTGAACTATATTATAAATGCTTCATGAAATGGTTGAGGTAATGTCAATTTATCCCCTATTAAATACATAATATTCAATTTAAATCCTTATAAAAATAAAAAAGAAATTTACCTCGTTCAATCGGAAAATATAAGTTACTTGTCAAAATTAAGAATGGAATGAAAAATATTTTTTTGTAACATAGAGAGGTAAATTGTCACATTTATCATAATACATGGAGTAAACTGCCATATTATCATAACACATAGGATAAAGTGTTACATATAATAATATCAGGGAGGCAGTGTCAAAATCTTATAAAAGATCAGATATGAAGTAAAATGCACTTTCTCAAATCACAATAAAGGTAAATCGAAGATTACGAAGGTCACATGCAGGTAAATTGTCATTCTTAAACAAACACTTTTTGTCTTATTTTTTGGATAGCCTATGTTCACCACAGTTCATAAATAATGTCAAGAATCATAACTAGAAGGTCATGGGCATATCGATTTGCTTTTTTCAGTACATCCGGCTCGTTTGAACCATATTCTTCGTCACATGTGTTAATAAAACTTAGAGCTGCAGAAACTTTAACCCTTAGATCACCAATTTTGCCGTGGTTCGAAGAAGAATCCTTTAACAATTTCGAACAATGTTTTAAATCATCAATGACATCGTTTAAGACTCCAACACATGTTTGAGCTTTATCTTTGTCATTGCCTTTGAGAAATCCTTTAGCCACGTTTACGGCGGTTGAAGAAGCGCCTTTAGCTTGATCGATTACAAATTGAGCGAGACCTTTACGATCTTTCCCACGTGTACGTGTATTCGGGTTTGATCTCAAAGTTTTATCGCAGAATTTAGGATCGAATGATTTAGGGCAAATGTCGCCTATCACATCTGCTTGGCACTTGTATAAAATTGTTACAACAATAGAGGCCAAAAGAAAATGGGGTGCCATTCTTTCCTTTTTTTTTTTTTTTTTTTGGATTTTGATCTTCGGATTTCTTTAATATATCAATTAAAGTTGTTGCAATTAATGCTAAGTTTAACGGATATAAATTTATTGTAACAATCAATGCTGAATTTAACGGATATAAATTTATCTTTACTAATGAATGCATGACCTGATCCAGTCATTTCTTTTACAAAAAAATAATCTCATAATAAATTTAATTTATTTTCGATATTTTCTCTTTGAAAGAGCAATTCAATATTACTATTCCGGTAAAACATCATTCCGCAGCCTATTTCACGCGAGTGGGCCTCGGCCCATCTTAGAGAAACATTAAATACTTGAAGCTAGGTTGTCAATGGGCTAACTCGAAGTGGATCAGGGTATATCTGGATCCGAATCCAAAAAACAAAAGTATATTCGGATCCGATCCAATATCCTATTGAAATTTTAAAAGTTTTATCGAATCCGTATCCCAAAAAAATCTGATATTAGGCACAAAGATATGAATTCGAATAAAAAATATTTTTATGTATATTTTTACTAAAAAATAAAAAAAAATGAATTATCTAATCTAAAAAATATACAAGCTAAAAAGGAATAACAATCATTGCATGTAGTATATAGTATCATAATACAAAGTTTATAAATTTTATAATAAGAGGTCAAATACTAAATACCACTACTTATAATCGAATGAAGGTTAGCTTATTTGTAATACTAATTTGGTACTCAAACATGTTTAATTGGTAACATAATAGATTTACCATAACTACAATTTATAGTAGTAGTTTTCTTTTCCATCTTTTATACTGTATAAATCAAACAATATGATAATGTTGTTTTTAAGTTAAGTAAAACACTTATCATTTTCATTTGTAGCTATCAATATTTTAATTTCAAGTCAATAATGGATTACAAAAAAGAAGTGAACATTAAAGATAATTATGAGACATGAAAATTAAATGTATATAGTATTATATTAAATACTAATCGGAGGCAAATCTTTAGTGGATTGTATAAGTTTAGTTACATATCCGCTCCATATAATTCAAATACGGATCTTTTTAATCGGATCATATCCATCGAATCTCTTATCGAACAATTATCCTAATAAATTAGACCGAATTCGAATCGGATCCAAATTGAAATTTGCCCAATTGACAGTAAAAAAGATTTTCCTATTGCTTAGTTAGCCATCATTCTCATGGAAAAAGAAAATTGATTTTCTTGGAAATGAAAATGGCATTGACGTGCCTTAATATTATCTTCTGAATATGACCCAATGAAATTATAATTACACGAGAAAAAAGAATTGATTTCCTCAATGTATAATGACAAGTTATGGCCTGCATATTAAAGAACCATAGGGATTGGTATAGTGTCTGAAATCACCATGAAGATCTCAATGCAGTCTATATAATTTTTTTAAATGTAACAAATAATTTATTTAACTTTCTAACAAATAAATTCATGTTTTCGAGTGAGACTTCACTCCCTTTTAAAAGTTACTCCCACTTGTTTTTTTATGTCGCTTCTGCAAAAAAATATTGTTTACTTTTATTTGTTATTTTAGAATTGTAATGTTACCTTTCATTTTAATGCTTGTAATTAATATTTTTAACTTATACTAACTAATATTGTTATTATTTAATTAAAAGGGTGTTTGGATTTTTAATTAAAAAATTGACTATTCATTAGATGTACAATTCTAATATATGATAAATAAATAAAAAAGGGAAGCAACTAATTTAACCAAAGCACAGAGATTAGAAGGTTCGCCGATCAGACAAGAATCTAAAGCTCTGTTATTGATGCCAATAAACGAAAGAGTTTTTATAGTTAAAAAATTAATATTTTTATTCAATTTAAGATTCTGTACATGTGCTCGATTTGAGGGAGAAGCAGCACAAATAGTGGAGCATTTTATGGTAGCATGTTGAAGTGTGATGAAATTCTTGGGCTTTGAACAATTGTACGTTTTCTTTTCTTCTTCTTCTTTGTTTTGTTTTGTTTTTTATTTTTTTGTGAATATAGTTTAACAATAGCAATTATAGTGTTTATAAATCATAACAATATTACGTTAGAACGTTGCTAAAGGGATTTAATTTGAATATGGGTAATCAAGAAACTATTAACACGTAAAAAATTATGAATCCTAAGGTTCAATAATTCGGCTAATAATTATTCAAACTTTGTGCTATGTGACATATATATTTACTTTTTTATATAATATATCAGGTGTTAGACTTGTTTCACCAATATATTAGAAAATATTGAGACATAAATATCTCACATGGATAAGATAAATAAGATTAAGTCAATCTTATAAGGTTTTGGACAATTCTCAACTAAAGTTAGTTTTTGAGGTTGACTTGGGCACAAACCATCTAAGTGGACTTAGTCCAATACATGTGAAGTAACTCATAAATACTATGTGACTCGTTTGCATCCTCCACTGTAATCCCAAGGATATTTTCAATGAAGAAGCCAACAATGAAAGGTATTTTCGCTGGATGACAAGTCAGATGCGGGATACCAGGTGTCAAAATAACCTTCTTCAATATGAAATCTGGACGGTCAGATCGATTTCAACTCCACTTTTTCGAATGAGGACCTAATCTTATACTAAAAGAAACTCGTTAGTGCGTGTTGGGGTTTGACCCAACGACAACCCTCCGATACTTAAGTCAGTATGGTCTGAGGAGATCAATCGACTATAGTAGCAATAGATGCGTAATTAATCCGTACTTGGGTCAGTAATAATGAGAGGTATTTATAGATGGTGAATATTCTTCGGGTCCGATATGGGTCAGTACAGGTCGGTCTAGTGGGGTTACACGGATCCTTTGTTATTCAGTAATTAGCTTATTGACTAGGGGGGCAATATGGTATCTTCCTATGAGTCAGAGTGTTATGTCAAATTGTCGATATCTTCGTTGAGCAGTGTCGAGATATCTTCGTCGAGCAGTGTCGAGATGGTCTCGTCGATGCGTTTGGTTCTACCTTTGTTTGTGTCCGATTTGGTCCCTGAATCCACTGTGAAGTGCCATGTATGTTGGTATATCAGTCAATTTGGGTATTAAAATCAGCTTAATTTTACAACTTTCTAAAGTTTGAGGAGCAAAAGTGTAAAACACCATTTTTGCTAAAAAGAAAAGGATCTGATATAAATCTCATTAATTGACTCCCTTTATTCAAAATAATATTCCAGATTCAAGTTCAAAATGTTACAACTTTTCACAGTTACATGCCTGCAGGAGAAGGACCACAAAAAATGATACAATATTTGCAGCAACATTCTTCAGCACTATTAAGAATATTTACCATTTTTTGTTTTTTTCTCAATTCTCAGTTACTTAAAAGACAGAGAAAGGACTTAAAACATATAGCCAGTGAGGATTGAAAAGAAAAGATACCCTACCAAAAATAACCCTACAAAACTACTTTTCTGTTTATCAGAGGAAAAAAGCAAAAGAAGAAAAGTAAACTACCTTTTTCGACCTTTTCAGGAAAAAAAAAAAAAAAGGTTGAAATCTTTTTATACAATTATTTCTTTTGGCTTCAAAGTCATGCAAAAACTCTTGTTCGATGCTCGAAGGTTAACATATATGTAGGGCGTAATTCCATTTTGCACCCTAAAACTATGTTATTTTATCTTTTTGCACCCTTAAAACACGTTAATGACTCCAATTTGTACCCCGAATTCTTCAATCACATTAATATGGTTGGAAAAGTCATTTCAAACTGTTAAGTTTGGTATTTATGAAAAACTTTCGTCTGTTTTCTATGAAACATGTCATTTTTTTATTTATAAATTGTTTGTAGATCGATGTTGTGGGTGCAAAATAAGTCATTTAAAGATGATGTACCATATTTTAAATTGTCTACGTGGAGGCATGATCAACTATCCACGTGGTCGTATGACCGGGATTGCTAAGATCGACTAGGCACCACCATGATCAAAACTTACATTTTTGGACACTCAAGGATTATTGGAGGCTCCATTGTTATGTGATTGGATAACAAATGGTTCGACCCGATCTTGGTACCTAGCTCGGCTCGACTAATGGTTATTTGGCAGGTACATCTGTGATCGATATATATATGATGAAGGACCCCACCGAGATGTCAAAAGATTGTACGGAGCGTGATGTGACTAGTATCAATCAATATGTGATCGACACGTTTTGATTGGCTGAAGTCCTTATCTATATGTAGGAAGAGCATTTATTACGAATGACACACATAATTTAATACACTTATCTTCGAAGCCTTAAGATCGACTATCACCAAGACTTTCGGATGGGATTCCCCCTAGACTAAAATCTTAACTTGTAACAGGATCTATATTACCGATTTAGCTCGTTGCTGTTAAACTTGTAATCGACACGTGTAATTCCCATTTTTATACTAAATCAAAGGTATTTTCATAAACAAAGTGAAATAACTAATTTTAAATAATGCCAAGTGATAAACAAACTTAATATATATAGAATGTAGATACATTCATATGAATGCAACCATAATTATTTCAACATGGGTTTGAGGATAATAATAATAATAATGCAGCTGATGCAGATATATAAACTAGTATCACAAGTTGCGGAACAGGACCACAAACATCAAAGATCACTACTAGAATTGTTGTTGTCATGTGATGGCTACGTACTCCCCAATCTGAATTCCAATGTATAAAGAGCAAATTAATTTAGATAATGTGGAAATTGAATAGATATTTTAGCTAAAATTAAACAATTATGATCAATATTCAAGATAAAATTTCATTTAATTAGCTCTTTGTTCAACTTTCCCGACCACAAATAGACTTGGAAGATTAAGAAGTAAATAAGTTGTCAAGACACTTAAAGTATTGTACAAAATGTAAAATTCTTTATATTAAATTACATCAAACGTGTAAAGTAAAATAAAGTGTAGTATTTAAAAAAAAAAAAAAAAAGGTATTTTGCCCCCGGGCATATTTCTAACTGGCTGACCAATAATTCATAAGGTTTGCTTCAACGACATGGGTGGGGGTTCGAATCCCATTTGGAACTTGGATGGAAGCATTTTCAAGAGTCTGCCTAAGGGTCATTTGTAGTCAAGATCCCTTTGTGCACAGTAGACACATCCCGCGATTTACATCCTTCAGTGTTCTAGGGCAAGGGTTCTGAGGGTCCAGTATTAGTTTAATGTAAGCTTGGTGATTAAAAAAAAAAAAAAAGTACTTTTCTATCATACAACATGTTTGTTTGGCATCTCTCATATAATTTTCGTGTTTGGGATAAGCGAGACAAACACAATTTCTACTTCTTCAAATAAATTTATCCCCTCTCAATTAATTTCTCAAACTACTCTCCCAAAATTCAAACAAAAAATAATTTTATTATCTCTAAAAAAACCTACACGAACTCTACTTTGATTTGACGTAAAATAATATATCTCTTACACAAATTATTTCACATAAGTTATAATAAATATAATTTAACATAAATTCTTCTTACACAATTTACATCTATAACATAAACTCTTCCAAAGAAACTACACCCACCTTATTTCGCAAACCACTCTCCTAAAATTCAAACAAACAAATTACGTAAATCAAAATTATTTCATGAACCTCTATCGCTCTAACAAACTCCTCTCTCAAATCAACCAAGCAAACCCGAAATATTTATGAAAACATTGACTGTCTTACTTTAAGAATTCCTTAGAGGCGACGTAAGCTGACACACCAATAAATATATAGTAGTTGTAATAATCTTTAAAGATCTCATTTCTTTTATAATATATAATATTAATACAAGCAAATGATATATGCACACGTTGCATAAATCTGTCCTTTTAAATACAGTGCACTCCACAACACATATGGAATAAATGAATTAAATTAAATTTATCTAAATGAAATCGGTCTAACTTATCTCAATAGTAGCTTAAAATGTAATAATCGTCCAAGAACCCATAAAAATCACTTAATCATAATATCTAAATCATGTGCATGTAACTTTTACTGTTAACACACCATGTTTTGACCTTTGACCTATTCACAATTATGTGAATTTAAAAAAATAATGTGACTTATTTCACAAGGACCAGAATATGATATGGTATGGAGTTTTATTATCCATAGTAATTGGTATGTCACACTATATATACATATATTTGATGACGGAGTGTAATAGACATTGACTAAGCTTGTTTTCCAAGCAACAACAATAGTCGACGGATAGTCAACGATGGGGTTATTAGTACTTACACCTCTTGACCTATCGTTAATTGGCAATTAGTCCCAAAACTTTAAATTTTTTGACACTCAAATAACCCGTTATTGATGTATTCACCGTTCCACACCAAAAAATATAAGGTTAATTTATTAAATTAAAAAAAAAATCACAAATTTCTAGAACTAGTTTGTTTCCATTTTCAGTAAAATTAAGTTCAACTGTCATCTTCTTCAACCACCTCCACACGTGCAAACGCCTGCAGAAATTGCAGCATCAGAAATGAAATTAAAAATTAAATTAATTCCTAGCAAAAATTAATTAACCCAATCAACTAAAATATACACTTTTGTTATTTCTTTTTATTTTCCTTTTCTTGGGTATACAATAAATTAAATCAAACACCTAAAAATGACGAACCACAACTTCCTACATTTTTCTCCACAACATTCTCATCCAAACAGGGACTAATGGACGATTCAAATGAAGAAGTAAACGAAAGAGGAGAAGTAAAAGAAGAAGAACAACAATGTTCATCAATGGCGGCAGATCTCGAAAAAAGATGTAAAAGTAAATCCATAAAGGCAGCAACAATATAACCATGATTATCTTTTCCATTAACTCTTAAATACCACGTCAGCAATTCCTCCAAACACGCCCAATCTTTCAACCCATGTGCCTCCACCAATTCCTCCATCGAAACCCGGAAATCAGAAAACGGATCCCCCGAATCCATGGTCATGATTTCAACATTTTTGTCCTTATGTGTGAAATCGTCGTACGATTTGGTTTTTGCTTCTTCCAGAATGGAATTCGTTTCTCCAGGCTCGAAGAAAAGCCTATCCGACCTCAACCCACTTAGAATGATGGATGAATCTTCTGCATTAGACACCCTTTCTTCGTTTTGATGATTAAAGTTGAAAAATGAATTTGGGTCCTCCGCAGATTCGTTTTTGTAGTTATTTTCATTGTTGTTGTTGTTGTTGGTGGTGGTGGCGGCGGCACGGAAAGAGAGGGTTTTGGGGTTGTTGGTGCAGGTGGGCCACGGCCATGAAGAGGCGGCGGCGGCGGCGGTGGTGGAGGTGGTGGTGGATTCTGTGGGTTTTAATAGAAATGGAAATAATTTCATTTTCTTCCCCATTTAATAATGGTGTGGTTAATTTTTGTGATTTTGTTTGTATGGGGTTGGGGGCATTAAATTAAAAATGGGGCGGAGATTTTTAAAAGGAGAGGTGAGGGGACATGGATCAACAAATTGAGGGGCCTTGTGGGGTCACTTTCTAGTATCAACTTTCAACTACTCAATTAAAAAAAAAAGTTGGTAAATATATTTCGTCCGACTCAAATCGAGTTTGATCGAACTCATTCAATCAAAAAGTAAGTGCAATATATTTGTTTGTGATTGATAGAGTGTTGTATAATTTTAAAGAAAGTGTATTGCAATTGTTCTGTGAATTGATATTTTGAGTTGATGGAACCTGATTTGGGCAAAAGTTACCTTGTAATACTAGATGTGTGTGTTTTACATGTATTATTGTAAAATTCTGATAACGGAATGAAGATCGAGCTTATCTGATCACTAAACACGTGTATTTATACAATTTTATTTTTTTTATCGTGCAAATGATTGAAATATTTTTAATCACTAAACAAGTGTATTTTTGCAACTTTATTAGATCACTGAATATGAGTTAGGTTAAACTTATCTAGGACTGAAAATTAAATCAAACTAGTCGATTATTGACTCAAACTCGTTCGATAAAAGCTCATTTGAGTTTAATTCGTCATACTTGTCAAACAAGTTTGATCAACATTTTATATTAGATAAGTTTTGAAGCTCGACGATAGTCTAAAATTGATAAAATACATGTAAATATCAAGCTACTTGATACTCGACTTGAGCTCGTTAGGTAAAAGCTTGTACGAGCCCGTTCAATGAAAACTTGTTTGAGCTCAATTAGTCAAATAATCAAACTAACCTGAAACACAACTTCAAACTCGATACAAAACTCAAATAAAGTTTCAACGACTATATTCATCTCGGTGGCACTCGTAGACTTGTCTTTATTATATTACTCCCCGACCAAGTCACCAACATCGTTACTGGTATTTGATAATTGCAACACTTTTTCCTTAATCTAAATTTTGTCGCACTTTCGTCCTTCAAGTCAATATTTTGTCCGTCCCGCAGTGTCCTTTTCCTCACATTCCGACATTTTATCGCCAGTTAATCGAAATCTCGCCGAAAAAGACTAACATACGGCTGATATGATATTAAGTTGAAGGAGTAAAGTATAGTAAAATTCAGATTATGGGTGAACATGTTTCAACTGCTAAAAATCAATAACGATATTCATTAAGAAAATAGACTTCATAATTATGGGCATATTTTGTTAGATTTTGGCTCGATTTCGCTTGATTTGGAGTAGGCAAATTCTAATTTTACCCTTACTTACATGTCAATCTATGACGCCTTGTCAAATGCCTCTTTTTCCTGTAGTCTAAAACCTATTTTTTGCGTATGATAATTGAATTTTTTTTTTTTTTTATAGCTTTGAATTTGCTTGTCTGTTGAAGCTTAACATTAAATATACGTATCAAAGAATTTGAAATTTAAGATATGTGATTAGTCTTAAATACCCTCAACCTTGACAAATAAATACTTCAATAAATATGCCGCATCCGTACTTGACTTGTCCTTGTACCCATCTTGTGAAAATTTCTTGACTGCTAGAAATTCTCTGCACTTGAAAGCATTCTAATGTCTAATGACACTTGATTGTTTTGCTTGTTGATGGTTTACTAAGCTTTCAAGTATTGTACTTCTTGATTTTTCACTAAGCTCTTCACTTTTATTTAATTTTTCAGATATTCTTCATAATTAATCAATCAAACTCTTGATTAATTTTTCATACAATAAGTACAAAACTCTTCGTATATATTCTTCTTGGACGGATCGGTTTTTTTCTTCAATTCTATTAAATTTTATTATTGTTACCAATTGACATAATTTTTTATCAGACCAACAATAAACCTATCCGATGAAACCAATGAATCAAATAAACTGATAGTTCATTTTTTTTTATTTATAATTTCATCTATTAATAATGTAAAAAATATTTTAATCAGATTTGTATAGGTTATAGGAGTTTGAATCCTTAACTTCATGGATTTGATAATTTCACATTTTCGACAGATTTTTTCCTGTTGCAATTTGAAATTTCAATAGAAAAAATCTGTCGAAAATTTTGGAATTTTTATATAAATTTTTCCGTTGAAATTTTGATTTCGACGAGCCTTTTTGTGACGGATTTTTTCTATTGAAATATTAAAATTTCAACCGATTTTTTGTAAAATCTATCGAAAATTCGATTGAAATTTTACCTTTTTCTAGTAGTGATCACTTGGACCAATCAATTTTGTTAAAATCTTTTATAATAAATATTTACTGTCTATCCAACGGAATAATTGTAAGATAACACCTTTTTTTCTTTTTGATGAAAATTTGTAAGATAACTTAATTATCAACTAATTAGTTTATGATATTTAATATTAAATTGACTACTTTATAATCAAATGAAAGATATTTCTACGTTTCCGTATTCTGAAACAAAAATATTAAAGTTCTTTTAGAACATATATATGTATTTTGACAATTAGAATAATTTTTCCCAACAATAATCATGTTAAAATGTGGCAAAAATTTATAAGCCGCGTCTATATATATTGAAAGTTGAGACTTTAATGATTAGACTTAAAGTTTCATTTATTCCCAAACTATATTTCGTGGAATTATTAACCATTTATATTATTGTATTGTAATTCAAAGTCAAATCCTTTTTATTTCCTGTCGCTATTTTATATTAATACTTCACATGTCCGTAAATTTTGACTTGAACTTTCATTTGGGACATCTCAAAATAAGGCTCACTTTCTTGTGATGATTTTTTTTTAATTACTCTCCAGTCTCCACATGAAGTAATGATTTAATAATTCTCAGTGACTACCTTTTAGGGGTATAAATGTCCAATATCTAAAAGTTTTTTTTTTTTTTTTTTTTTTTTTTTTTTTTTTTTTTTTATAGTTACCAATATCTTAAAGTTTTAATCTTTCAACTTTTGCACAAAAATTCAAGCACAGGGAGCAAGAAAAAGGAAACAGAGTGATTATAGTTTTATATTTCGAGATTATCATTGTGATAAGTGTAAGTCAAAATATAATTTGAATAACTTAAAAAAAGAGATTATAGTTTTATATAAATCAAATTGTAAATTTTCGTAACATTGTTTAAAATATTGTGAACATCATATATATTATATAATTAAATGTATTTGGCTTTAGCAGAAAATTAATAATTAGGAAAAAAAAAAAACTATCAATACACCTATTTGTTTAATGTGCGATCCGATTTTGAAAACGGTACTGCAAAATAATACTCCATATGTCATTTAATTTTTGCTCATATATTTTTTTTGGATGTCTCAAAATAATAGGGCATGTTTGTTTGGTGTTTCCTAAAAAAAATTTGTGTTTGGAAAATTCCAAACAAACAAGTTTTTTATTTTCTTAAATAAATTTTTATCTCTCAATTTTCTCAAATTATTATCTCAAAACCCAAACAAACAACAATTTTGTTATCTTTAAACAAAACTTATACAAACTCTACTCTAATTTGACATAAAGTTACCATCTCTTACACAATTTATATCACAACAAACATGATTTGACATAAAGTCATACACATCTTACTAGGGATGTTCATTCGGTGAAAACCGAACCGAACCGAACCGAAATTTGATTTTTGAGAACCGAAAACCGAACCGAACCGAAAATCCTAATTCGGTTTTCGGTTCGGTTCGGTTTGGTTTCGGTTTAACCGAAATATTATATTATACAAAATTTATTAAAATTATATAATCATATACTAAATTATTTATCATAAAAAACATTAAAATAATAGGTAACCATAATACTAAACATTATTAAACATCACTTAGAACTAAATAGTTAAGTGGTTAACATTTAATTATCATCAAATGACATAAATTAAACAACTAAAATCCATATCATAGGCATAAAATTAAGGAATTATACAATTCAACTACAAAAAATTGACATAAATTAAACAAATAAAATTCATATCCTTAGACATAAAATTAAAGAATTTTGAAGTCTACAAAACCGAACAAAATTTTTTAACTATTTGAACCAAAATTTCGGTTTTCGGTTCGGTTCGGTTAACCAAACAAAAATAACCGAACCGAACTGAAAACCGAATTAGGTCAAATCTCCAAACCGAATAGCTTTGGTTCGGTTTGGTTTTCACCGAACTCATTTCGGTTCGGTTTGATTCGGACGGTTTTTCGAACCGTGAGCAGCCCTACATCTTACACCTACAATCTGACTCTTAAAAAAAAAAAAACCTACACCTACTTTATTTATCAAACCATCCTCTCAAAATCCAAATAAACAATATTACGCAAATCAGAATTATTTCACAAACTTACACTACTTTCCTCAACACCAAACAAACAGGCGACATACTTTTAAATGATTGTTTTTCTGCTAAAATAATAATTTGTCATAACTAACTCTCCATCACTACTTTTAAAAACATAGATTTAAAAATACATGAAATTTTCACTTTTTTCAATTATTACTTAAAACTTCACACCAAAACCAAGGAAGCAAGAAAA
Source organism: Penstemon barbatus (assembly GCA_003313485.2). NCBI lineage: Eukaryota > Viridiplantae > Streptophyta > Magnoliopsida > Lamiales > Plantaginaceae > Penstemon > Penstemon barbatus. The sequence continues at coordinate 26,781,256 of CM064879.1, forward strand.
TATCCTAAAACAAAAAAGAAAGGTCTAAAAGTATAAATGATTACCGATTTTAGTGTCATGTCATTTTTATCTTACAATATTGCATGAAAAAACAAAACATCACATCTTATATTAAAGAAGCTAAATTAATGTAAAAATGTTATTTGTGCAATAGGCAGTCGGAAATTATAAATGCATACAAGTCCTATTTTGGTTTAAACAAAGACTAGCTATAAATTATAATGTCAGAGCAAATTTTTTAAGTTACCTAATTTGCCCCTCTAAAGTCTAGCAAATTTCTTGTTACTATATTTTCCATGTGGGACTCTTTATTCTCAACCTTACTTTGAAAAAATAAAAAATCATTACTCTAAATTCTAAACCCAAAGTTCATCATCTTCTCTGAACAGAAAACAAGTGCAAGTGCTCATCTCTGACAATATTAATCTCCCATTGTTAATGTTTTTAGTTAATCTCATTATTAAATTAATTTTTATATAAGTATCACTAAATGATAGGTTATATTTTGCAAATCTGTAGCCATTTACATGATGGAGTAGTGTAAAATAACAACAACTAATTCATAAAAAATAAAAAGGAATCTAATTTTAAAAATCAATTTTTGGAATAAATAAATTAGAATATAATATAATCGAAGAATTACACAACAGAGTGATATTTCAAAATATCTATTGCTTAATGATTGTCTGACATTATTGAATTTAAGTGAAATAATTTTAACTAAACTAAAGTGGCAATATATATTACCTACAGATTTGCATCATTTTTTAGGGGAAAAAATGTAATTGTGGGATAAAGAAAATCAAGCCCAAATATTAAAAGTTTACGGAATAGATCAAATTCAGAGTGAAGGTGGCAAAGAAGAAAATACTAGTTTAGCAAGTGCAATAAAACCTACCTATAAATTAAATGGTGCGAAGAAGAAAGAAGTCTTTTGTATTGGTTATTGACTGCTGCTTAGTAAAAAATGTTATTTTTCCATGGAAGCTTGTAAAGGGGAGTTGGGAATTTAATGGGTCAACAAAGCCTTTACTAAATGAAGGGCAAATTGGATAATATTAAAAAATATGCTCTTACACCAACAATTATTGTTTTGTCAATATCGCTAACCTTAAATAAAAGAATGAAATACAATTTTCCCCCTTAAAGTATGAGGGTGATATCAATTACCCCTTAAAGTATCACTTGTAACACTTACCTCCATCTGTTATAGTTTTATAATTTTAATTCCAAAAATACCCATTGCCCCTTTCATAAATAATAAATTTCTTTAGTAATTTATCAAAAATAATTATCTCTTTATTAATTATGATCATCTACCAAATAACATTACCGTTTGGTGTCAACAACAGATGATTGATCTAGTGAAAGGGACTAGTCACTACAAAGTAGCTAACTCAGGTTCGAATTCCTGTTGGGAGAAGTACCCATATTAATGTGCCCAATCCGCATCGAAAGGGATTAAACCATTGAAAAACCAATATAAAGAAAAAAATTGAGATAATAATTAAAAAAAATTGAAAAAAAACTGAAACAGATATAGAAAAATGAGATGAAAATAAGGAAAAAATTTGAGACCATAAAACCAAAGGAAACAAAAGAAATGAGAAAATTGAAACATAATATTGTTTGGTGGATGTATGAACTCATAAATAAAAAATATTATTTTTTTGATAAATTAATAAAGAAACAATTTATTTATTATAAAAGAGATGAGATAATATTAAAATATAATATTCAATACTATAACGGGGATAAGTGTTACAAGTGATACATTACGAGGTAATTGGTACAACCCCTATAATCTAAGGGGGACTGTATTTCACCCTAAATAAAATGACGTCTAAGCAAATAAGTAGTTGAGATCCTTTATTTCTTATGTTACATTCCACAGGCTTTGAATTCAATGAGTGTAATAAGGTTTTGCGGATTTTGGGGGCTTTTTTAATGCCATGTTGATTTTGATGGACATTAATTCAACTCCACCCTATTTATTGGTATTTAAATAGAGAGATTTGCGTTAATATTTTATTAATAATGTAAAATTTGACGCACTTGCCCCTTTTTTCGTGAAATTTAAACCTAAAACCTCCATTCAACTTTTATATAATGTGAGTATTGAATGTATCTTAAATACCTCAAGAATAGGTAACTAGTTAATTTTTGGGGGTAACATTTACGACACATGTAGTTAGGTCCGAAGACTCGACGCGCAAGAGCCAATCGAGCGGAGGGGCGAAATCGAGATTCACCATACGTACCTTTCGTTGAGAGTGTAATGTACACTAACATGTGTTTTTTGGAATAATACAAAATTATGTATGGACCTCTGAGTAAATAATACTCATGGACTGTCGCTGCAATTCAATAATTGTTTGGTGCAAACAAAATATGTAGAATTGATGGAGCAAATAATTTGCCAATAGTCTTACAAAGATTTTGTAATTTGGGGTCTACTATCACTGTCTAATGGGCCTTCAGACACATGATGGGCCCGGCCCGGGCAATGTCCCATTCTTAATAGATTGTATTTGTATATATGTATGTCAGCTCAAGGCAATGGCCCTTCCCAGGTCATCATAAGCTGTATGAATTTTCTTGGTATTATTAGAAATATTCTCAAAATGTCATAAATGTCAACTTTTTAAAAATTTCTACACATTCTCTCTCTCTCTTTTTTTTTTTTTTTTTTTTTTTTTTTATTTATAATTGGTAGAATTTTATAAATCGTAGATTAGATGGATTCAAACTTTGACAAATGAGATCTGAACATAAGAGACAATTCCCCCCCCCCCCCCCCCATTTTTTTGCTGATTCTTTTTTACCCGAAAAATTCGGATTAAAGAATTTGTGTTTTGGCTGATCATTCTTCTGATAGGTTAGAAGTAGATCTTCTCTTGACAGAACGAGAATGCGCATTCATTTGATCTTGATCCTTGTGGAGCGAAAGTGAAACTAGACTGGACCGGCACGGCCCTCCTAATAATATCCATAAATGACTTATTTTTTATAATAGATGAACATTACCATATGTAAATTCGGGTGCACGATACACGTCGGTGCTCCAGTGCAATTCACAGTAAATGCTAAATGATATGGCACAAAACTGATTTTCAAGATAAAATGCACCTCAAATTGAGTATATTTTCAACTTTTATCTAGGACTGTCAATTGGGCCGAGCCTATGCGAAGCCTAATGACCTGATCCGAACTCGAATAATTATGAGATGAGTCAAGTTTGAGTTATTAGTTTTTACTCGATTAATTTATGAGTCAATTTGAGCCTAGCAAGGCTCAACCCCAATAAAACTTATATATGATTATTATTGGAATATATTTCATGTTTTATTTTATTTGTTGTTTATATGGTAGTTTAATATTTTTACTTTAAGTTAATTATTATATGGGTTAATAATTTTTTTTAAAGATATTTCAGTATTACTTAACTAATTCCAAATTGTAAAATATAATTAACCATTTTAGTTAGATAAGAAATCTCTCTATTATTTTCTCTACTTTACGTGATCTTGAAGAATTTGTCCTTACCATTATTCTTGCTGTATACTCTGTAAATTTTCAATAGTTCAATGGATTTAGTTTTCATTTAAGTTCTTAATTCATTGTTCTTATAATTATTTTAAATACTTCTATCAATTATTGATATTAAATTTATAATGTACGTACTATTTACTATTTTGAAACATGGAATAACTTTACAAATAACTCATTGCCCACATATATCAATTATAACTTTGTAAATCCACAATCACCCTGCTAGCTATATTAATTATTACTAATGTAATTGCTGACCAAAGAGAGAAATAATTAACAAAAAGAAAAAATTAAAACAAATGGTCAACTAGATTGGGAATCTTGAGACTTTACAAACTTTATTTAATGTTTTATTTTATGAATTATAAATTTTAAATTTATAATATTGTGCATTATTGTAATATTAATCTATTTATATGAGGTTTAAGAACGAGGGAATTGCACTTTTCATACTAAACTTTTGGTAGATTAATACATTTCATACCATACATTTCAAAATGACACATTTAATATCAAAATTGATCTGCTTTTTTCACATTTGGTTTGGCAGTTAGTTTTTAGACGAAAAATGTCACGTGTGTGGTACATGTCCGTTAAGTCAAAAGGAGGGTGGGGGGGGGGGGGGAGACATGTGATTATCTAAAAATTGGGTAAATATATTGCAATTATTCGCGTAAAAATGCACCTCCCCTTGGGCGGAGCTCCACCGTCAACGGCCATTGCAATTACCCCATGGGAGATGTTGCCCACGATCATAGGGTTCTATTGGTTCAAGAATTAAGCAAATTGATTGAGTAATGAATGATTGAAGATTCGGGTATTTTAACCTACGCGATTTGAAAATTAGAACTCAAAATTCGAATAAATTACTCAACGGATTAAAGAGATCTTAACATGTACGAATTCTCCACGACAAGAGGTACAAAAGCCCTCAACCAATTTCGTTCAGCGGCCACGGGGAGCTGGCGGCCATATGAGAGTAGGAAGAAGAAGGCAAAAATTGCAAATACCCCGCCCAATTTTTTGATAATTAAATTTCTACCCCCTTTTTTTGACTTAACTAACATGTGCCAAACACGTGACATTTTCTGTCCAAAAATTCACGGCCCAACCAAATGTGGAAAAAAGAGGTTGGATTTTATTATCAAATGTGTCATTTTAAAATGTATGATATTAAATGTATAAAGGTACTAAAAATTTCGTATAAAAAATATAATTCCCTCTTTTAACAACACGTTTTTTTTTGCCAAATAATTTGCTAGTGTAGCAAGCCCGATATGAGCTCAATATGAACCCGAAACTCAAAAGTTGTATGAGATGAGTTTGAGCCTGTGTAGACCAACGGTATCTGAGTTTGAGCGTTTAGTCCCAGATAATATTTGAGCTTGAGCCAACTAAAACTCGGTTGACAAAACCTGATTGACAGTCATACTTTAATCTTTATTTTCACATCAATGCAACAAAGAAAATAAAATAGGACGAAAGTGTAAATCGAAAATCCATAGCACGATATAATTTGTTGCGACAGCCGACAGGCGACTAATTATTATGCATTAATATATAGGGAGGAGATCTAATGTGATTTTCAAACTGCAGCAAAGAAAAGGAGATAAAGTACAAGATTAGGTGCAATAAAATCTTCGAGTATGACAATCCCCTAAACTTAGAACTCGTTTCATAGCTAGCAAACCGTTACTTAGATTCTACACTAGTGAATTTAATTCATTGGGGTTGGATGAATGCCACATGGACATAAAATGACAAAAAATTGTCCTTACATGCTCATGTGGCATTCATTCAACACCCGGGTGAATTAAATCCACTGGGGTAGATACTAATTTTCCGCTAGGAAACTAAAAAAAATGGTGGGAATATCAATTATTTTATTACAAACAAAATTATACAATTCTTGAACTTGTTTGACAATTTTAATTTTCACTGTGTAAACAATTAAACATGGGTTAGTGTAAGGTTAATAAAATATGACAAACTTCATCACCAAATTTTAAGACTAAATTATCGTAAGTATGATTTAATATGAGATAACTTTATTTTGTGTTACAATCTAAAAGTAACGAACTTTTTTTTTTTTTTTTGATAAGCAATTGATTAACTATTAAAACACGAAAATAAGTTTGTTACAGAAATCCTAGGATGTTCGGGAAAACAAAGATCAACAAAAAAAACGGGGGGATGAGGGAGAGAGGGATAGAACCCTCCCAATTACAATGTTTTCCCCATTTTGCGAGGTTGTGAGCGGCCTTGTTGCCGAGTCTTGGAATCTTTTTTACTTTCCACTTAGGCCAAGATATAAGAATTTTCCTAGTATGAGTCGCATCGGCTTCGCTGGTCCAATCAAAAACAGGGGACTGACTAGTAATCATAAGAACAGAACTAAGTGAATCACTTTCAAAAATAACTTTCACTTTGTAATTGATCGACGTACATATTATTAATCAATGCTACGAAACAATAGATACGAGTTAATAGAAAACATAATTTGAGGATGTCATTCTTGGATGTATAAATAAAATTTGAGTAAAATGTAATTGTGAATTTGATCTTTTTATTTATTTATAAATAAAATAAGTATATTTGGTTTTTATGGGAACTTTAATCGTTTTTCATCAAAAATTAAGTTATAGACTCATCATGTAACTTGAAATTGTGAATTTTGGAGTCAGAATTGAAATCTCCAAGTTTAAGTGTCACTCGACACATAATGTTGTTGACGAGAATTGAATTTTCAGATCATATATATAGGACATAAATTGATGATTCTCTTTCGGCCAAAAAAAAATAAAAAAAATTAAATGACACAAATTGATGATTTTCAGTGATAATTAAATTTTTTCAGCGATAAAAACTAGAATTGATGATTGTGACATAGTAAATGGCGTATATTATCAAGGTATTATAATAAGATGATCAATTTTAAAACACAGTCACATTAGATGGTAAAAAATAAAATTTTACCCACACCTATAAGTTGTATTACGCCACATGGAGCAACATATGAACCAAATTAATTCATAAGAACACCAATTTGTGTGGGTAGTCATGTGAATATTAATGAACGTAGCTTTTTGTCATGTGGACACATGTTGAGGAATTTTACATACCTTTGAATTCTAGGACATGGTTAAAGCTAGAAATATATCTAAATTATATTGGCCTCTAGTTTCAATCAATGCATTAATAAGTATAACGACATAGATATTCTAGATATGAAATTATTTTTGGATAAAAAAACATGAGCTTTTTATTCGGTGTTTGAGAAAGTAGTTTGTGAGAGTAATTGATATTTGTAAAAGAATCTCTATTGTGTAATATAGTTTTTTGGATTTTGAGAGAGTGGTTTGAGAAATAAAGGCCTGTTTGTTTGGTGTTTGGAAAAGTAATTTGAGAGAGTAGTAGATGTTTGTGAAATAATCTCGATTTACGTAATGTTGTTTGTTTGGGTTTTGAGAGAGTTGTTTGAGAAATAAAGTATGTGTATGTTTTTTTTGGAAGAGTTAGGTTGTAGGTGTAAGACCATCTCCAACAGCCCTCTTAAATTCTGACCTCTTATCTTAAAATTTAAGAGATGAACAGTGTTATACATTCCCACTTTTTACTCCGCACTCCAACATCTAGTTTATATTTTAATATTCTACTTTTAAACTACAACATCATTTCACTCAAAACATATATATTATATTTAATAAAATATTTTTAATTTTGATTCAAATATAAATAATAGTGAGATATATATACAATATTTATTTATTTAATATAATAATAAAATATTAATTATTTAAATTAAATTATCGTGTTCTATGAATTTAAATTAAATATTTCGTAAAAGTAACATAAAATTAAAATATTATTATTTCAAAAAAAATTATGAATTACTATTTTAAATTATTTTAATTTTCTATAGGAAAAGTACATTAATTATTTAAATTAAATTATCGTGTCCTATGAATTTAAATTAAATATATCGTAAAAGTAACATAAAATTAAAATACTATTATTTCAAAAAAATAATATGAATTACTATTTTTAATTTTCAATAGAAAAAGTACATAAATTATTTAAATTAAATTATCGTGTTCTATGAATTTAAATATAATATTTCGTAAAAGTAATATAAAATTAAAATATATTATTTCAAAAAAAATAATATGAATTACTATTTTTAATTTTCTATAGGAAAAGTACAAAAGTTTTGTACTTTCAATGCAAAAAGAACTTTTAACAAATAACTTTGGCCTCTTATATTTAAGAGGCCAAACTTATAATTTTTTGTGGGTCTTAAAATATAAGAGCTCTCTTGGAGCTCAATTTATTGCCAAAACTTATATTTTTTTTTTTATAATTTGAGTTATACATTATGTCAAATCAGAGTAGGGTATGTATAGATTTTGTTTAGAGATAATAAATTTGTTGTTTGTTTGGATTTTTGGAGAGTAGTTTGAGAAAATTGAGAGATGAAAAATTTATTTAAGAAAATAGAAAACATGTTTGTTTGACATTTCCCAAACACGAATTTTTTTTTGGGAAACGCCAAAGTAACATGCCCAAAGTAGGTGCAATTTTTTTTTTTTTTTGGAGTTAGGTTGTAGATGTAAGATGAGCAAGACTTTATGTCAAATCATATTTGTTATGTGTGATAAATTATGTAAGAGATATGGGGAAAATTGCTTTTTTGGTACCGTAGGATAAGCTAACTTGCACTTTTGGTACCATTGGATACGAAAATGCAAATTTGGTACCATAGGATATATTTTCATTGCAATTTTGGTACCAAACCCAATTTTTCTACAAAGTTAATGGCAATTTACCCCCTATGAAATGCATAATGTTCATTTATCCCTCTATAATTTGAAAAAAAATCAATTTACCCCCTGTAAAATTTTAATGAAGCAATTTACCCCCTTCGGCCGGAGATTGTAACTCACTTGCCGAAATTGAGAGTATGCATGCAAACTATTTTATTTAACATAGGGGGATAAATTGCCACATTTATCATAACACAATGGGTAAAAAATCACATTTTCATAATAAAAGTGGATTAAGTGCCGCCTATAAAAATATCAGGGAGGCGATGTGAAATTTTTACAAAATTTCAAGGGGTAAATTGCTCTTTTTTAAACCACGAGGGGTTTAATTGAACATTATGCATTTAGTAGGGGGTAAATTGCTATTAACTTTGTAGAAAAATTTGGGTTTGGTACCAAAATTGCAATGAAAACCTATCCTATGGTACCAAATTTGCATTTTCATATCCAATGGTACCAAAAGTGCAAGTCATCCTATCCTATGGTACCAAAAAAGCAATTTTCCCTATTTTCAAATTACGGAGGACTTAGTGTTACATAACAATATAATAGACAATTTGATCGAAATAATGACCGAATCATCAATTTTTTTAAAATTATCGATATATTTTAAAATTATGGAGGATTTAGTGTTGCATAACAATCTAATAGACAATTTTATAGAAATAATGATCGAATCATCAATTTTTATAAAATTATCGATATATTTTCAAATTACGGAGGAGTTAGTGTTACATAACTATCTAATAGACAATTTGATCGAAATAAATATTGAATCATCAATTTTTTTTTAAAAAAAATTATCGATATATTTTCAAATTACGGAGGAGTTAGTGTTACATAACTATCTAATAGACAATTTGATCTAAAAAAATTGAATCATCAATTTTTTTTTTAAAAAATTATCGATATATTTTCAAATTACGGAGGAGTTAGTGTTACATAACTATCTAATAGACAATTTGGTTGAAATAAAGACTGAATCATCAATTTTTTTTTTAAATTATCAATATATTTTTTAAACCACGAGGGGTTTAATTGAACATTATGCATTTAGTAGGGGGTAAATTGCTATTAACTTTGTAGAAAAATTTGGGTTTGGTACCAAAATTGCAATGAAAACCTATCCTATGGTACCAAATTTGCATTTTCATATCCAATGGTACCAAAAGTGTAAGTCATCCTATCCTATGGTACCAAAAAAGTAATTTTCCCAAGAGATATGTTACTTTATGTCAAATCAGAGTAGTTTGTATAATTTTTTTATAAATAAGAAAATTATTGCTTATTTGACTTTAAGAAAGCAGTTTGAGACAATTTACCGATGAAAAATTTATGTCAAAAAGTAAAAAATATTTGACATTTCTCAAACACAAAATAATTTTGGGAGACGCCGAACAAACAGGCCCCATGATGTTGGATAAGGTCCCCTTGCGCCTTGGGTATACATCATGATGGATACTTCTATTCATTTTACCTCGACAGACGGAAGACGGTCCCAACAATGGTCGGTTTCTATCCAAGTCATGCATTGAATTTCTAATTTTGGTGATCTAATTGAAAAAATGAATCATCCCAAAAATAAAATTATCTCTTTCACATTAAATATTCCTTCGACGTTAGGCAAAGAGTGGCAAAAAATCAATAATGGTTGACAGCTTAAACTAGGCTCCCCTTTAGATAGGTTTTTGGTTTTTATCAAGATAGGTCAAGGGCCCGTTAACTTCGGCAGGGACGCGGGAATAGGACATTTGTAATTTTGACAAGCAATTTATGTTATTTATATTTTAAGTTGTCGCAATTTTAGTTCTTATATCAGTAATTTTAATTTAGTCCTAAATTCGCCGAAATTAAAATTAGTATTCATAAATTGCCACATATTGAGGCATTATATCATTTGTGCTGTAAATAATTACTAGTAGGTAGAGAAATATATGGAGGAAAATAAGGTTTTAATTTTTCTCGAATTTAAGCTAATTTGACAAGACGACGTTGTAGATTACTACGCAATTTTAGGACACATATTTGAATTCCAAGGAATTTAGGGACTAAAATTATGGCAACTTAAAATATAAAGTATGAAAATTATTTGCCGGAACATGTGTCTCATTTTCGCGTCTCTGTAAAAGTTATAGGACTAAACTACGCAATTGAGGACACAAATTTGAATTCCAAGAAATTGAGGGACTAAAATTACGACAACTTAAAATATAAAGGATGAAAATTACTTGCTGGAACATGTGTCTCATTTTCGCGTCTTTGTAAAAGTTACAGGACTAAAATTGCTTTTTTCCCAGCAAAGATGGTCAAGAATTTGAATCTCAAACAATTACTTGTGTACTTTAATTTTACCCAATTATTGTCCCCTTCATGAAATAGAAATGCATGTGAAGCATATATTAATCACACACTCTGCTGCTAAATGTTTTTTGCCATAACATGACAAGCTACTAGGAAAGTCCAAACATTTTGAGAGCATATCTTCCAGAAAAAAAACTGATCCAATCAATCAAGAATCTTACACCATCTTCCTCACAAGAAGAGCTCAAGAAATACATGTCCTATAATCGGAAGTTACAATCTGTGTTTAATTGATGCAAAGTCAACAATTACAGGACAGAATATTGGACAATTAATGCTATTCACACACAACCCGTCCTACAACTGAAAAAGCTACAAACAAACCTTTGATATCCCCATGATATATAAATAGGGTTAATGACAATTTATCCCCTGTGATTATCATAATGTTCAATTCATCTTCTGTGATTATAAAAATAATTCACAATGTCCCCCTAAAAATTTTAAGCCTTCAGAAAAAAATTAAGTTGACAATAATAACCCCCTTTTAAGTCTTCGAAAACAATTGAATTGAAAAAAATGTGGCAATTTACCTCCCTGTGTTATAATAAATGTAGCATTCTACCTCCACTATGTAATTTTATGTGGACCATTTTACCCCCACCAAAAGGGTAATTTCATTTTTTTACATAATATATATCACGCTCACTTTTATATTTGAGCGAGTGAGATACACACACCAACCCAAGAAGATAAATTGCTCATTTAAAATAATCATAAGGAAGTAAATTACTCTTTTTTAAATCATATGGGATAAAAATTTAAAATTACAAAACACAAAAACTATCAAAAAAAAAAAAAAAAAAAAAACTACCTTTTCCAGTATGATTACCATGACAAGCCACAGTAGATTCTGATCCACTACTCCCTTTCCCCCCTCATATTTCCTTCCTCTTTCTATTTTTTAAATATATCAACTTTTGACCCAGATGAGATACTTTTCTATTAAATTATGATTCTGAATAAGTGGAAATGAAAATTAGATATAATTTTAAATTACTATATATGTCTTGAAACTCTCTTATTTTTCTTAGTTTAATAATTTCTTTACATTTTATCCTAATATTTCCGAAACGTTTCCGACGTGCTTTCAAAAGTTTTCAACTTTTAGCTGATCAAAACATGCACTAGAAATAAAATTTTGAATCTTTATATATTTACAAATTATTTTTCAATGTTATTTGGATAAAAAAACATTATTTAATTGGAAATCATCTTGTTAACCAATGGATAGAAACTTGCAATTTCATTTCAGTCTAACTATGGTGTATTTATTGTAATGACTAGGAAAAATTAATTAATCAAGGCACGTAATGATGAAAAAATATAGAGAAATTAATCGAAAACCAATAGTACTTATGTCGAGTGTCTAGTACATAATAAAATTAGGGTTAATGGCAATTTACCCCCTGTGTTATTCATAATATTCAATTTATCTCTTGTGATTTGAAAAAGAGCAATTTACCTCCCTGTAAAAAAAATTAAGAAGCAATTTACCTCCTTGAGCCGGAGAGTGTAACTCACTTGTCGAAATCGAGAGTGGGCATAAAAAATGTTTTGTAACATAGGGGGGAAAATTGCCACATTTATCATAACATAGGGGGTAAATTATCACATTTATCAAAACACGGATGGGTGAATTGTCACATTATCTTAACACAGGGAGGTAAAGTGTCATATATAAAAATGTCAGGGAGGCAGTGTGAAACTTTTATAAAATTACAGGGGAGGTAAAGTGATCTTTTTTCAAACTATATGAAGACAAATTGGACATTATGAATTTTACAGAGGGTAAATTGCCATTAACTCAATAAAATTTCGTAAAAAAAAAAATTAGAAAATAGATAAGAGCATCTAAATATAGTTCAATTAAAGTGTGAAGAGGTTGGTGTAGATGCTGAAATCGTCTTCGTCTAGCATGCTAGCCTCGTCTTCTTTTAGCTACAACTTCCCCAGTTCTCGTAAATTCTAGTCTGTATATGAATATTGAACATGGTGGGCGAGCTTTTTCTTAAAATTCATTAAATTGTCGGAGTACAACACGAAATACATTATTGTAATTTGTTAGAATTCTTGTTGGTGATTTAATGTAATAAATATAGTAGCAAAAATTTCAACACAAAAATATTATAAATAAAGTATGAATTTGAATTTTTTTGTCTAAGTGTTAAATTATATTTTCAATTTCAATTAAATTGAAAAATCATATTGTTCAAATATATAACCATCTATATTCTAATTAAATAATTTGGTTTTAATTATCAATTTTTAAAAATAAATTAAAATTTTAATTTAATAAATCAAAATATCGAAAAAATGTGAACAATAAAAGTTAAACAAGAAACTATATCACAAATCATATAAATATAATACATTATTAATTAATAATATAAACTAAGAAACAAAATAAGTATTTAAATCAGGGACGCCAAGTGATATCTCCTGATTGTTGTATGGATACACGCGCCCAGACAACTGGCAGAAGCAGAGACACGCATGCCGGGATAGCTAAGAAGCCCCACCCCTCCCCCCCCCCATTAAAGTCTTCTACCCCAACCCCTCGTCCCACCACCACCCCTCCATTAGGTTTGTCCTTAGTTAACCTAGGTTAAGAATCCAAATTTTCGCAATCAAAGACGAGAATTTTTTTCCCAATTAAATGCACAATGATATGTCACAACACTTATTTTCAAGATAAAAATGTACCTAAAATAAGGTATCTTTTCAACTTTTATTTTCACATGAAAACAACAAAGATCTATAATAAAATTGAACGAAAGTGTATATCGTAACTCTTGAGATCCGCAATACAACTTTTTTTGCGACTATCTTTAATTATCATGCATTAATATGGGTTGGGGGGGGGGGGGATGGATTAATGTGATCTTCAAATCGCAGCAAATATGCCAAAATATAGATATGAGTAAATAGAAAACATAATCCTACTTAATATTCTCTACCAAACGAGTTCCTAAGAAATTAACATAAGCACATCTACTATCATGCACGGATACTTGAAAAATTATAAAATTTCGTGTCGGATACTTCTCTGATACGATATATACTCCTCGGATTTTCGTGGGATACCTATTCGATAATCCATGTGGCGTGTCAGTAAAAATAATTAAAAAAAAAATTGGACACATGTATCGGATACTTATTAAAACGTATCCAACATATTTCATATTCTGAATTTTGCTAAGCCACCACAATTGGTAAGAACACTGTACAACATCAAACCACGCTTTGTATTATGTGCCACATCAATATATATACAAGATAAGTTGTCTAAAACGGAACATGCTTTATATAAAATAATAAAACAATGAACATGATGTATTAATAGTATTAAATTACTAAACAATTTTTTCTTAAAAGTTATGCAATTTAGGACTTATGAAACTGAACTTGATTATTTCAATATGTATGAATATATAAATGTATTATTTTATTTATTTTAATATGCATAATATATAAATATATATTTTTTTAGATCCATTTCCATGTCGTATCGTAACTAATAATTTCTAAAAAATCCGTATTACCGTATCCATATCGTGTTATATTCGCATCGCCATATTCGTATCCGTGCAACACAGCACATCTATATGTAATGAATTCATAAAAACACCAATTTGTGTGGGTAGTCATGTGAATATTAATGAACGTAGCTTTCTGTCATGTGCAATTAAAGGTTAGAATATATCTAAATTATGTTGGCCTCTAGTTTCAATCAACGCATTAATAGAGACATAGACATAGATATGAAATAATATTCGATAAGAAACCATATGTGATAGTATTAGATAAGGTCCGATCCATTTTGACCTTAGGTATACATCATGATAGATATTTCCATTGATGTTTTCTTCATTTTACCTCGACAGACAGAGGGACGGTCCCAAGGATGGTCGTTTTCTATCCAAGTCATTCTTTGAAATTTCAATTTTGGTGCTCTAATTCAGAAAAGGAAAGAACTAGTATATCCTCAATACGCGTTTCTGCGTGCTTTAATTATGTAGCACGCGTTCTTGTGTGTATTAAATCTTTTAAGCACACTAAATAATGATTTCTACATGGAAAAAAGTAAGAAAAAAATTCATTTAAATAGGATCAGTAAAAAAGTTAAAATGTTACACTAAGAGCAAGATGGGAATAACATAAATTGTTACAAGATGATATGATTTTTCTTTATAATAGTAAAATTTAGGCAAAATTGTAAAAATCATCCCAAACTAATTAGTGATTTTGGATTTTCGTCCCAAATTATTTAACTTGGCGAATTTCATCCCGTAATTTAATATTTTTTTGGAATATCGTCCCACCGTAATTATAAGACGGAAATTGCGCATTTGCCGATGAATTATCACATGGCTGCTTAAGTATCATGACATGGTAAATTTTAACATGAATAATTATAATATTGCAGAGTTCGTCCCAAACTAATTACAAGATTGAACCGTCATTTTTATTAAATTAGGAATTTAATATTGGGACTAAATTCATACAAAATGGTAAATTATGGGACGAAATTTGGAGAGTCGATATAGTTTGGGACGAAAAATCAAAATTAGTAATTAGTTTGGGACGATATTCCAAAAAAATATTAAATCACGGGACGATATTCTCCAAGTTAAATAGTTCGGAATGAAAATCCAAAATCACTAATTAGTTTGGGAAGTTTTCTGCAATTTTACCTAGTAAAAAAGGTAAAATATGAAAACGTCTATCCTTGAAGAAGGTAAAATATCACTTAATTAAATTGATTAAGGTTAAAAAAATCAAAAGATAAAAGTGTCACGGGGATAGTGAAGAAATTAAAAAGACACACAAATAAGGAGAAAAATGCATTTGTGGTATCAAATTATATTTTGATTCTTACTTGTGGTAAAACAAACATATGTGGTACCACAATTTAAAAAATCGAATCACTTTCGGTACTGCCGTTAAAAATGGCCGTTAAGTGATGACGTGTCAGTTAAGTCTTATTGCAAAATTGATGTCATTACTTATGTTGACTGACAATTTTACCCCATAATATTTCATGTTGGCAAAATGACCCCACATCTTCAAATTTATTGACGATTTTAATCTAAATTGTTGCGTGATTTCAAAATTAGCTCGAATAAGACAAGTGCGGATTAATTTAGAGTTTTTTCTTATTATATTTACATATCTATTAACCAATTTGTTTTTATAAACAAAATTAATAGATTAAATAATATTTTAATATAAATCTGGAAAAATAAGATAAAAATATTTGTTAAATCATGAAAAATTTACATAATATTAATCCTTTTTAAATTTTATTAAAATAATTAACTTTTTATATTTATTTAATTATAAAAAAAACTGAAACCCCCGACCCACCCATAAGCCTTCATCTTCTTCCTTACGTTCGGCCAGCACTCTCCGGAGACTGTTCATCTCATAAGTTTGGGAGATTTGTTCGTCTCGTCGTTGCGAACTCATACGTATAAACATTTTCGAAAACCGTTGAAACAATCGTGGGAATCTGGAGTTTGAATTTCTGAATCGCGAAACCTTAAATCTACTAATTTTCAGATCTTGATTTCTCCGTTGTTACTTAACCAAATCGAGAAGTTCTTGAGCCATTAGAACCCCCTAGACCTGTGCTACAATCCTCATGGATTGATTCTCTTGCTTCGCCGCCTGAGCTCTGCTGTAGGGCCGGCGCATTTTTGCAAAAAACCGGCGGTAAGGGACTTTGGGTGCGATTGGGGGGGTGGAGGGGGGTGTGCGTGTGTGTGGAGGGGAGATGATGGTTACGAGCTAGGTAACTAGAGCGCGAACCGAAGCGCGAGCGTGGAGCGCGAGCGTGAGCGCCAGAGCGTCCGTTTTGAAATAATTGACATTGAGAGCGTCGATTGAGAGCGTCACTTATATGATAAAATAATATTTTTTAATATCATATAAATAAATAAATAAAAATATTTTAATACATAAAGTCATAAATATTTATTTGGGTGGAATTATTGTCTTCATATTTTAAATTTATTAACAAATTTAATATAAAATGTAAAAATGAAATGAGAAATTTATACGCTGCTATCATAAAACTCTGCAATTACACATGATGCATGGTAATTTTCAGAAACTAAAGTATATTGGTGTATGTACATGTTCTTAAAAGAAGAGAGGGAAAAATAATTCAATTTTAAAAAATGTTGACAAGACCACACTTTATTAGCCGTCAATTGTCATCTTTTAGAAACAATTATCACCTACTGAAACTTGGGGGAGCGTGCAAAGGCCCTAAGCCTTATTTTATTGTAAACTTTGCAGGAAGTATGGCCATGTGTCATCAAATTAATGGTCCAAAATTCAAAATAAATAAAAGACGCGAACTAATGTGCAACAGAGCGCGAATTAGTGTAGAACAGAGCGCGAATTAACTAGCGAATTCTAAAAAACGCTCTAAAGCGCGTACTGAGAGCGCGCGTGAGGCATAGGTAGGCGAATTTAGTTACCTAGGTTACGAGGGTGGGGTTGTGGGGCACTGGATCCTCTATACCATAAACTATATACCCACTAATAATAAACTAACATTTGTCAAGTTTATGTAAATTAAATTACACATGATTATTTTTCCCCTTTTCTTCTTTCTTCAAACCTTTAAATACAGACAAAATACAACCATAAATATGCAACAGAACAAAAATAATTACTAGGGAAATTTACCTAGACATCTCCTGGGTTTAGACCTAATTACAGAAACTTATCCTCTTGTTTGAAAAATTACCAAGACATCCCCTCTGGCAAAACAGTATTACAAGATGACCCCTTACGGCGTCAATTTTTAACGGCAGAGGATGACGTCATCAATTTATTTTAATGTTTTTCCAATTTTGCCCTCGATCAACTTTTTTGAAATGTTGACTTTTTTTAGTTTACATATATGCCCTCAAGGGGTGTATTTGTGACTTATTTTATGTTAGAGGAGGTGTCTTTGTGGGCTGTATTTGTGACTTATTTTATGTTAGAGGAGGTGTCTTTGTGGGCTGAATGTGCAATTTACTCATCATCTTCACACCACCAAACTGAACTGCTTGCTGAAAATGGAGGAAACCGTATCACCTTAAACCAAAAATCTGTCCCAAAACAAAAATCACCAAATTAAAGCCACAATTATCCGCAAACAACACCAAGGAATCACTACCAACCTCAAAATCAGCAAAACAAGCAAACAAAATCGCAAAATCAAGGAGGCCCGAACTTGTTCTTGGTGGCCCGAATTAGCAAATCGCGAAATTGAACCCAACAAACTGAAATTGAGCAACCTACGACCACTAACAAATGAAAACCGAGCAGAAAACAATCACCAAACATGAAAACCGCAAGGGGATCGCGAATTGAAAATTCCCCAAATCTGCATTTCACGAAATTAAGCTCTAATTCGTAAAATTGAAGATAGGATGTTACGTCTATGGCTCTTAATTGTCTGAAGACAGAAGGTTCGAAGGAAGAAGAGGGAGAGATTGAACTGGATAATGAGGAGGCTGGGTCGGGTGTTTTGGTTGAAGATATTGGACCAGATATTATTAATTCTGGACCAGGAGCAGAGTATGGGCCAAGGGAAGACGCGGGCTATTTAGCTGAGGAAACGGCCCAGGAGGTTGGGATCAATTGAAGTTAGGCCCAGTTATTATACTATTACTACTAAGCTGATATATTAGTTTTGTTAGCCCAATTAATTAAATGATCCATTGCTTAATATGGACAGACAGAATATTCCCTGGCAGAGTTAGTTAGCCAGTGCACGTATTTGTAGTGTTGAGCAGAGAAATGAATGGCAAGCAATTTTAATGTTCTGATCTCGTCTTCTCAATATTCTTCTCTATCCTCTATTCTATATTTCTATCCTATTTACAAATTACTGCAATTTACATACATAATTATAAAAAATACAAAAAATACATCTCAAATCTAACATTTGGCTACCAGAGCAAGGTTGTGATTGTCTGGGCTTGGTGTTTTGATGGCAGAAGGCACCAGATTGAGGGAGATGCACGAAGCAAATAGACAACTGGAGTTGAGATTGCAGGAAGAAGTTGATAGGAGAGAAGCTATAGCTTTAAACCTGCAAGATCAAATCAACTCAGTTTCTGGAAAAATGGATGAGAAACAAGACAAACTACAGGAGACTATGGGAACATTACAGCTACAGTTGATTAAAATAGCAGAGAGGATTGATGTTTATCATAAGGAGAAATCAATCATGGGTAACACTTCACAAGCTGGTAATGTATCTCAAACTAACAATTTCACACCTGATAATGCTAGTAAATCTACTACTGATGGGAGAGCACAGAAGTTTAATGATGATGCTAATCAGTTTACGATGGGTTATAATCATAATCCTAAGTTAGACTTTCCTAGATTTGATGGTTCCTGTCCTAGGGCTTGGTTATTGAAATGTGAGAGTTATTTCCAGTTAGTACCTAATGTGCCTGAAACTTATAAGGTTACATTAGCTTCACTACATTTTGATGGCAAGGCTGCCTTGTGGTTTGGTCAGATTAAGCAAACAAGAAGGGACCTAACTTGGGAGCAGTTAATAGGTCTGATTTCTGCCAGGTTTGAGGAACTAAGAGAGGGCAAAATTATGGCAGAATTCAACAAACTCAGGGTTACCTCTTCATTAGAAGAGTATATTGATAAGTTTGAGGAGCTGAAATCCTACATATTAATGATTAATAACAAAAACTATGATGAGGAGTATTTCATTGCATGTTTTGTGAGTGGATTATCTGAAGAAAGTCAGTCTTTCTTTTCTATGTTTGAGCCAAAAACACTCCAACAGGCCATTGATTTGGCTAGAAAGCAAGATATTACTTTAGATGCTATTGCTAAGAGGAATAGAGGTACCTACAAACCTGTTATTAATCCTAACAATAATGGGTTTAGGTGGCCACCTACTGTTTCACCAGTTGTTAACACCCCTAAGATTAACAACTATACCCCACCTGCCCTGCTGCCACCCAGGAAGTTTCTCACTAATGCTGAAATGAATGCAAGGAATGAGAAGGGTTTATGTTATAATTGTGATGAGAAGTTCTTTTTGGGCCACAGATGTAAAAAACAGCAGGTTTACATACTGTTGTCTAAGGAAGATGAGGAAGCTTATTTGCAATCTATGAGTGAAGAATAGTTTACTGAGGAGGGGATTGAGGATGAAGATATGCAGGTATCAATTAATGCCATTGCTGGTAGTATTAGCAACAACATAATCAAAATCATTGGGGAAGTAGGCAGCAGCAAAATCAATATTTTAATTGATACAGGAAGCACACACAACTTTATAAATGAAGAGTTAGCATACAAATTAAACAGTCCTGTTGAAGACACTAATCCTATGCTTATTAGTGTAGCTGATGGAGGCAAAATTTTCAGCAGGAAAAGGATTGGCAATTTTACTTGGAAAATGCAAGGATATGATTTCTTTTTCCCAGTTAGACTCATCAAACTGGGGGGATGTCATATGGTATTAGGATGTGATTGGATGACTTATGTGGGATTGGACTTTGATTTCAAAAATAGAAGTATGGGAATTCAGATTGATGGTAAGAGGGTGGAATTCACCCCTGTTAAAGAAGTGGGAGATTGTAAACTGATTTCTGGATCCTCCTTATTCAAAATGTTACAGATGGGAGAGGAAGGAGAAATTGGATGTTTATTTACTATACAGGGAACTGTGGTTCATCCTAGGAGCAATTCTGAAATGGAGCAGCTATTGTCACAATATAGTGATATTTTTTATGAGCCCACTGGTTTACCACCTAACAGAGGAATTGAACATCACATTATTTTAAAACCTGAAGCTATTCCTAAGCAAATGTATCCTTATAGGTATTCCCATGCCTATAAGAATGAAATAGAGCAGATTGTGCAAGATCTACTCACTAATGGAACCATCAGACATAGTCAGAGTCCATTTGCCTCTCCAGTTCTACTTGTAAGGAAAAAGGACTCCACCTGGAGGATGTGTGTGGACTACAGATATCTTAACACTATGACAGTGAAACATGACTACCCTATACCAGTAATTGATGAACTATTGGATGAGTTACATGGGGCAAGATGGTTCACCAAGATGGATTTGAGGTCTGGTTATTTCCAGATCAGAATGAAGGAGGAGGATGTTTACAAGACTGCATTCAAGACTCACCATGGCCACTATGAATTTTTAGTGATGCCATTTGGTCTTTGCAATGCACCAGCAACTTTTCAGTCACTGATGAATCAGGTTTTTGCACCACATTTAAGAAAATTTATTCTGGTTTTTTTTTTTATGATATTCTGGTGTATAGCAGGTCATTTGAGGAGCATTTACACCATCTAAATTTGACTTTGGCTTTATTGAGGAAGCATCAATTATATGCTAAGAAGTCTAAGTGTCAATTTGGCCAAAACCAAATTGAATACTTAGGTCACATTATTTCTGAGAATGGGGTGTCTACTGATCCTGAGAAGATTAAGGGAATGTTAGAATGGCCTAAACCTACTACTGTCAAGGGGTTGAGAGGGTTCCTAGGCCTTACTGGCTACTATAGGAAATTCATTAAGGGTTATGGAATTATCAGTAAACCACTTACTGATATGCTCAAGAAGGATGGGTTTGTATGGTCTGCTGGTTCTGAAGCAGCTTTTGAAAATCTCAAGCAAGCCATGGTTACATCTCCAGTATTGGCTCTACCTGACTTTACTAAAACCTTTGTGGTAGACACTGATGCTAGTTCAAAGGGGTTAGGGGCAGTCTTAATGCAGGACTCTAAACCTATTGCCTTTTTGAGTAAGGCTTTAAGTATTAAAAATCAGACATTATCCATATATGAAAGGGAATTTATGGCTGTTCTATTAGCCATTCATAAGTGGAAGCATTACCTACAAGGGCATCACTTTATTATAAGGACTGATCAGCAGAGTATTAAATACATCATGGAACAAAAATTCACCACTGCCTTACAACATAGGTGGATTTCCAAGTTGGTAGGGTTGGATTATGAGGTTCAATATAAAAAGGGTTCTGAAAACAAGGTGGTTGATGCTCTTTCCAGAAGAGACATGGATCAGGAGGGTACTTTATTGGCTATCACTACTGTCCAACCTAAATGGATGCTGGAAGTTATTGGGAGTTACACAGGGGATCCTACCTTACAAAATGTGTTAGCTGCTAAAGCTGTGGATAGTCAGTCTTTTGCTGACTTTACTCTTACTCAGGGAATACTTAGGTATAATGGCAGGGTATGTGTAGGCCTGGGTTCTGATTTGAGGGAGAAGTTGATTCAGAGCTTACATGACTCTGCATTGGGAGGTCATTCTGGCATGTCAGCTACCTATCAGAGAGCTAAGGCCATTTTTCACAGCTAAGGCCATTTTTCACTGGCCTGGACTTAAAACTGATATAATAAACTATGTGCAGAAGTGTGATGTGTGTAAAATGGCTAAGCATGACAATAATCCATATCCTAGATTACTGGTACCACTGGAGATTCCTAAAGAAGCTTGGTCTCACATTTGCATGGATTTTGTTGAAGGACTACCTAAGTCAGATGGTAAAAATGTGATCTTGGTAATCATTGACAGATTTACCAAGTATGCACATTTTTTGGGATTATCTCATCCTTTTAATGCCAGCACTGTGGCTAAGGTTTTTCTGGATAATGTAGTTAAATTACATGGGCAGCCAGTTAGTATTGTAACTGACAGGGACAGGATTTTCACCAGCTCCTTTTGGAAGGATTTATTCAAATCATTGGGAACTAATCTACATATGAGCACTGCCTATCACCCACAAAGTGATGGCCAAACTGAAAGACTAAATCAGTGCTTGGAAAACTACTTGAGGTGTTTTACTAGCCAAACACCCCACCAATGGTTCAAATGGCTTACCCTGGCTGAATACTGGTACAATACCAGTTTCCATTCAGGCTTAAAAATGACTCCTTTCAAAGCCCTCTATGGTTATGACCCTCCTAATTTTTCTATGGGTCCCTACTTAGACAATGTTCATCCTGATGTGTCTGACTTAATGCTGGAAAGAACTAAGATGGTGGATCTAATAAAGGAAAACTTACTCAAAGCTCAGGAAAGGATGAAGTACTATGCTGATAAGAAGAGAAGCGAGCGTACCTTTGAAATTGGGGATGAGGTGTACCTCAAGCTGCAACCTTTTCGCCAGAACTCTGTTGCCCTCCGCCGGAACTTAAAGCTCTCCAATCGTTATTATGGGCCTTACAAAATCATTGAAAAAATTGGTCAGGTCGCATATAAATTACAACTACCACCAACATCTACAGTCCACAATGTCTTTCATGTTTCCTTACTAAAGAAGAAACTCAGTTCTAAGCATATACCTAGCCCTATCCTACCATTTACAGACAACAGTGGAAGCTTGAAGACTTACCCCCAAAAAGTTCTGGACAAACGATTGGTGAAAAAACATAACACTGCTGCTACTGAAATTCTTGTTCAATGGGAGAATTCTGGACCGCTACACGCCACGTGGGAGGATTATCACCAAATTGTGGCACAATTTCCTGATTTTGATCCTTGGGGACAAGGATCTGGTTCCCAAGGGGGTAATGTTACGTCTATGGCTCTTAATTGTCTGAAGACAGAAGGTTCGAAGGAAGAAGAGGGAGAGATTGAACTGGATAATGAGGAGGCTGGGTCGGGTGTTTTGGTTGAAGATATTGGACCAGATATTATTAATTCTGGACCAGGAGCAGAGTATGGGCCAAGGGAAGAAGCGGGCTATTTAGCTGAGGAAGCGGCCCAAGAGGTTGGGATCAATTGAAGTTAGGCCCAATTATTATACTATTACTACTAAGTTGATATATTAGTTTTGTTAGCCCAATTAATTAAATGATCCATTGCTTAATATGGACAGACAGAATATTCCCTGGCAGAGTTAGTTAACCAGTGCACGTATTTGTAGTGTTGAGCAGAGAAATGAATGGCAAGCAATTTTAATGTTCTGATCTCGTCTTCTCAATATTCTTCTCTATCCTCTATTCTATATTTCTATCCTATTTACAAATTACTGCAATTCACATACATAATTATAAAAAATACAAAAAATACATCTCAAATCTAACATAGGACTACTGATATACGAACTCCAGGAACTGAAATACGAACAGAAATCAACCAAATCGAAGAGAAAATCCGATATCTCCAAAAGGGGATCGCTATTCCAATTTTTCCCCAATTTCGCAATTGATCTCGATTGAACCCTGAATCATAAAATTGAAGCAAGTCAAGACGATTACCCAACTCCAGAAACTGAATTACGAAGAGAAATCCAACCAATTCGAAGGAAAATGCAAAAACGTGAGGAACCCTAACAAAAAGGGAAAAAACAGAAATCGCAAAATCCGAACAGCAATCACAAAATTAAACCATCAGGAAGATTCGTGATGTTAAGAGGATCAAAATGAGTATAAGTTCGCAAAAATCCGTTCACAATCGAGCAAGATATCGCCGGAATTGTGAACGGAAAAGTGAAAAAAATGCAATGGACGGGTTGAGAGAGAAATGTTAGAGAGAGAATTTTCACAAGCCATTTTGGAGGATTTGAAGGAGGGTATTTTAGTCTTTTCTTAATTGATTAAATTAATTTTTTTTCTTGGAAAATACAGGGGCATTTAAGTCATTTTATAATTTCCGTTAGAGTTGACTAACTGCCGTTAAGTCAAGGAGGTGTCTTGGTAATTTTTCAAACAAGAGGGTAAGTTCCTGTAACTAGACCTAAACCCAGGGGGTGTCTAGGTAAATTTCCCTAATTAATATGTTGGTAAAGAATATCAAACAATGTTCTGAATTTATCAGTATAAAAAAAGATTAAAAAGATGATTATATAGTCATAATTTTTATGGGGTAATCAATCTGTATCACCATTTACAACAATGTGTGAGAACAATTTCAACAATATACCCTGTGCTACGCCGGAATCAATCGACATTGCCATTATAAACCATAAACTGTGGAATTCCACCTATATATCAACTAGCATTTACCCCGTGCTATGCACGGTTTATACACAATAATTTAAAATTATATTTTAATTGAAATAAATTTAACAGTAATTAGTTAATAATTATTGACTTTTATTATTTATATATAGAAACTAAGGCGATTAATTTACCACACTCAATCCATAACAACAAAAGGTGCAAAATGCTACATGTTTTATAATTCTAAAGTACAATGGTAATTCTCTAAAAAAAAAAAAATCTACTATGCTAAGGTTTTGATCGGTTCTTAAGACCAAAAATAAAAAAATATAGAACTGCGGAAAAAAAAATTAAAACTTTAATTGAACTTTTCTATAAAAAAATAATCATATAAAAGTATTAGTTACATGCAATAAATTATATCACTTAAGAAATTTCGAGACATATTTGACATATTATATGAGAACCACTTCGTAAGGATATACGAATTTGAGTTCACCACACTTTGTGAAGGGTTCACTTCAGAGAAAATAAAATATTTGTTTTACAAACCTCTACGTATTTCAATTCACAAAATCCAATAACATTTCATTAAATATATAAATTTGATTTATTTGATCATGATTATAAAAATTAAATGATAGTGATACATGTTCAAATTAATTAAAAATAACAAACTCTAAGTTTTGAGTTTTCCTACTTCACTCTCAAAGATTATTATCTAAATAAAAAGTCAATAAATGCGTAAAAGTTACAATAAATAAACTAATCAAAGCTTTTGTAATAACATAAAATGAAAAGTTATGACTTCAAAATTGTATTTCTCAAAAACATAAAAAAATATTAGACAACAAAGAAGCACCAAATATTAATAAAACTAAACCAAATTAAGAATTTTGATGAATCAAACATTAAATATTTAAATAAATATAAATGAAACCTAACAACTAAGCAAAACAAAAAAAGGAAAATTTTCCCTAATAAAAATCTTAAAATCATATAGGTATATTATATGAATGAAAAAAAAAAAAAACTAATATTTTTAAGTAAGAGCATATTCATATGTAAAGTATATAAACACAAAGTATATTAATTTTGAAAATTAAATGGCAGAAGAATTATGAAGAAGTAACCATTCAAATCATTAGGCGAGACAAATACAATTCTCAAACCCCAAAAACATTAAATATAAAAAGTAAAAGATAATAATAATAAGAAGAAAGAATCAAGATGAGCCAAATATTTGAAATATTTATACTAAGATAAAAATTAATAGAATATTAAAAAAGATTAAACATATATTAAATAGGCCGTCATCTAATAGCCATAAAGTAGTTATGTTAGGAAGAATCATATTCAACTTAAGTTTAAAAATTATTAAAAAACATAAATAAATAAAAATAAACCAATAAATATAAAAATGGGATTTGATGTAGAAAGATCATCGAATATGAAGTTCAAAACAACTTCAAAGTCGCCCTGCAATGAAGATGTAGAACAAACAATGTTAGATTTTTAGTTTAAACAATTGAATCAATAGAAATAAGAAATTCAACATGGACGATTCAAATTTATACTCTAAGTTTTGTTAAATATAAGATAGGGTTCTTTTATATATATATATGTATTGGGTAAGAGTTGTTATATGTAAGTAGTACACTGACTTATGGTATGTAATAGCTAAATTTAAGGAAATAATTAATGAATTTATTAGGCTGATTTTTAGGAATTTAAAATTTTTAAACTGAAATAACATTTTGACCTTAATTAGGTCCGTTTATAACAACTGAGCCTAATTAATGATATATATACAATTTATATAGTAATAGACTAATAGAGTTCATTACATTAATATTTAGAGATTAAAAATAATAAAATTTATAGGATTAAAAAAAATCAAAACTCTAAAAAAATAGGATTTTGGTCAAATTAACTATATGGTTAAAAATGAGAAAAATAAAAAATGTTGTTTAATTGAGTAAAAATTAAAAATCATATGAAACCAAAGAATATTAATCAACAAAAAATAAAATGACTAATATTATAAATTAAATAATATATTGTATTGGATTTTGGTCAAATTAACCATATGGGTAAAAATGAGAAAAATAATAAATGTTGTTTAATTGAGTAAAAATTAATTATCATATGAAACCAAAGAATAATAGTCAACAAAAAATAAAATGACTAAATATTATAAATTAAATAATATATTGTACTTTATTGATAACCTCTTTTTAATACGAATCAGAAAAAAGAATACAGGTGTGCCATTTGAAAAATTAAAAAATTGAACAAACACTATTCAAGAAAATAAAGTGAAAAGGTTAATAAAATATTTATGAACGTCAGTTCTGAAATATTCGAAAAACATAAGCCAAATACAATCCATGTAGAAGTGAGTAAAAAAATATATATTAATACAAACATAGACAGAAATAATAAGTTAAAAGAAAAATGCATGAAATTAATGAAAAAATTGTATATTAGAAAGTAGAAACTAAAAACTATATGTATGAACCGAAATAAGTAATATAAGAGAAAAGTTACAAATAAATGTAAATTAAATAATATAAATTACCTTATTGTTACACTTATATGAAAGTCGCAATCAGAAAAGAAAATTAAGGTGTGCAACTTAAAATTTTAAAATAAATAAAAGCTATTGACAAAACAATGGAAGAGGGTGCCAAAATCTCCATGGGCACCACTGTATGAAATATGAAAAAGAATGAAGAGAATATATAGATATCATTAAAGTGTAGTCAAATTCAATATTTTAAAATTTCCTAAATTTTGGGGGAGGTTGAGGTTCTTAATTGATATAATTGCTTCTTTTGTGCAAACCAATCAATCTCAATAAATATATTCCTTAATGAGTAGGTTATATTTTTCAAATGAAGAAAGTCTCAAAATTAAATTTTAAAGGAATAAAAGAAATTCAAAATTCTGAAAAAATAGTGTTTGGTCAAATTTGAGCAATTGGGGTCAAAAGACACCCTTCAAATATATATATGTACTAGCTTGTGGCCCGTGCTATGCACGGATGAAAATTTGAATTTTTACATCCGTGCATAGCATGGGAATGCAAAAACTCATTTTAAAAAAATTAAAATATTTTATATGATATTAATTCGATTCATCATTTTGCATGCTTAGTTAAATGTGATATAAAGTTTTTCAATTCTATTGTCATCCAATACTTGAGTTAATTAATGTATGGTTAATGTGTATATACTTAATTCATGCTTAGTAAATACTAAAAGACATGTATATATATATAATTCGTAAACTACTTCCACAATGAAAGAACATATATACAACATTCATTGAATTTAGTAGTGATGATTTTCATTAGATACTGAATATATATTTTCTCATCTAAAATTGAAGAAATATAATAATCAAAATTTTATATAATTCTATATATATTAGAATTTTGTTTCTATATATCTTAGTTGATAATCAATTTTGTTGCTAACATTTTATTTGTTATTATTTTTTACTTTAGATATTTGTAACAAATAAATCAAATCCAAAACTTAACTACTGATGTGAGTGAGCTAGGGTCAGGGATATTAAACACTAAACTTACTAACATTTTTCTATACTCACAATGTTGCATGCACAACAAAATTAACAAAATATGTAACTTTTTCTAATGAAATATATTTCTAGATGATATGTTGAAGCCCCTAAAAGTTTTATTCATTTATCCATACTTTTGAAACCGGACATGTATAAAGATGACTCGACTTTATGGATAACTTAAGGACTTGCATAGGGAAACATGAAAAATAGATAAAAACTATCAACAATTTAATATTCAACTTTTTAATAAACATTATTCTATTTTAATTATCAAGTAAGAATTAAGAACAAAATAGGAGGTAAAGGATTTCAAAATAAAATCATGATTTTTCAATGACAAAACCATTATATTACAAAAATAAAGAACCAAATACCGAATTAATTAACATTAAAAAATAAACATTTTTTGTGTAATCTTTTTCTAATGAATTATCTTTGAGAATTTATTATATGGATACTCTGCACAAACAAATTTATTTTTCTATTTGTATCTTGAAAGGAAGTTTGAAGAGATAACAAAATAAGATGCAGAAGAAATCTTTTAAAAATTAATAATGTGAAAACAAATAATAATATAAATTTTGAGTATTCTCAGTGGAATTTAGCTCTCCACGTATTTTCATAATTGACATAATATATGAATGGACTTAAACATATACTTACGTAAAGAAACAAAAACGAACAGTAAAAGATTACACAAAAACATACTGCAATGAATAACCATGGAATACTAAATAAATTGGCCAATCTGCTGATATTCTTCCAAAAATAATAGAAAATGATAAAATAAAAAATTGAAACAAAATAAATAATACAAAAAGCTATTGACAAAGCTTCATAGTATGGACAACGAAAGAATATATAACAAATTATAAAATTATAAAAATATGATATAAATTATATCATATTTAATTTCCAAACAATATAAAATTAATACATGATTAAAACATGTAAATTAAAGAAACATGTGTGATAAAAATCATATATAACACGAGAGTTTGAATTAAGAAAAATCAGATAAAATTAACAAAATAAATTAGATTTAAAAAAATAAAACAAAATAGAAAATATAATTAGTGTATTAAAAAAAATGACCGAAGAAAAGTGGTGAGAAGAAAGGTATGAGGGTGGATCAAAATCGCCATGAAAAGTTCACTCATGAATTTGTGTGAAGAGTTGAAGACACAAAACATGTAGATGGAGATGGTTTATATCAGTGTGGCAAAACTTAACATAATTCTTAAATTTATAAATGGTAGCAAATTTGATGGTTAAATTGCTTAATTTATGTCTAACAACTAACGTCAATTAAATTTTGATTTGGTGATTTGATGACAAAATTAACGCCACTGTAAATGGAAAACTTCAATCTAGCTAATTAGTGTAGAGTAGAATTGTTTTAGGAAAACATTCAACCAATCAAATAGAATTTACTATACAAATTTATTTAATTAAGATTCCTAATTTTAAATTATTCAGTTCTAAAATTTGAAAACCTTCCAAATCTATAGATAAATGACAACCAATCAAAAAATTCTTGGATTATAAAATAATTCTAAATTCTAAAAAATTAGGATTTAGTCAAATTCAACCAATTAGAGTCAAACCCACCCTTCAAATATATATATGTATTAGATTAGATTAGCATTTACCCCGTGCTATGCACGGTTTATACACAATAATTTAAAATTATATTTTAATTGAAATAAATTTAACAGTAATTTGTTAATAATTATTGATTTTTATTATTTATATATAGAAACTAAGGAGATTAATTTACCACACTCAATCCATAACAACAAAAGGTGCAAAATGCTACATGTTTTGTAATTCTAAAGTACAATGGTAATTCTCTAAACAAAAAAAAAAAAATCTACTATGCTAAGGTTTTGATCGGTTCTTAAGACCAAAAATAAAAAAATATAGAACTGCGGAAAAAAAATTAAAACTTTAATTGAACTTTTCTATAAAAAAATAATCATATAAAAGTATTAGCTACATGCAATAAATTATATCACTTAAGAAATTTCGAGACATATTTGACATATTATATGAGAACCTCTTCGTACGGATATACGAATTTGAGTTCACCACACTTTGTGAAGGGTTCACTTCAGAGACAATAAAATATTTGTTTTACAAACCTCTACGTATTTCAATTCACAAAATCCAATACCATTTCATTAAATATATAAATTTGATTTATTTGATCATGATTATAAAAATTAAATGATAGTGATATATGTTCAAATTAATTAAAAATAACAAACTCTAAGTTTTGAGTTTTCCTACTTCACTCTCAAAGATTATTATCTAAATAAAAAGTCAATAAATGCGTAAAAGTTACAATGACAAAATAAACTAATCAAAGCTTTTGTAATAACATAAAATGAAAAGTTATGACTTCAAAATTGTATTTCTCAAAAACATAAATGTTGGTCCCAAGTGGTCAGATGAGGTCTAGAGGGGGGGGGGGGGTTAATAGACCTCTAAAAATTTTAGACTTAAAAACTTTTTACTCTTCTGTCAGCAGACTAAGCTGATGAATAGCAGTAAGATGACTATGCTGATCGTGAATTAATCTTGAACAGCAGAGTGACCACTCTTCTTACAGTTTACTTAGCTGATTTCAGTGAAAATCAGTTTTATCAAGAGTATACTTGCAACGGATGTCTGAAAGTGTTTTTCACAAGTAGACTAAGTCCTTAAAAAGATTTTATCCCCAGTTTTAAAACTCCTTATAAAATCTTTTGATAATTCAAGGTGTAATTTTATGCAACTTCAAAATATGCAAGAAAACTTTAAATGCAGAAATAACACACAGAATTTTTATAGTGGTTATATGGATAAAAATCCTTTAGTCCACTCTTCCAGATCACTCAGATTCTGGGTTATACTATAAACACAAAGTTTACAATATGTCTCCACTTATACCTAGACAACAAATGAAAAGGCTATAAGCTCACAATAGGAAATCACAAAGAAGACCTATCCTCTGAAGTTAAATCACTCACAAAGACGGATTTAAACTTCTCACAACACTCAGCTAATACAAAACACTCAGATTGTATTTTTCTATTTTCTTCAACTGGGTTTCTGTCAACAGATGACTTCCACCAGACGAGTGAGCTGTTCGAGCTTCTTGAGGCTTAGAAAAATTTCTGCTTCGAATGCGAAATCTCAGATGTTGTTGTGTGTCTCTCCCTTCGAAATCAGCTCTATTTATACTTGGATTTGAAAATATGACCGTTGAAGGAAATCAAATCTTCAAATCCATAGCCTTAGCCCGAAAATCAGAAAGGCTACCTGCTACAGTCCTTTCTCTGCTGTACTTTCCTGTAGCAGCATTAAATGCACTCTGCTGATCCGAGAGTTTTCTTCAATCATTTGCCATTACTACCCTTCTCTTTCAGCATTTATTACACCAGGTGCATTTATTACCGTTGGACTAATCTCTTGATCTCTTCTACTCTGCTGATCGAAGCAACTCTGCTGATCAAATACTGAACTAATCTGATTTGAGTCAGCTGATGGTCTACCCTTCTGTTTGCTGTTTCAGCATGAGATCACTAGTCTTCTGGGCTTTGAACTTTTGAACTCTTCTGATGTCTTCTATTCTTGTTCAAAATTTTCTAAGGGAACTAAGCTTTCCATACTTAGCTGATTTTGACATTTTGGAAATCATCAAAACCATCCCTTAACTTCTTAACTTCTTTGCACTTCATCTTCATCTTCATCCAACAATTTCCCCCTTTTTGATGATGACAAAACTTCAGCTAAGTACCTGTACCTAAACTAAAGTTTTGATCCTCAAAAATTTCTGAGATAGAAATAGTCTGTTGGATTTCAAACTTGCAATTTTATAGATAATGAAAAGATTACAGATTACAAGTTCTTGAACAGATGAGATGTGCAAAAAAAAAAAAAAAAAAAATTACAAGGAAATAAATGTAAGTAATTTAAACAAGACTAGTCTTCTAGCTTTTCTTCTTCTTTCTTGTCTTCTTCAGCTTCCTTGAATTTTTGTTGTAACAGCTCTAACTTCTTCTGTTTAGCATCAGGGTCAAGCTGTTCTTCAGCTGAGTCCTTAGCAGTGGCTATCTCTTTATCAGACTTAGCTTTTGCTTCAGCTTCACTTTCTTCTTCTGTGATCTTCTCATCTGTTGGTCTGCTTGTGCCTTCATTTTCATTATCAGCATTCTCATCTTCAGCAGCAGATTCCTCCAACACTTCAGTTCCTTCAACTTCAGCACCATCTAGTCTGTCTTCTACTATATCAAGAGAAGTTCCAACTCTCTTCTGTCCAAATACCCAATCTTCCCCCTTTTTGTCATCATCAGCAGGGTTGATTTGATATTTTGGCAAGACTGGTGGAATTTGAAGTGAGTCACAGAGAAGCCTGATGTTCTCTTCCATAGCATCCAGTTGAGCTTGTTGTCTGAGTTGATTGGCTTCAAAAGCTTCCATTCTTTTTAACACAACTTCTCATTGGTCACCTAACTGAATCTGGGTTGCAAGAATCCAATCAGCAGATGCCTTGAAGTCCTTGGTCATATTTATTATAACTTCATCTTCAGCTTGAATAACCATCTCAACAGTTTCTGTAATATCTCTCCAACCAGCAGCAGTGCTCTGAGTCCTTCTTCTGAGTACATCTATATCTTGACAGATAAATTTAACATTCTGAGCAGTATCTTCTATCAGATCGGTTGGAACATCAGCAGCTTTGGTTGGTTGACTTACAGCAGCCAACATATTTGCAGTTACCTTTTCTTCTAACTCCTTCATTGAATTTGAGATCATCTGCTGAATTGAATCCAACAGAGATACTTGCTGTAAGTTCTGAGAAGTAGAGGCAACTTCAGTTGGAATTGAAGGTAGGGCAAGAATTTCCTTTTGAGTAGACTGTTCTGCTGCTTGAGTTGTTTCTTCTGTAATCTGATCTGCTGGACCAGAAGCAGGCTCTTCTTCCTTGGTCTCATCAGCTTGACTATGAGTGCTTTCCTTCTCCTTAGTCTGATCATTTTGCTCAGCAGTAACCTCCTTTTCTTTAATCTGGTCAGCTTGATTTGGAATGATTTCCTTTTCCTTATCAGCTGGCTCAGAGATTTCCTCCTTTTCTTTGTTCTGATCAACAAGATCAGAAGTACCTTCTTTTTCTGGTTCTTTGTTCTGATCAGTAGGGTCAGATGTACCCTCTTTTTCTCTCTTTTGATCAACATCAGAAGTCCCTTCCTTTTCTTTGGCAGAGTCAGAAGCATCTTCTTTCTCTTTATCTTTATCAGCAGGGGGTGCTTGAACCTTTTTAACTGTGGCAACAGTACACATTAAACCTGCATTATCAACAGTAGACCTATGAGCAATCCAAGTAAAATCATCAAGTGGAATGAATGGTGAGATTGGATCCTCAGGTAACTCTTCATATGGCCTAATAGTAGGTCCATAAACAATTTGCTTCAGACTAGGAAGGGGAATCATAGTGCTTGGTTGCCCCTTCATCTTTCTAGTCTTCTTGGCCCATGTTTCCATTGTCTGGGAAACTGCCAACTTAATTGATCTTTCCTTGAGGTCTTCATCTTCAGCAAACTCCTCAGAAACAGATTCATATATCTTCTTTGCCTCTGCCTTCACAACTTGACTGATCCTCAGTCTTAGCTTGTCCAGGAAGAACTCCGAGTCTAATGCTTGAGTGAGAGAACCTGTCTCAAGCCACTTTAGCACCCAGGCTTCTTCTTCAGCAAAGGGCTTCCAGTTTGCAATTTGGTATTTACTCTTTGTCAGACGGTAGTCTCTCCACCTATTATATCTGATCTTCTCTTTGTTGAACATCGTTAGACGAGTAATCCTTACATTCTCAGCATCCAACCTCTTAATGAATTCTTCAAAGGCATCAGGGTCATCCCTGACAATCTCCAAAGCCAATTTGACCTCTTCTCTTCTCTTAGGTTGTATTGCTGGGGTTGGCATAGCTGGTATAGGTTTGGTGGGATCTCTTGGTTCACCAATCACTATCCCTCCAGTATGCTTAGGACCATGAGAATCCTTAGCACTAGCCTCAATAGCAGCAGCTAACTCAGCTGCTTCTATAGCATCCCTTTGTTCTTGAGTCATTTTGCTGGCTTCTTCTTCCAGCCTTTTGAGCTCAAGGTTCTTCAGGCGATCCTCTTCAGCCTTTTCTGTAGCTTTCTTTTTCCTTTATGCTTCATCTTGTTTCTTCTTTGCAGCAGCAGAGACATAAGGGATCACAATCTTTCCAGTCCTTTGCTTCTTTGATTCAGGACTTTCAACAGCTTGAAGTGTAGTTGCAGCAACAGGAGTAGGATGCAGAAGGAGTGTTTCTCCTTCACCTGTTGTGCCAGTCTGCTGTTCAACTCTTTCCTCAGCAGACTCTCAAACAGCAGGGTTTGCAGCAGACTCAACAGCAGTTTCAGTAGAAGGTTCTTCAATGATAATTGGTCTCTCTGCTGATGCTGTTGTTTTCCTTACTGTTTCTGTTGATTCTTCAGAGAATGTTACTTTCCTTTTTGCTTTAGACTTTGGAATCCTCTTTGATGCTTCAGGTTGGGACTTAGGAGGTCCTTTTGCAGCACTCATTGTCCTCATTCTCTTCTTAGTTCGAACAGGAACAACTTCCTCATAATCTGTTCTTTCTGGAGATGATCCAGTCTCCATTTGTTCAATCTCTTTGGTGAAGTCATCAATCACCTTTTCAGGAATGACAGCTTCAGGCTGTGCTGATCCAGCTTCAACAGCAGGGGTTGCTGTTTGATCATCAGATTGACTTGTCTGACCCTCCTTCTTGCTCTTCTTAGAAGGGGTCTTCTTAGACTTTGCAATAGCCTTTCTTTTATGAACAGCCATACTCCTTACTGGCTCATACAACTTAAACTCTTTACTGGTGTGGGTAACCTTCCCACCTGCCATAGGACAGCTTAGTGACATGAACAGATGACTAAGCAAGATGGCATGCGAAGTCCTCTTGTCACTCAGCAGATCATAGACATGAACTGCCCAGTTCACCTTCAGTCCATAGTAGATGCAGATCATGGTGTGAAACCTTTTTCTTGGTAACCCATCCAAAGAGCTCGTACTGCAATCCAGTACCTTCGCAATGATGTCTGCGAACCTCTGATACTCATCTTTTAACTGAGTCTTCATCAGAGTCCCAGTCATCTCTTCTCCCTTCTTAGCACAAATTGCCCAAAATTCTTCCTCTTTTTCAGACCCAAGGTCTGTTACGTCTCCTCCTTCATTTTTCAGTTTATAAATCTCACTTAAAACATCAGCAGAGATAGCGATTTTCTTACCCCCAATGAGAGCCGACATAACAGTGTCATTTTTAGTGAATTTCCTGGTCTTGTAGAAGTGATCAATGTCTTCTAAGTAAACCCTGTCTTCGTGGGCTTCCAGAACTGGAACTAAAGATGCCTCTTTGATTTTCTCCATGATTGAGCGCATCAGATCAGTACCAGAGAAGTGGAATTTGCTGTAGTTCAAGTACCTTCCATCAATAATTTTCTCCATTTCTGGGATTACTGAGTAGAAATCTGTGAAAGCAGTAAACTTTTGAAAGCAAGAGAGTTTGAGAGTTAGAAAATTTGAGAGTTTATGTGTGCGTAAGACGACTGTACTGTTCAGATCGGATTTTATATGTTTCCCTCTGTTTAGGTTATCGTGATTAATCTGAGACGTTGGATCAATCTGACAGTTTATTAATCGTGTGGGTGGGAGCTGCGGATTTCAATTTTATTATTTTAATGTCAGACGGGCGGGAAACTCTATCATCACTAATCTGTTACTTATAAAAGCGTGTTTCTAAAGATGTGATTTATAACCATGCTCATATAAGATATCAGATGAGTAGAGTTTAACTTATCTGACAGACGGGTGATCTGTATCTGATATTACTAGAGAAAGCCAATAGCTAGTAATCTTCCTCTGCTGTTTGTCAATCCAGCAAGGTAAAATAATCTTCAGTCTTCAAGAATTAAGAACAGATCTTCTGATAACATAACTTCAACTAACTGACATTAACAAATTTCATCTTTAGAACAGAAGTACCGCTAGTCTTACACGTTCCCCCTGACTTTAAGAATTCATAAGTTAACTAGTATGTTGAAAGTTAATCCTTGAATAGAATAACGGATAACTAAGCTGTTGAACTTCAGTCTTCTGAAAGGTTCCCCCTCAGCTTATGCATCCAAATTAAGTAGTCCTAGCTCAGCTCTTAGAGTTGAGAACCTTACTTCACTTAAAGGTTTAGTGAAAATATCAGCAATCTGATTGTCTGTATGAACATACTCAATCATTACATTCCCTTTTTCCACATGATCTCTAATGAAGTGATGCTTGATCTCAATATGTTTAGTCCTTGAATGACTTGTAGTGTTCTGAGTAAGTGAGATTGCACTAGTATTGTCACAGTAGATTGGAATTCCACTGATCTTGATATTGTAATCTTCTAGTTGATGCTTCAACCATAGTATCTGTGCACAGCAAGCTCCAGCAGCTATATACTCAGCTTCAGCAGTAGATATAGAGACTGAGGTCTGTTTCTTACTCATCCATGAGATCAGACGACTGCCCAAAAACTGACAGGCACCTGTTGTGCTTTTTCTATCAATTTTGCAGCCAGCAAGGTCTGAATCTGAATAACCAATAAGCTCAAATCCAGATTCTCTAGGATACCACAATCCCAATTTTTGAGTGCCCTTAATATATTTCAGTATCCTCTTGGCAGCTAAGAGATGAGATTCCTTGGGATTTGATTGAAATCTTGCACAAATCCCAACTGAGTACATGATATCAGGTCTGCTTGTTGTTTAGGTATAACAGTGACCCAATAATGCCTCTGTATTTGGTCATGTCCACTAATTTGCCATCTTCATCTTTATCCAAACGAAGACTTGTAGACATAGGAATAGTAGCAGTAGAGCTAGTTTCCATACCAAATTTCTTGAACAGATCTCTTGTGTATTTTGCTTGGTTGATGAATATTCCATCAGACAACTGTCTAACTTGCAAACCAAGAAAATAATTGAGTTCACCCATCATGCTCATTTCAAACTTATTCTGCATGAGCTTGGAGAACTTGTCACACATCTGTTGGTTAGTTGAACCAAAGATAATATCGTCCACATATATTTGCACAATCAATATATGATTTTCCCATTCAATTGTGAACAAGGTTTTATCTACCTTACCTTTACGAAATCCTTTTATTAAAAGAAAATCAGATAGGGTATCATACCATGCTCTTGGAGCCTGTTTCAGTCCATAGAGGGCTTTCTTTAGACGATACACCTTGTCTTCTTGTTGATAAGCTTCAAATCCAGGAGGTTGTTCAACATATACTTCTTCTTGCAATTCTCCATTGAGAAAGGCAGACTTCACATCCATCTGATAGACAGTGAAGTTCTTGTAAGCAGCATAGGCTAGAAACAGTCTGATTGCTTCAAGTCTTGCTACTGGTGCAAATGTCTCATCAAAGTCAATTCCTTCTTCTTGACAGTAACCCTTGGCCACTAATCTTGCTTTGTTTCTGGTAACAATACCATCTTCATTCATCTTATTTCTGAAAACCCATTTAGTGCCAATTACCCTTTGATGACTTGGTCTTGGAACTAAGTACCATACTTCGTTCCTTTCAAATTGATTTAACTCTTCTTGCATAGCTTCAATCCAGAAGGAGTCATTTAGAGATTCTTCAATTTGTTTAGGCTCTATTTGAGATAGAAAACTAGTGAACATGGCATCTTGTGCATCAGCTCTTCTTCTTTTCACTCTGTCCAAAGGATCACCAATCACTAATTCTGGTGGTTGATTCCTGAGCCATCTGAGATCAGGTTGCAGGTCTGGATAAAAATCCTTTAGTCCACTCTTCCAGATCACTCAGATTCTGGGTTATACTATAAACACAAAGTTTACAATATGTCTCCACTTATACCTAGACAACAAATGAAAAGGCTATAAGCTCACAATAGGAAATCACAAAGAAGACCTATCCTCTGAAGTTAAATCACTCACAAAGACGGATTTAAACTTCTCACAACACTCAGCTAATACAAAACACTCAGATTGTATTTTTCTATTTTCTTCAACTGGGTTTCTGTCAACAGATGACTTCCACCAGACGAGTGAGCTGTTCGAGCTTC
Source organism: Penstemon barbatus (assembly GCA_003313485.2). NCBI lineage: Eukaryota > Viridiplantae > Streptophyta > Magnoliopsida > Lamiales > Plantaginaceae > Penstemon > Penstemon barbatus. The sequence goes on from CM064879.1 coordinate 26,819,716, forward strand.
TTGAGACTTAGAATTTTTTTTGCTTCGAATGCGAAATCTCAGATGTTGTTGTGTGTCTCTCTCTTCGAATCAGCTCTATTTATACTTGAATTTGAAAATATGACCGTTGAAGGAAATCAAATCTTCAAATCCATAGCCTTAGCCCGAAAATCAGAACGGCTACCTGCTACAGTCCTTTCTCTAATGTACTTTCCTGTTGCAGCATTAAATGCACTCTGCTGATCCGAGAGTTTTCTTCAATCATTTGCCATTACTACCCTTCTCTTTCAGCATTTATTACACCAGGTGCATTTATTACCGTTGGACTAATCTCTTGATCTCTTCTACTCTGCTGATCGAAGCAACTCTGCTGATCAAATACTGAACTAATCTGATTTGAGTCAGCTGATGGTCTACCCTTCTGTTCGCTGTTTCAGCATGAGATCACTAGTCTTCTCGGCTTTGAACTTTTGAACTCTTCTGATGTCTTCTATTCTTGTTCAAAATTCTTCTAAGGGAACTAAGCTTTCCATACTTAGCTGATTTTGACGCTTTGGAAATCATCAAAACCATCCCTTAACTTCTTAACTTCTTTGCACTTCATCTTCATCTTCATCTTCATCCAACAATAAAAAAATATTAGACAGCAAAGAAGCACCAAATATTAATAAAACTAAACCAAATTAAGAATTTTGATGAATCAAACATTAAATATTTAAATAAATATAAATGAAACCTAACAACTAAGCAAAACAAAAAAAGGAAAATTTTCCCAAATAAAAATCTTAAAATCGTATAGGTATATTATATGAATGAAAAAAAAAAAACTAATATTTTTAAGTAAGAGCATATTCATATGTAAAGTATATAAACACAAAGTATATTAATTTTGAAAATTAAATGGCAGAAGAATTATGAAGAAGTAACCATTCAAATCATTAGGCGAGACAAATACAATTCTTAAACCCCAAAAACATTAAATATAAAAAGTAAAAAATAATAATAAGAAGAAGAAAGAATCAAGATGAGCCAAATATTTGAAATATTTATACTAAGATAAAATTTAATAGAATATTAAGAAAGATTAAACATATATTAAATAGGCCGTCATCTAATAGCCATAAAGTAGTTATGTTAGGAAGAATCATATTCAACTTAAGTTTAAAAATTCTTAAAAAAAATAAATAAATAAAAATAAATCAATAAATATAAAAATGGGATTTGATGTAGAAAGATCATCGAATATGAAGTTCAAAACAACTTCAAAGTCGCCCTGCAATGAAGATGTAGAACAAACAATGTTAGATTTTTAGTTTAAACAATTGAATCAATAGAAATAAAAAATTCAACATGGACGATTCAAATTAATACTCTAAGTTTTGTTAAATATAAAATAGGGTTCTTTTATATATATATATATATATATATATATATATATATATATATATATATATGTATATATATATATATATATGTATGTATTAGGTAAGAGTTGTTATAATGTAAGTAGTACACTGACTTATGGTATGTAATAGCTAAATTTAAGGAAACAATTAATGAATTTATTAGGCTGATTTTTAGGAATTTAAAAATTTTAAACTGAAATAACATTTTGACCTTAATTAGGTCTGTTTATAACAACTGAGCCTAATTAATGATATATATACAATTTATACAGTAATAGAATAATAGAGTTCATTACATTAATATTTAGAGATTAAAAATAATAAAATTTATAGGATTAAAAAAAATCAAAACTCTAAAAAAATAGGATTTTGGTCAAATTAACTATATGGTTAAAAATGAGAAAAATAAAAAATGTTGTTTAATTGAGTAAAAATTAAAAATCATATGAAACCAAAGAATATTAATCAACAAAATATAAAATGACTAAATATTATAAATTAAATAATATATTGTACTGGATTTTGGTCAAATTAACCATATGGGTAAAAATGAGAAAAATAAAAAATGTTGTTTAATTGAGTAAAAATTAAATATCATATGAAACCAAAGAATAATAGTCAACAAAAAAAAATGACTAAATATTATAAATTAAATTATATATTGTACTTTATTGATAACCTCTTTTTAATACGAATCAGAAAAAAGAATACATGTGTGCCATTTGAAAAATTAAAAAAATTGAACAAACACTATTCAAGAAAATAAAGTGAAAAGGTTAATAAAATATTTATGAACGTCAGTTCTGAAATATTCGAAAAACATAAGCCAAATTCAATCCATGTAGAAGTGAGTAAAAAATTATATATTAATACAAACATAGACAGAAATAATAAGTTAAAAGAAAAATGCATGAAATTAATGAAAAAATTGTATATTAGAAAGTAGAAACTAAAAATCATATGTATGAACCGAAATAAGTAATATAAGAGAAAAGTTACAAATAAATGTAAATTAAATAATATAAATTACCTTATTGTTACACTTATATGAAAGTCGCAATCAGAAAAGAAAATTAAGGTGTGCAACTTAAAATTTTTAAAATAAATAAAAGCTATTGACAAAACAATGGAAGAGGGTGCCAAAATCTCCATGGGCACCACTGTATGAAATATGAAAAAGAATGAAGAGAATATATAGATATCATTAAAGTGTAGTCAAATTCAATATTTTAAAATTTCCTAAATTTTGGGGGAGGTTGAGGTTCTTAATTGATATAATTGCTTCTTTTGTGCAAACCAATCAATCTCAATAAATATATTCCTTATTTAATGAGTAGGTTATATTTTTCAAATGAAGAAAGTCTCAAAATTAAATTTTAAAGGAATAAAAGAAATTCAAAATTCTGAAAAAATAGTATTTGGTCAAATTTGAGCAATTGGGGTCAAAAGACACCCTTCAAATATATATATGTACTAGCTTGTGGCCCGTGCTATGAACGGATGAAAATTTGAATTTTTACATCCGTGCATAGCATGGGAATGCAAAAACTCATTTTAAAAAAATTAAAATATTTTATATGATATTAATTAGATTCATCATTTTGCATGCTTAGTTAAATGTGATATAAAGTTTTTCAATTCTATTGTCATCCAATACTTGAGTTAATTAATGTATGGTTAATGTGTATATACTTAATTCATGCTTAGTAAATACTAAAAGACATGTATATATATATAATTCGTAAACTACTTCCACAATGAAAGAACATATATACAACATTCATTGAATTTAGTAGTGATGATTTTCATTAGATACTGAATATATATTTTCTCATCTAAAATTGAAGAAATATAATAATCAAAATTTTATATAATTCTATATATATTAGAATTTTGTTTCTATATATCTTAGTTGATAATCAATTTTGTTGCTAACATTTTATTTGTTATTATTTTTTACTTTAGATATTTGTAACAAATAAATCAAATCCAAAACTTAACTACTGATGTGAGTGAGCTAGGGTCAGGGATATTAAACACTAAACTTACTAACATTTTTCTATACTCACAATGTTGCATGCACAACAAAATTAACAAAATATGTAACTTTTTCTAATGAAATATATTTCTAGATGATATGTTGAAGCCCCTAAAAGTTTTATTCATTTATCCATACTTTTGAAACCGGACATGTATAAAGATGACTCGACTTTATGGATAACTTAAGGACTTGCATAGGAAAACATGAAAAATAGATAAAAACTATCAACAATTTAATATTCAACTTTTTAATAAACATTATTCTATTTTAATTATCAAGTAAGAATTAAGAACAAAATAGGAGGTAAAGGATTTCAAAATAAAATCATGATTTTTCAATGACAAAACCATTATATTACAAAAATAAAGAACCAAATACCGAATTAATTAACATTAAAAAATAAACATTTTTTGTGTAATCTTTTTCTAATGAATTATCTTTGAGAATTTATTATATGGATACTCTGCACAAACAAATTTATTTTTCTATTTGTATCTTGAAAGGAAGTTTGAAGAGATAACAAAATAAGATGCAGAAGAAATCTTTTCAAAATTAATAATGTGAAAACAAATAATAATATAAATTTTGAGTATTCTCAGTGGAATTTAGCTCTCCACGTATTTTCATAATTGACATAATATATGAATGGACTTAAACATATACTTACGTAAAGAAACAAAAACGAACAGTAAAAGATTACACAAAAACATACTGCAATGAATAACCATGGAATACTAAATAAATTGGCCAATCTGCTGATATTCTTCCAAAAATAATAGAAAATGATAAAATAAAAAATTGAAACAAAATAAATAATACAAAAAGCTATTGACAAAGCTTCATAGTATGGACAACGAAAGAATATATAACAAATTATAAAATTATAAAAATATGATATAAATTATATCATATTTAATTTCCAAACAATATAAAATTAATACATGATTAAAACATGTAAATTAAAGAAACATGTGTGATAAAAATCATATATAACACGAGAGTTTGAATTAAGAAAAATCAGATAAAATTAACAAAATAAATTAGATTTAAAAAAATAAAACAAAATAGAAAATATAATTAGTGTATTAAAAAAAATGACCGAAGAAAAGTGGTGAGAAGAAAGGTATGAGGGTGGATCAAAATTGCCATGAAAAGTTCACTCATGAATTTGTGTGAAGAGTTGAAGACACAAAACATGTAGATGGAGATGGTTTATATCAGTGTGGCAAAACTTAACATAATTCTTAAATTTATAAATGGTAGCAAATTTGATGGTTAAATTGCTTAATTTATGTCTAACAACTAACGTCAATTAAATTTTGATTTGGTGATTTGATGACAAAATTAACGCCACTGTAAATGGAAAACTTCAATCTAGCTAATTAGTGTAGAGTAGAATTGTTTTAGGAAAACATTCAACCAATCAAATAGAATTTACTATACAAATTTATTTAATTAAGATTCCTAATTTTAAATTATTCAGTTCTAAAATTTGAAAACCTTCCAAATCTATAGATAAATGACAACCAATCAAAAAATTCTTGGATTATAAAATAATTCTAAATTCTAAAAAATTAGGATTTAGTCAAATTCAACCAATTAGAGTCAAACCCACCCTTCAAATATATATATATGTATTAGATTAGATTAGATTAGATTAGATTAAATCAAATAACATAAACCCTAATTAAATTACTATATAAAATACTCCATTAAGCTTTTCAATCTCAGCATACACGAAATCAGGATCCCAAAATCAATTCAAAGTTATGAATTGCTAGATATTATTTTTCTGTTTTGCATTCCTCTTCATAAGGCGAAGATCTAGTTGATAGCCAAGAATTTGATTCTCAAACAATTCACTAATGTCTTCTTCATATATCAACAATCACTGCACTGTCTAAATATTTTTTGCCATAAAATGACAAACACTAGAGAGCATCTTTAAGAGCACCAATCCCAATCAATCAAAAATCTTACACTATCTTCCTCACAATAAGAGTGAATGACAAAAAATATCTCCATGATTTGTCTAACTCTAAAAAAAAAAATTCTGTGTTATTTTAACTTTCAAATTTTCTCCTGTGTTTTATTTTAATTATCACACTCGACCCAAGTAGAATTTGATTTTTGACTTCGGCGAAATAAAACAATTACCCCTATGTATTGATTTTTTAAAAAAAATATTACTTTTGAAGACCCAATTATATACGACTTGGATCAATTATGGTAGTTAAAACCAAACACATGGGGGAGTTTTGGGAGTTAAATAGTACAAGGGATTTCTTTTGGAGTTAAACAAAGCAGATGGGGTGTTTTTCTCTTCGCTGTCAGGGATAAAATTGACATATAAAAAGCAAAATGTAAACAAATACTTGCGATTTCCACGTTCGAGTCACACTCTCTTTTCTGAGAGATGTATTTAACACTAACTTGAGAGCACATGGGGTGTTTTTGTCTTTTGCTCTCACAATAACACTATAGAGCATCTATAATCAGAACTTACAACCGTGTTTGAAATGTATGCATAGTCGAAACTCAAGAGTACATGACACAATCTTAGACAAAAATTGCAATTCAATTAGTTAGTGAAACATATACTAGGCCACGAGGTCAAATGTCTAGTTTCTACTGAGGATAAGCATCTCCAACTCCAGTATGATAAATATGAGCTCCTCGTTAATACATTTTGGAAAAAGAGTAAAGAGTTTCAAAAGAAAACATTTGATTTTATCAATTGGGGAATATCATATCATGCATATGCTTTTTTGATTTGAAATGACTATAATTGTTGTATCCTTGTTTGTAACTGTATACGATCAGAGGCGGAGGCAAATAGAGTGCGGTGGGGGCTTCCGCACCCCCAAGCCTCCAAGAAAATTTGAATATACACTAAATTTCTAATTGACTCTAAGCACCAATGTTTTAAAAACCGGATCGAACATCGAACCGGAAGCCTTACTAGTTACTGGTTAAATCGATTTAACCACTAGTTCAACCGGTATGACGTCATTACAAAATAATAATTTAATTTAAGTTTTAATATATATAATCAACCATTTTAAAATATAATTCTTATTTAAATATTGTTAAGTTATTTTCATAAACTAACTTTTATCTCATTAATCACAACTAGTAAACATAAAATCAATTCAATTAAAGTAAAGTAACTAAAACAAAGTAAGAATAATGCAATTCTATATCCAAGTTCAAACAAGAATTATCACATCAGTTTTCAACAAAAAGACAATAAACTCCAAAATAAACCACAAAATATCAAAAACATTAACCTAAGTCTCATAAAAAGAAACATCAAAATCCAAAAACCACAATGCATTGCAACTATATTAGTCTTCATCTTCACCAATAATATTTCTTTGTTGCCTTAGCATACGAGCTACATCAACGTCACTAGAGGAGGCATTGTCAAATTTGGACAAGTCAATATGATCATTTATCTCATCATCGTCATTACCTAAACAAAGAGTTACAAAATATTATTTTAATAAGATAATAAAATATGATTACAAGTAATTATCAAATGGTCTAAATATTGAAATTTACTACCTCTAGATGGCAGCGAAGTTTCATTGTTACTCAAATCTTCCTCGAGAATTTCTTCCAACTCATCAAAATGAAGTTCTCCTCTAGGCTCTTCTTCAAATATCCAAAACTCCACTTTGTCAATGCACTCATAGTCAATTAGATCATAGGTCCATAACATTTCAAAGAGATTTTCTAATAGAAACTAAGAAGTTCTAACTTCTAACACATTAACACATAAATTTTAAGTAAAGAAAAGTACGAATAAAATAAAGTTCATACCGCTTTTGCAACCGCAAGTTATAATTAACAAAGACAAGATCATTTAGTCTTTGATGCTCTAATATATTCCTCTTCTTAGTATGGATGCGTTCAAATACACTCCAATTACGCTCACATCCAGACGAAGATGATGTTTGACTCAAAATCATAATCGCAAGTTTTTGTAAATTTGGTGCGTCTGCTCCAAATAGCCTCCACCATTCGTCTGAATAATATTTTGTATAAATAATAAACAAAAATTAGTTTCAATATTATTCATACTAAAGTAAGTAAATTTAATATCACTTTAAGTTACCAATTTTTAATAAACAAGCAAATATATACCTGGACGTGTATTTTTAACAATCTTTTTAGCCAATGCTTGTCCAAAGCTTTTCTTGCCCTCGCGAAATGTAGTAATTTCATCCATTATGTTGTCAACTTCAGGGAGATGCTTCTCTATGACATCAAATACACCATTCAGAACCTCACCCCTTTGACAAGGACTATCTGGATCATATTGAAATGCAGGGTTAAGCCAAAATGCAGCCGCGTGGAGACGTTTACGCAACATGTTATCCCACCTAAGATTGATAATATCAATATAGGTGCTATATAACACTCTTTATTTTTTAACATCTCTTTAATACCCTTAATTGCCCTCCACATACCCTCGTACACATAACCTAATGAAGGTTTTTCATGTGAATCACACATACGTAATAGTCTCATAATATTCATAGTAATCAAACAATTATTCCAGAATACATTATCTAGAACAATTTGCTTCACTTCTCTGCCTTTTTCTGATCTCAAAAATTTCTTAAACCCTGCATTTACGACCATGGCTTCCAAGTATTCTTTACGATCATAAGGACTTTTCAATGCTATGAATGTCGTGCCAAACGAGTGTCACCTGGGCGAATAATTTCAGTCCATCCGAGTCTTTTCTTTAACCATGCATGAGTCCATTTGTGATTATACACAAAAACCGTGATTCTAGAAGCAAGTAGTGCCAAAGATTTCACCCAATGCAATTCTCCCATATCTTTCATTTTCAAATTGATGCAAAAACTGATGGATATTTCTCAGATAACAACTTTCTAGCAGCTTTATAGTTGCTTGCATTATCAATGACCATGTGAACAACATTTTTAACACCCACCATTTCAACTATCTCGGCAAAGAGATTGCACAAATTAACAGCATTTGATTCAATATCAGAAACATCTACTGATTTAATAAATGATATTCCATCAGGACAATAAACCAAAAGATTAAGGGAAATTTACATAGACACCCCCTGACTATTACCTTAATTACAGGATATACCCACTTGTTTCAAATATTACAAAGACACCCCCCTCGACCAAAACTATATTACAAGGACACCCCTTGTTACCCCCTAAAATATTACAAATGTCTATTTTCTAAAATCAAGACGAGTTCATAAACACCAACCTTGTCAAATTTCATCGAGTAATTTGGGAGAAAAGACGACCAAGTTCGAAATTTCAGATGTAGGGTTCTTCGAGAACCAAACTTTTAACAACAATTTTTCTCAAATCACTTGATGAAATTTGTTAAGGTTGGTGTCGTTTTCCCTCTAATCAAGAAGAGTTCACATACACCAACCTTGTCAAATTTCATCAAGTAATTTGGGATAAATCGTTGTTCAAAATTTGATATTTAAGAACCCTGTATCCAAAATTTCAAACTCGGTCGCCATTTTTTGGCTGCTACTTATCAAAATTAAGTTGGAACTTTTTTGGCCTTTTTCCCTCACATCAAGACGAGTTCATAGACACCAACCTTATCAAGATTCATCAAGTAATTTAAGAGAAATAGTTGTTCAAAGTTTGGTTCGCGAAGAACCCTAGATCCGAAATTTCAAACTCGGTCGCCATTTCGCCCAAATTACTCGATGAAATTTGACAAGGTTGGTGTCTATGAACTCGTCTTGATGACAATAACAAAAGTACCAACTTATTTTTGAAAAATAGACAATTGTAATTCTTTAGGGGCCAGCAGGGGGTGTCCTTGTAATATAGTTTTGGTCGAGGGGGGTGTCTTTGTAATATTTGAAACAAGAGGGTAAAATCCTGTAATTAGGATGATATCCAAGGAGTGTCTATGTAAATTTCCCAAAAATTAATTAATGATCTATGACTCTGATCATTCCAACCATCACCCATAATTGTACAACCAGTTTGAACCCATTTGCTTCGAAAATCATCAATTGTCAATTGTACTTGAGTTTTGGCTTCCTTAAGCAAATGGACTCTCAAAGCATGATAATTAGGACGAACGTATTCGTGACCCATAATTGCAATCCTACTTATTGCCGATTCATAAAATGGTGAATTAACTGTACTGATTGGAATACAAGCATCATACATCCACAAAGCTATCGCCATATCAGTTTCATGTCATCTTTCTTTACTTTGTAACTTTACTTGTATGCTAGGTTGAGATGAATCAATCCCTGCACTAGCTTTCATGTAACTTCCTATGTGCATCGTTTTTTTCCTCTTATTACTATCCAACTCTTCTTCCTTATGTTTTGGATTAGGAATTTCTTCAACATCATCACTTTGTTGTTATGTGGGATCATCACAAACAATTGTTCTTCCTTTATCTTTTTTTATTTTGTGCTACCTCTAGTAATGATCCTTTGATGGCAAAACGAACTTCTGAAGGAACTTTACCACAAGGTTTTACATTACCATGTATGCCGGCAAGATGTTGCTTCATGCGGTTGATTCTTCCACCACTTATTACCGCATCACAACAAGCACACTTAATAGATTTAGTCTTTCCGCTTGCCGAAGGTACCTCATAACAATGTTTCCATGCTATGTCTACTCGTCGACGAGGATTTAGAGAGATGCCAGATGTGTCTTCCACTGACTCTGGTAGTTTAGATGGTGTAGATGAAGCATTATCCATGTTCTACAATTCCATTGACATAAAATAGATAAGAATACTACACTCATTAAATTAAGTCGATATAGGGATCATTTGTTTTCCTTCACTATTTATCTTGAATATTTAGCATTTTATATAAGATGTCAGTATTAAAATAACATATGACACATGCATATGGAAATCAACCATGAGATTTTATATTGGTATTAACAAAAGAATATATAAACTATAGTTTGTATGTAATAAACTATGCATATTGTAATATCACATATGCTCTGTTTTAATTATCAAAGACAAAGAAGTTAGACAAAAAATTCCCTTATAAGCTCTCATCATGATGTACGTGGCATTAATTATAAGATTTCATAAGATTGTCCTAAAGGTTCATGATCACAAAATGAATATAAGGGACAAAACCTTCTCCCATCCCACCACAACAGCCCCGTTGGACTGTCCCCTTTCCACCATTAACTTCACCACGTTTTTGGCTTTTTGATCGGACGCCGGTTCCACAATTGCTATTTTGAACAATCTAACAAATCCCAACTCCTAGCAAAATACCAGGAATGTTTTTGCATTGTTAGACAATGCACATGACATGGTGTGTGTGTGTGTGTGATGGGTTTGGGGCAGGGAGGCGTTATCGATAATAAGACATTGGAAACTGGGGGCGATCATCCACCAAGTGAAAATCTCCCACTTTTAGTCACAACATAAATATAACTAACAAGGGTTCAACATCCAACAAACTGATGATGTAAATTTTTTTAAATGTTTGCCTACTTTGCTAGTTATATCACTTTGACCCGTACTCCTTCTTGTTTACTTGGAGCACTTTCCCCTCGATATCTTTACCAATGACGGATACAATCTGGTTAGTGTTTAACCTCCACAATTTCTTCAACATATTTTCAAATGACGGATTCGGTTTAACACGGTCTTTGTGAGCCCGCGCATACACAATTTAAGTTAAAACTTATTTAGTATTGAATATCAATATATGACTACATGTGTTACTGTACATTACCTTAATAAACATTTCAAACCTTGATTCAACATTTCCTGTTTTTATCTCGGCATTCGCAATCGTTTCTTACGTACTGCAAAGAAAATCATAAAATCAGTATATATATATATATAATTTTCTTCATAAACACAACCAAAATTAAAATATTACCGTGGACAAAATCTTCTCCCATCCCACCACAACAACCCCGTTGGACTGTAAAACTTTGAGAAGTAATCCTCTTTCCATCATAAACTTTACCACGTTCTTGGCTTTTTGAACGGACGCCGGTTCCACATTTTCTATTTTGAACAATCTAACAAATCCCAACTCCTATCAAAATACCCGAAATGTTTTTGTATTGTTAGGCAAAGCACATGACATGCTGTGTGTGTGTGGGGGGAGGGGGGGTTGGGGGAGAGAGGTGTTATTGATATTTACTCATAACAAACTGGAGGCAAACATCTAACAAGTTAAAACCTCCCACTTTTAGTCACAACATAAATATAACTATTAAGGTCAAACATTGAACAAACTGAGGATGTGAATTTTCCTAAGTGTTTGCCTACATTACAAGTTAATATAACAAACTGGAGGCAAACATCCACCAACTGAAAACCTCCAGTTTGTATGTGTGGTGGGTTTTGGGGAGGGAGGCGTTATTGATAATTAGACATTGCAAACTGGAGGTAAACATCCACCAAGTGAAAACCTCCCACTTTTAGTCACAACATAAATATAACTATCAAGAGTACAACATCCAACAAACTGATGATGTGCATTTTTTTAAATGTTTGCCTATTTTACTAATTATGTCACTTTGACCCGAACTCTTTTTTGCTTGCTTGGAGCACTTTCTCCTTGATATCTTTATCAATTACGGATACAATCTGTTTAGTGTTTAGCTTCCAAAATTTTTCAACATATTTTCAAACGACTGATTCAGTTTATCACGGTCTTTGTGAGCCAGCGCACACAAAATTTATGTTAAAACTAATTTAGTATTGAATAATGAATATATGAATACAAGTATTAATCTACATTACCTAAATATACATTTCAAACCTTGATTTCACATTTCTTTACTGATCAGATGCCAAGACACTCGTTTTTATTTCGGCAATCGATATTGTTTCTTCCGTACTGCAAAGAAAATCATAAAATCAGTCAATATATATAATTTTCTTCATATACACAACAAAAATTAAAATATTAACATGGACAATATCTTTTCCCATCCCACCACCACAACCTCGTTGGACAGTAAAACTTTTAGAAGTAATCCCCTTTTCACTATTAACTTCACCACGTTTTTGGCTTTTTTATCGAACGCTGGTTCCACAATTCTTATTTTGAACAATCTAACAAATCCCAACTCTTAGCAAAATCCCAGGAATGTTTTTGCATTGTTAGACAATGCACATGACATGGTGTGTGTGTGTGTGTGATGGGTTTGGGGAAGGGAGGCGTTATCGATTATCAGACATTGCAAACTGGTGGCGATCATCCACCAAGTGAAAATCTATCACTTTTAGTCACAACATAAATATAACTATCAAGGGTCCAACATCCAACAAACTGATGATGTGATTTTTTTTAAATGTTTGCCTATTTTTCTAATTATGTCACTTTAACCCGTACTCCTTTTTGTTGGAAAACTTTCTCCTTGATATCTTTATCAATGACGGATACAATCTGATTAGTGTTTAACTTCCGCAATTTCTTCAACATATTTTCAAATGACGGATTCGGTTTAAAGCGGTCTTTGTGAGCCAGCACATGCAAAATTTAAGTTAAAACTTATTTAGTATTGAATAATAAATATATGAATACATGTATTATTGTACATTACCTTAATAAACATTTCAAACCATGATTCAACATTTCCTGTTTTTATCTCGGCATTCGCAATCGTTTCTTACGTACTGCAAAGAAAATCATAAAATCAGTATATATATATATAATTTTCTTCATAAACACAACCAAAATTAAAATATTACCGTGGACAAAATCTTCTCCCATCCCACCACAACAACCCCGTTGTACTGTAAAACTTTGAGAAGTAATCCTCTTTCCATCATTAACTTTACCACGTTCTTGGCTTTTTGAACGGACGCCGGTTCCACATTTTCTATTTTGAACAATCTAACAAATCCCAACTCCTATCAAAATACCCGAAATGTTTTTGTATTGTTAGGCAAAGCACATGACATGCTGTGTGTGTGTGGGGAGGGGGGGGGGGGTTGGGGGAGAGAGGTGTTATTGATATTTACTCATAACAAACTGGAGGCAAACATCTAACAAGTTAAAACCTCCCACTTTTAGTCACAACATAAATATAACTATTAAGGTCAAACATTGAACAAACTGAGGATGTGAATTTTCCTAAGTGTTTTCCTACATTACAAATTAATATAACAAACTGGAGGCAAACATGATAGTGCAACTTCTACGCAAGAATTTAAACAACAAACACTAACACCATTACATAGTTCCAAAACATACGTAATAGACTTAAACTTTTACACAAGTGAAAAGTAACCAAAAAACAACGCTAAACTATGCATGGTTTATCAAACTAAGATGCCAATGTGCATCAAAATAATGTCGAATTAAATAGATAAAGTCACTTTGACCCGTACACCTTTTTGTTTGCTTGGAACACTTTCTCCTTAATATCTATATAAATGACGGATACAATCTGGTTAGTGTTTAATTTCCGCAATTTCTTCAACATATTTTCAAACGACCGATTTGGTTTTACGCGGTCATTTCTGCAAAGATAATCATAAAATAATTCAATATATATTTCATATACACAACAAAAATTAAAATACTAACGTGGACAAAATCTTCTACCATCCCACCACCACAGCCCCGTTGGATTGTAAAACTTTGAGAAGCAATCCCATTTCGACCCTTAACTTCACCACGTTCTTGGCTTTTTGATCGGACGCCGGTTCCACAATTTCTATTTAAAACAATCTAACAAATCCCAACTCCTAGCAAAATACCAGGAATGTTTTTGCATTGTTAGACGATGCCTATGATATAGTGTGTATGTGTAGTGGGTTTGGGGGTAGGAGGCGTTATTGATAATTAGACATTGCAAACTGGAGGTAAACATCCACCAAGTGAAAACCTCCCACTTTTAGTCACAACATAAATATAACTATCAAGAGTCCAACATCCAACAAACTGATGATGTGAATTTTTTTAAATGTTCGCCTATTTTACTAATTATGTCACTTTGACCCGGACTCTTTTTTGCTTGCTTGGAGCACTTTCTCCTTGATATCTTTATCAATTACGGATACAATCTGGTTAGTGTTTAGCTTCCGAAATTTTTCAACATATTTTCAAACGACTGATTCAGTTTATCACGGTCTTTGTAAGCCTGCGCACACAAAATTTATGTTAAAACTAATTTAGTACTGAATAATGAATATATGAATACATGTATTAATCTACATTACCTAAATATACATTTAAAACCTTTATTTCAAATTTCTTTACTGATCAGATGCCAAAACTCTCGTTTTTATCTCGGCAATCGATATTGTTTCTTCCGTACTGCAAAGAAAATCATAAAATCAGTCAATATATATAATTTTCTTCATATACACAACAAAAATTAAAATATTAACGTTGTTAAAATCTTTTCCCATCCCACCACCCCAACCTCGTTGGGCAGTAAAACTTTTAGAAGTAATCCCCTTTTCACGATTAACTTCACCACGTTTTTGGCTTTTTTATCGAACGATTGTTCCACAATTCTTATTTTGAACAATCTAACAAATCCCAACTCCTAGCAAAATACCAAGAATGTTTTTGCATTGTTAGACAATGCACATGACATGGTGTGTGTGTGTGTGTGATGGGTTTGGGGAAGGGGGGCGTTATCGATTATCAGACATTGCAAACTGGAGGCGATTATCCACCAAGTGAAAATCTATCAATTTTAGTCACAACATAAATATAACTATAAAGGGTCCAACATCCAACAAACTGATGATGTGAATTTTTTTAAATGTTTGCCTATTTTGCTAATTATGTCACTTTAACCCGTACTCCTTTTTGTTGGAACACTTTCTGCTTGATATCTTTATCAATGACGGATACAATCTGATTAGTGTTTAACCTCCGCAATTTCTTCAACATATTTTCAAATGACGGATTCGATTTAAAGCGGTCTTTGTGAGCCAGCACATGCAAAATTTAAGTTAAAACTTATTTAGTATTGAATAATAAATATATGAATACATGTATTATTGTAAATTACCTTAATAAACATTTCAAACCTTGATTTAACATTTCCTATTTTTATCTCGGCATTCACAATCGTTTCTTACGTACTGCAAAGAAAATAATAAAATCAGTCTATATATATAATTTTCTTCATAAATACAACCAAAATTCAAATATTACCGTGGACAAAATCTTCTCACATCCCACCACAACAACCCCGTTGGACTGTAAAACTTTGAGAAGTAATCCTCTTTCCATAATTAACTTTACCACGTTCTTGGCTTTTTGAACGGACGTCGGTTCCACATTTTCTATTTTGAACAATCTAACAAATCCCAACTCCTATCAAAATACCCGAAATGTTTTTGTATTGTTAGGCAAAGCATATGACATGCTCCGTGTGTGTGGGAGGGGAGGGTTTGGGGAGAGAGGTGTTATTGATATTTACACATAACAAACTGGAGGCAAACATCTAACAAGTTAAAACCTCCCACTTTTAGTCACAACATAAATATAACTATTAAGGGTCAAACATTGAACAAACTGAGGATGTGAATTTTCTTACGCAAGACTTTAAACAACAAACACTAACACCATTACATAATTCCAAAACTTACGTAATAAACTTAAACTTTTACACAAGTGAAAAGTATCCAAAAAACAACGCTAAACTATGCATGGTTTATCAAACTAAGATGCCAATGTGCATCAAAATAATGTCGAACCAAATAGATAATGTCACTTTGACCCGTATACCTTTTTGTTGCTTGGAACAATTTCTCCTTAATATCTATACAAATGACGGATACAATCTGGTTAGTGTTTAATTTCCGAAATTTCTTCAACATATTTTTAAACGACCGATTTGGTTATACGCGGTCATTTCTGTAAAGAAAATCATAAAAAATAAGTCAATATATATTTCATATACACAACAAAAATTAAAATACTGACGTGGACAAAATCTTCTACCATCCCACCACCACAGCCCCGTTGGATTGTAAAACTTTGAGAAGCAATCCCATTTCGACCCTTAACTTCACCACGTTCTTGGCTTTTTGATCGGACGCCGGTTCCACAATTCCTATTTTAAACAATCTAACAAATCCCAACTCCTAGCAAAATACCAGGAATGTTTTTGCATTGTTAGACAATGCCTATGATATAGTGTGTATGTGTGGTGGGTTTTGGGGAGGGAGGCGTTATTGATAATTAGACATTGCAAACTGGAGGTAAACATCCACCAAGTGAAAACCTCCCACTTTTAGTCACAACATAAATATAACTATCAAGAGTACAACATCCAACAAACTGATGATGTGCATTTTTTTAAATGTTTGCCTATTTTACTAATTATGTCACTTTGACCCGGACTCTTTTTTGCTTGCTTGGAGCACTTTCTCCTTGATATCTTTATCAATTACGGATACAATCTGGTTAGTGTTTAGCTTCCAAAAATTTTCAACATATTTTCAAACGACTGATTCAGTTTATCACGGTCTTTGTGAGCCTGCGCACAAAAAATTTATGTTAAAACTAATTTAGTATTGAATAATGAATATATGAATACATGTATTAATCTACATTACCTAAATATACATTTCAAACCTTGATTTCACATTTCTTTACAGATCAGATGCCAAGACTCTCGTTTTTATTTCGGCAATCGATATTGTTTCTTCCGTACTGCAAAGAAAATCATAAAATCAGTCAATATATATAATTTTCTTCATATACACAACTAAAATTAAAATATTAACATGGACAAAATCTTTTCCCATCCCACCACCACAACCTCGTTGGACAGTAAAACCTTTAGAAGTAATCCCCTTTTCACTATTAACTTCACCACGTTTTTGGCTTTTTTATCGAACGCTGGTTCCACAATTCTTATTTTGAACAATCTAACAAATCCCAACTCTTAGCAAAATACCAGGAATGTTTTTGCATTGTTAGACAATGCACATGACATGGTGTGTGTGTGTGTGTGTGATGGGTTTGGGGAAGGGATGCGTTATCGATTATCAGACATTGCAAACTGAAGGCGATCATCCACCAAGTGAAAATCTATCACTTTTAGTCACAACATAAATATATCTATCAAGGGTCCAACATCCAACAAACTGATGAATAATAAGGGTCAAACATTGAACAAACTGAGGATGTGAATTTTCTTAAGTGTTTGCCTACATTACAAATTAATACAACAAACTGGAGGCAAACATGATAGTGCAACTTCTACGCAAGACTTTAAACAACAAACACTAACACAATTACATAATTCCAAAACATACGTAAAAAACTTAAACTTTTACACAAGTGAAAAGTAACCAATAAACAACGCTAAACTATGCATGGTTTATCAAACTAAGATGCCAATGTGCATCAAAATAATGCCGAATCAAATAGATAATGTCACTTTGACCCGTACTCCTTTTTGTTTGCTTGGAACACTTTCTCCTTAATATCTATATAAATGACGGATACAATCGGGTTAGTGTTTAATTTCCGCAATTTCTTCAACATATTTTCAAATGACCGATTTGGTTTTACGCGGTCATTTCTGCAAAGAAAATCATAAAATAAGTCAATATATATTTCATATACACAAAAAAAATTAAAATACTAACGTGGACAAAATCTTCTACCAGCCCACCACCACAGCCCCGTTGGATTGTAAAACTTTGAGAAGTAATCCCATTTCAACCATTAACTTCACCACGTTCTTGACTTTTTGATCGGACGCCGGTTCCACAATTCCTATTTTAAACAATCTAACAAATCTCAACTCCTAGAAAAATACCAGGAATGTTTTTGAATTGTTAGACAATGCACATGACATGGTGTGTGTGTGTGTGTGTGTGATGGGTTTGGGGAAGGGAGGCGTTATAGATTATCACACATTGCAAACTGGAGGCGATCATCCACCAAGTGAAAATATATCACTTTTAGTCACAAAATAAATATAACTATCAAGGGTCCATCATCCAACAAACTGATGATGTGAATTTTTTTAAATGTTTGCCTATTTTGCTAATTATGTCACTTTAACCTTTGGACAGTAAAGCTTTGGGAAGTAATCCCTTTTCCACCATTAACTTCACCACGTTCTTGGCTTTTATATCGAACGCCGGCTCCACAATCCTATTTTGAACAATCTAACAAATCCCAATTCCTAGCAAAATAACAGGAATATTTTTGCATTGTTAGACAATGCGCATGACATGGTTTTTTTTTTGTGTGTGATGGGTTTGGAGGAGGGAGGTGTTATCGATAATCAGATATTGCAAACTGGAGGCGATCATCCACCAAGTGAAAATCTCTCACTTTTAGTCACAACATAAATATAACTATCAAGGGTCCAACATCCAACAAACTGATGATGTGAATTTTTTTAAATGTTTGCCTATTTTGCTAATTATGTTACTTTGAACCGTATGCCTTTTTGTTTGCTTGGAGCACTTTCTCCTTGATATCTTTATCAATGACGTATACAATCTGATTAGTGTTTAACGTCCGCAATTTCTTCAACATATTTTCAAATGACGGATTCGGTTTAAAGCAGTCTTTATGAGCCTGCATATACAAAATTTAAGCTAAAACTTATTTAGTATTGAATAATCAATATATGAATACATGTATTATTGTACATTACCTTAATAAACATTTCAAACCTTGATTCGACATTTTCCCTTTTTATCTCGACATTCGCTATTGTTTCTTACGTACTGCAAAGAAAACCATAAAATCAGTCAATATATATAATTTTCTTCATATACACAACTAAAATTAAAATATTAACGTGGACAAAATCTTCTTCCATCCCTACCACCACAACCCCGTTGGACTGTAAAACTTTGAGAAGTAATCACCTTTCCACAATTAACTTCACCACGTTCTTGGCTTTTTGATCGGATGCCGTTTACGCAACTCCTATTTTGAAAAATCTAACAAATCCAAACTCCTAGCAAAAATACCAGGAATATCATGACATAGTGTATTTGTGTGATGGGTTTGGGGGAGGGAGACGTTATCGATAATCAGACATTGTAAACTGGAGGTGAACATCCACCAAGTGAAAACCTCCCACTTTTAGTCACAACATAAATATAACTATCAAGGGTCCAACATCCAACAAACTGATGATGTGATTTTTTTAAATTACCAATTATGTCACTTTGACCTGTACTCCTTTTTGTTTGCTTGGAGCACTTTCTCCTTGATATCTTTATCAATGACGGATACAATCTGATTAGTGTTTAGCTTCCGCAATTTTTCAACATATTTTTAAAAGACTGATTCAATTTAACGCGGTCTTTGTGAGCCTGTGCACACAAAATTTATGTTATAAGTAATTGAGTATTGAATAATGAATATATGAATACATGTATTAATGTACATTACCTAAATATACATTTCAATCTATGATTTTATATTTCTTTACTGATCAGATGGCAAGACTCTCCTTTTTATCTCGGCATTCAATATTGTTTCTTCCGTACTGCAAAGAAAATCGTAAAATCAGTCAATATATATAATTTTCTTCATATACACAACAAAAATTAAAATATTAACGTGGACAAAATATTTTCCCATTCTACCACCACAACCCCGTTGGACAGTAAAACCTTGAGAAGTAATCTCCTTCCACCGTTAACTTCACCACGTTCTTGGTTTTTTTATCGGACGCCGGTTCCACAATTCCTATTTTGAACAATCTATCAAATCCAAGTCCTAGCAAAACACCATGAATGTTTTTGCATTGTTAGACAATGCCAATGACATGGTGTGTGTGTATGTGTGGTGGGATTGGGGGAGGGAGGCGTTATTGATAATTAGACATTGTAAACTGGAGGCAAATATCCACCAATTGAAAACCTCCCAATTTTAATCACAACATAAATATAACAATCAAGGGTCCAACATCTAACAAACTGATGATGTTAATTTTTTTAGATGTACCAAACTCTTTTTTGTTTACTTGGAGCACTTTCTCCTTGATATCTTTATCAATGACGAATACAATCTGGTTAGTGTTTAGCTTCGACAATTTCTTCAACATATTTTCAAACGACTGATTCAATTTATCGCGGTCTTTCTTAGCGTGCGCACACAAAATTTATGTTAAAACTAATTTAGTATTGAATAATTAATATATGAATACATGTATTAATATACATTCCCTAAATATACATTTCAAACCTTGATTTCACATTTCTTTACTGATCAGATGCCAAGACTCTCGTTTTTATCTTGGCATTCGATATTTTTTCTTCCGTACTTCAAAGAAAATCATAAAATCAGTCAATATGTATAATTTTTTCATATACACAACAAAAATTAAAATATTAACATGGACAAAATCTTTTCCCATCCCACCACCACAACCCCGTTAGACAGTAAAACTTTGAGAAGTAATCCCCCTTCCACCATTAACTTCACCACGTTCTTGGTTTTTTTACCGGAAGCCAGTTCCAAAATTCCTATTTTGAACAATCTAACAAATCCCAACTCCTAGCAAAATACCAAGAATGTTTTTGCATTGTTAGACAATCCACCTAGTGAAAATCTCCCACTTTTAGTCACAACAAAAATATAACTATCAAGGGTCTAACATCCAACAAACTGATGATGTTAATTTTTTTAAAAGTTTGCCTATTTTGCTAATTATGTCACTTTGACCCGTACTACTTTTTGTTTGCTTGGAGCACTTTCTCTTTGATATCTTTATCAATGACGGATACAATCTGATTAGTGTTTAACCTCCGCAATTTCTTCAACATATTGTCAAACCACGGATTCGGTTTAACGCGGTCTTTGTGAGCCCGCAAATAAAAAATTTAAGTTAAAACCTATTTAGTATTGAATAATCAATATATGAATACCTTAATAAACATTTCAAACCTTGATTCAACATTTCCCGTTTTTATCTCGGCATTCGCTATCGTTTCTTACGTACTGCAAAGAAAATCATAAAATAACTCTATATATATAATTTTCTTCATATACACAACCAAAATTAAAATATTGCCGGTGACAAAATCTTCTCCCATCCCACCACAACAACTCCGTTGGAAAACTTTGAGAAATAATCTTCTTTCCATCATTAACTTTACCACGTTCTTGGCTTTTTGAACGGACGCCGGTTCCACATTTTCTATTTTGAACAATCTAACAAATCCCAACTCCTACCAAAATACACGAATTGTTTTTGTATTGTTAGGCAAAGCACATGACATGCTGTGTGTGTGTGTAGGGGGGGGTTGGGGAGAGAGGTGTTATTGATATTTACACATAACAATCTGGAGGCAAACATCTAACAAGTTAAAACGTCCCACTTTTAGTCACAACGTAAATATAACTATTAAGGATCAAACATTCAACAAACTGAGGATGTGAATTTTCTTAAGTGTTTGCCTACATTACAAATTAACACAACTAACTGGAGGCAAACATGATAGTGCAACTTCTACGCAAGAGTTTAAACAACAAACACTAACACCATTACATAATTCCAAAACATACATAGTAAACTTAAACAGTTACACAAGTTAAAGGTAACCAAAAAACAACGCTAAACTATGCATTGTTTATCAAACTAAGATGCCAATGTGCATCAAAATAAAGTCGAATCAAATAGATAATGTCACTTTGACCCGTACTCCTTTTTGTTTGCTTGGAACACTTTCTCCTTGATATCTATATCAATGACGGATACAATCTGGTTAGTATTTAATTTCCGCAATATCTTCAACATATTTTCAAACGACCGATTTGGTTTTATGCTGATTTAACCGGATTTCGTCGGATTAAGGGTATCAGTGAATTTGTGATATTGGGGGTTTACAATATATATATTTTATAGGGCTCTGTTACTTTATTCAGGATGGATCAAAACTCAAGGAAGAGCAATATCATAAGAACAAAAAGTAAATATTGAAACCAACGCAAAGAATAACACAAATATGAAGATAAAGCTCTTTTTTATTGAATAATAGTGAGTTGTGCCGTTTATGCAGAATTCAATGGCGTATTTGCCTTAAGATTCAGCGTTGTTTAATATAATGATTGACTAGGTATTTATATCATACTAAACCTAGCGTTACAAGGAAATATAGTCCTAATAGGACTCGGCCCAAATATCCTTCTTGGGTCCGGAGTATTGTCTTCTAATCGAAAAGAGCTGTATTCGGCCGGGTCGATAAGATGATCCCGGACTGTCTGATTTGGTCGAACCGATCTTATGTTCTTTAGTCGATCCGTACAGTATGTAGGGTGCGAAATAGCCCCCATCAGTACTCCCTCACTTCTTCGAGCGTATAGATAATAGAAGCTCGTAGAAGTAGATAATTCTTTACGACTGTTTATCTTCTATGAATGGAGCCTCGTTAAAAACCTTTCTTAAGAAAAAACCCTGTGGGAAAAAATCTTAAGTAAGGAAAAGAGTGCTACACATCATAGATAGTCGTTTTCTCTTTCCAATTATGAATTGCCACGCGTCCATTCGGGGGGCTTTTAATCTCCTTCCGTTTTTGGCGGGAATGTGATTAGTTGTGATGAGTTCGAAACGTCTTTTCTCATCTTAGTATAAATAGGTGACTTTTGAGTTCGTCATTTTTCCTTTATACTTGCTTATAGTTCGTAGTCATTTTCTTGCTTAGTCGTTCATCATATAAAGTTTTCCTTTTGTCGACTTATATCCTTCGAGAATCTGAAAACATGGCTTCTTTAAGAAAATCTTCTTCTTCCTCGAGGGAGAATGTTGCTCCTAATAACAAGGAGGAGTTGCACTCTAATCTTTTGGGCGAACAAGCTGCAGTTTCTGAATTCGTCGTTCCTGTAGAAGATCCTTTTAAGGTACAGATCCTTTCTGATACGGATGTTGCTGCCCGAGCCAAAAAGGGCAAAGGTACTGCTCCTCAGATTTCTGAACCAATTGAGGACCTAGCTTGTGCTTATACGGCGGATACTTTTCCGGAGGTTGTGAACAATTATGCCAAATATTTCCCGGAGGGTTCCGAGATAATTCTTCCTTCCCCTTCTGATAGGGTCACATCTCCACCGGAAGGATGTCACGCCTTTTACACGGCCCATTTTAATAGCGGTCTGCGTCTTCCGTTGTCTCCTCTCTTTCTTGATATTCTAAAAATATTCAGTGTGTCCTTGACACAATTAGTTCCAAATTCTGTGGCCTTCATGGTTTGCTTTTCTGTCTTGATGATCGCGAAAGGGTTCAAACCTTCTTTTCGTAACTTTACGCAACTTTTCCGGTTCAATATTTCCAGTTCTTCTAATCGCGGGTATTTCTTCGCTAGTCAGAGGCCTAGTCGAGCAATCTTTGATCCCCCTGTTTCTAGCAACCCTTTTTGGAAATATCATTTTTTCTTTGTTCACCCCCCACCTCATCTTCGTTCGGCGGATGGTTCGATTATACCCTTCTCGTGGGATCATGTCTTCAAATGGGTTTACAGAGGTCGCCTGCCGACTGGTGAATTTATTCCTGACGATGCTCAGTTTATCGGTGAAATCCCCGCTATGCGTGCAAACAAATATCAGAGTGCTCTTCTGATTGGGGAAGCTTTCCTTCGTAAAGCGGGATTGAGTGCTCATACTTTTCCAATCAGTTCATCATCTGAATCATTTCATCTTGTTTCTCTTTCAGCTCATATGGTAGAAACTTCACGACATTCTTCAAAGGGAAAAATGGTGTTGTCTAAATCCTCTAAATCTATAGAGAACATCCCGATCGAGCAGAGAGCGTCTCGGAAGAGAAAGCTGGAGTTGAGTCATGAGTCTGAGGAGAATGGGGAGGAGTCTCCAGATTCTTCCCAAGATTCCCCTGTTCGTCAAGGGACTGGATCTGGTTATCCCCCCCTTCAGCTTAGAACATCCTTGGGAATTCGTGGATGTCGTAGCTGGTCGATGCCTCATCCTAGCGACAACCCGATGGGGAGAAAAAGGAGCTATTATGGTCGTTCTGGCAACGATCTTTCTTTACTCGGCGACAATCATCCGAAACCTACCTTGGTTGAAATGATCGAAGATCATTTAGAGGGGAAAAGAGCCGCTGGTTATTCTGAAAAAGATTCTCTTGTCCATGATGAAAGCGAGAATGCGGTCGATAAGGCAACTCGTGTTCTCTTATCCGGGGTTTTTACTCGTGATTTGAACAAGCTTCTTCGGAAGGACCCTCTGGAGAAATTTCAGCGAGCTTCTCTTTATGCTGAAAAGGTAAATTCCTTTTAAGCTTGCTTTATAGGATATTTTTCTTTTGAAGATATTCTTAGCTTGCTAACTTATTTCTTGTTTTACTCCTTTGCTTTTTCAGACTAAGACTTGTTTAGCCTTATACGCTTATGAAACTGCACTCTGGAAACAACAATGTGAGTTTCTGGATGAGAAATACAAAGCTTTACTTCATAAGTCCTCTGGTTCAGAGGTTGGTCCTTCAATGTCCTCTTCTGTTCCGGTCGTTGAGACTAGGGTTACAGGTACTGAAGACCAGGAGATCATGAACAGGGTTATGGAGACTTCCCGTGCTCAAGAGCAAACCAATCAGATGGCTAAAAAGTTAGAAGAGTTCCAATTTCAGAGTACTGCTCGGATTAGCGAGTTGGAATCTCAAGTGTCAAGTCTTCAAGCCTCTTTGCAGGAGTTTGAGGAAGACATTCCTCTTAGTGGACTTAGGGATCGGTATGGTAGGAACCCTGATGAAAGAGTGATTCGCGAATTCCTTAACTCTCCTGTCCATACGGCGTTGGTGTATCAGATGGTCGGTCCTCTTCTGGAGAGTACTTTCAAGAAGGCGGTTCATCAGTTGGTCGCCTTTGAAATGATCGATGACCGTCGAAAGGAGTATTTTAAGGCGGCACATATTCGGTTGAACCGTTATGGCGAAGTTTATTCTCCTTCCGAGCTTCCAGATGCCGTATATCAAAGTTTTCCTTTGGCTCACCTTGTCAAAGAGTTCGGAAAACCATTGCCGATTCCTCCTTCTGATGTTAACGATGAGCTTGATGATACTTTTATCGATCCAGAAGACGAAGAAGAAGAAGAAGAAGATATTGGCACGACCAAGGAAGAGAATGTCGGTAGCGAACAGAAAATCCCAGATAGCGACCAGGCTCTATGATATATTGACTTTTGAAATAATCTTTGTAATTATTTACCCGTAGGTTTAATTGTAACTTTACCTTTTCATCCCTTTGAAATAAATGTTTCGTATTCTGACAGTCGCGTCCTTCCGTGTTCTTATGTAATGATTCAGACAAGACATTAACTTCCCCGTAATCATTATGCGTATGTCGTTTCAAATTCTTTTGTTTATTCCAAGGCTATATTTCAGTATTTCGCGCCCTTTCTTTAGGTTTGTTGCGTCTTTTCGTGTAGTATAAATACAAAAGGTAAAAACTTGGCTTGTTATTTACCGTTATACTCGTCTCTTCTAATAGAATACTTTTTCTTTGGCTAGTCGATAAACTTTCTCGTTATTTACTTTATACTTTTCAACAATTCGATCATGAGTAATCTTTTCGGCAATACTTCGAAGCGACCTTCTCGTGAGAGCGCTAGGGATAATAGATCCAAAAAATCTCGAAGAGATGGGCCCTCGATGGAGCCTCCTCGTTCGTCTCCAATAACTAAGTCGGTGATCGATACTCATGTTATCCCTTCTGAACCTTTTTCCGTAATTAGTTCGTCTTTTGTAGAACTAAATTTTTCTTCTTCTACAGAAGTAGGAAATAGGCCTTCCCCTGGTCGGGTGGCTTTTGGGGATTCGTCCAATGTGGAGCAGTTTTTCAATATACCTGTTTCTTCAGGAGTTTCTTCTTTCGAGTATGGGTTTCATGGAGGGGATTTTGTTAATACCCTTCATTTTTCTACTTCTACTGCCCCGATCATTAGTGAAGGCCAAGCTGGTGAGGGCTCCTTTGTCAATCCTTCCACAACACAATCTATTTTGCAGGATTGTCCTGACTATTTATTTCATGATACTACTGTGATGACTACTTCTTTCGAATCTGGGGGACCTTCTGGGGGTCGATTTGGGTCGAGGTCTGGTCGTCTAACCATTATTTCTGCTTCGGGTAAGGAGACCTCAGTTAGTCCAAACGAGAGGGATTCTCCTCGTCTGTTAGACGATCGATGCATCCTTGAGCAGGTTAAGGATATTATGTTGTCGGAGACTCCGCGCCCTGACGGTGTCCCTTCTAATAGCGAATTGCCTGGCTCAGTTGAGCCTGATGCGTTGTCTTGGGATCTGGGCTTAAGCACCATTTTGCCTGGTGAGCTGAGGAAACTTGAGGGTACTTCCAATGTACGCCTTGTTTAGTCGCTAGTGAAGATATGCGAACAGGTGGATAAATCTCTCATTGTTTTATTTGTTTTTATTTTGACTGCGTCGTTAATGTGAGGTTTTTCTCATTCTTTTTCTTTTCCAGGCCAAATATTTTGCACTCCAGCTGGGCGTGCAAAATGACGATCTGTGGAATGGTAAAGAAGCTTACCAACGTCGTTTGGAGTCAGAGTCGGCGAAGGTCGCAGGGCAGACTCTCCAGCTGCAGCTTGCCAATGATGATTTGAAAAAATTGCAAGAGGAAAAGTCTGTCTAGGAGAAAGAGAAAAGTGACTTGGTTCAAGCTGCTGCCCTAGCAGAGGAGTCTCGACGGCGGTCCTATGAGGAAGGTTATGACGCCGGTTATCTAAAGCGTCAAGAGGAGTTGATGGCGTTTGCTGGTAACTTGACTCCTCGGAGGACTGTTTCTGCTAGTCGGCCTGTTAACAACTCTTCTCAGTGATTTGTTTGACCTGGCAGGCCTTGGACTGTCTCTCTCTCTCTTTTTTTTTTTTTTTTTTTTTTTAAGTGCCCAACTTTTTGTGTAGTTGCTTGGGCTGAATTTTTTGTTTGTATTGGAAGAACGACTAAATTGGAAACTATGATCTTTTGTAGGCGGATCCTTGCCTTGATCAATCTTATTATGTAGATATATTTTGTTATGCACAGTTTGCTGTTATGCATAAATATATCATCATGATCTTGATATAATCAGCATAGATTAGCGTACTTATCCGACATTGATCTTTGAGGAGAATATCCAGAATAAAGAAAAGGTAGCTTGATCTTGCTTGGTCACTATTTAAGTAACTGAATGATATAATGTTTGCTCTGCGAATCAAATTTTTGTTTATCAACCCAGTATAGTCATTTGGGTTATATCCTGAATCACGTTGTACATCAAAATGTAGATAGTAGGTTCATTCGTATCGATAATCGATTGAATAGCTGTTAAGGAACGCTCAGCATCTTGGTCGATGTTCAATCCATGCCTTGTAAATTTGTCTTTTTGTGATGTATATCTTATATAAGGAGGCTATTTTATTCCTCCTGTCGAATTATGCTTTCCTTACCATAGTACCAAGTTTATAGAGAGGATATCACTCAAGGTATCTTCCTAAAATCTATGTTTCTTTGTACCAAATGTGAGTTCCATATTCCTCAAATAAAGCAATCAGTATACCCTTATATCATTTCTTTGATATGGGAGGAATTGGAAAATGTAGAAGTCTTGGCCAGATCTGACCTGTTTAGACCTCCTTCAGCAATTCTTTGGTATATTAGGCAGTGATTCTCCTGTAGTCTCGAATAATGACGACTATTCTCCTGATTTCCATGTCAGATTTCTTGGACTCCAAAGGAGTTTTTGTATGGCTAAGTTAATGGCTCTCCACATGTCGTATAAGGCAGTGACGACCCTCGTATGGTGGATGGTTTGGTCTTTTATCTTCTAGACGATCGAGTATCCTTTTACAACGGTTTAAACTTGCATGTGGATCCTAGGTTTTCAGGTGATCGACTATTATTTTGAGTGTGCAGACCTCTCTGGTCCGGAGTTCCTTTAGGTCCGCTTGGATTATTTCGCTGATCGCTTCGATCTACGGCTTCTTTTGTTATCGACTGATTGAGTCGATTAGATAGTGCCGTTCCAACTTACTTGCATTAATTATAGGAAGTCAGACGGTCGCATTTCCGTCCCTTGATCAAATACTTTTTCAGCCGTTAGATTGCTCAAGTCTATCCCTATAAATAGGGAAGTGATATGCATACTTCATTTGCAATTTCTCAAAAAGGATGGAGATCTCAGTTTCCTTGGATTTTACTTTACCTTCAGATCCCATAATATTCAAAAAGTCACATTATCGTGAATCATACCATAATAGCTTAACGTTCTTCTGCCTTGTACTGACGGGTCCCATGGAAGCCCTACCTTGTACTAACGGGTCCCATGAGGCCTCAATCTTATTCTTCATGGGTTTGAGGTCCGTGGTTTCTTGTTTGCACATGGAGGGTTCATACTTACCAGTCATCCTTGTTCTTGGATGTTACCTCAGGAGTGATCATCCCCTGGGGTGTGCTGGTAAGTTTTATTATTTACGACTCCTCGGAAGAGATGCTGCTTCAGAGTAAAAGTCTACCTCCTTATACAAGCAGTATCTCGTTGTGGGTGAATGAGTATTGCCGGTTATCTGGCTGGTAATGCTCATTTCGTCTGGAAGAACATTTGATCTTCAGAGCCTGGTCGTCGAACCAAAGAAGTCGACCATCCTGAGCAGCATTCTTCTTAGGTGGTTTATCATAATCGACGAGATACTAGGGAGGAGATTGGTGTTTCCGTGGACATTGTCGTGAAGATTGCTAATCTATAGGATCATTTCATCTAAACCATTGTAACGATGTTTAAGTAGTATGTAGACCTTTGTAATGTAGGACTTTTGTATGTAACTGATTTGATGAATAAAATATTACTTTTATCCCTTGCATTCTCCCTGTTTGTTGATTTTGTCATAATTTTATTTATGAGGAACATTTTCCGAGCAGAAGGATTCATACTCAATTCATCTTTAACTTAGTTGTATTAGCAGATCTTTTAGATCGTTAGGAACAGATCGAGGAGTGTTTATTGAGCGGATCAATGTATACTCGACTCGTTATAATTTAGACTTAGGTTTTTATACCAAAAGCCTTTTAGTCGTTGTAACAGATCGAGGAGTGTTTATTGAGCGGATCAATGTATACTCAACTCTTTATAATTTAGACTTAGGTTTTAATACCAAAAGTCTTTTAATCGTCGTGAATATATCGAGGAGTGTTTATTGAGCGGATCAATGTATACTCAACTCTTTTTTATTAGACTTAGGTTTTTAATACCAAAAGTCTTTTAATCGTCATAAGTAGATCGAGGAGTGTTTATTGAGCGGATCAATGTTTACTCGACTCGTTTTGTTTTAGACTTAGGTTTTTAATACCAAAAGTCTTTTAATCGTCATAAGTAGATCGAGGAGTGTTTATTGAGCGGATCAATGTTTACTCGACTCGTTTTGTTTTAGACTTAGGTTTTTAATACCAAAAGTCTTTTAATCGTCATAAGTAGATCGAGGAGTGTTTATTGAGCGGATCAATGTTTACTCAACTCGTTTTGTTTTAGACTTAGGTTTTTAATACCTAAAGTCTTTTAATCGTTGAAAAAATTGATCGAGGAGTGTTTATTGAGCGGATCAATGTATACTCGACTCGTTTTTTTATTTGGACTTAGGTTTTTAGTACCAAAAGTCTCTTAATCATCATAAGTAGATCGAGGAGTTTTTATTGAGCGGATCAATGTTTACTCAACTCGTTTTGTTTAGACTTAGGTTTTCAATACCTGAAGTCTTTCAATCATCATAAGTAGATCGAGGAGTTTTTATTGAGCGGATCAATGTTTACTCAACTCGTTTTGTTTAGACTTAGGTTTTCAATACCTGAAGTCTTTCAATCATCATAAGTAGATCGAGGAGTTTTTATTGAGCGGATCAATGTATACTCGACTCGTTTTTACTTAGACTTAGGTTTTCAATACCAAAAGTCTTTTAATCTTCGTAAATATTGACCGAGGAGTTTTATTGAGCGGATCAATGTATACTCGACTCGTTTGTATGGTCGGATCGAGGAGTGTTTATTGAGCGGATCAATGTATACTTAACTCCTTTTGTCCCGATCTCAACCAATATGATAGTAGAATTCCAAGGAGTGTTTACCGAAACAATCGATTTATACTCGATCTTGACTTAATATTTAAAATTGCTAAGATCTTTAATAATTGAACTGTAGGCTAAGGCCTTTATTACAAAGAGTAAAACTTAATCAAATAAAATAAAACAAAGCAGCATAATCTGCTAAAATTTATTTACCATAGTATTTCCTAAGGTTGACTGCGTTCCAGGTTCTTGGTAAGGCTGTTCCATCCAAGTGTACAATTTTGTATGAACCTTTCTTTCCTACGCCAATGACAACGTAAGGTCCATCCCAATTTTGTTGTAACTTTCCCACATGCTTGGATACCTCTACCTTCTTCAAGACCAGGTCTCCTTCTTTGAAGGTTCGGATGCGTACCTTTTGATTGTATGCCTTTTCCATATCTGCTTTAGTGGCTTGCAGGCGTACAACGGCTTTTTCTCTCAAAGCTTCTGTTAAATCGACGTCACTTTCTCTTGTCTTTTCATTTTCCTGATCATCGTACATCTTGATTCTTGGTGTTGGGATTAGGGTTTCAACAGGAATAACAGCTTCCGAACCATATACCAAGCTAAATGGGGTTTCCCCGGTTGAGCTCCTGACTGTGGTTCGATTAGCCCAAAGTACTCCTGGGAGTTCATCGAGCCATTTTCCTTTGGCCGCTCCTAATCTTTTTTCCAAGGATTTTATTATTTCTCGGTTTGCTACTTCGGTTTGTCCGTTCGCTCTAGGATGCCCGACCGAAGTGAAATTTTGTTGAATCCCAAGTTTCAAACACCATTCTATTACCTGTTTTCCCGCGAATTGGGTTCCATTATCAGAAATTAGGATCCTTGGGATGCCAAATCGACAAACTATGAATTTCCATAGGAAGTTGATCACTTGGAATTGAGTTATTCGTGCGAGGGCGATGCATTCTATCCATTTGCTGAAGTATTCTACGGCGACCAGGACATAAGCTTTCTTGGATCTAGCCGCTGGGAACGGTCCCACGATGTCCATTCCCCATTGATCGAAAGGCCAACATACCGGGATTGGGTGCATGTTTTCTGCTGGTCGATGACATATATTAGCATGGACTTGGCAGTGATGACATTCTTGGACATACTGAGCGGCATCCTTATTGATGGTAGGCCAATAATAACCTGTTCGGAGGCATTTTAAAGCCAATGCCCTTGCTCCGTTGTGATTCCCTACGTCTCCTTCATGTACCTCTCGTAGAATATCAATGGTTTGTGATTCAGAGACGCATTTCAGAAGAATTCCTGATACTGATCTCCGGTAGAGTTTTTCTTCTACCAATGTATATTTTGGAGCCCGATATTTTATTTTCCGAGCTTCATTCTGGTCAAGCGGCAGTTTTCCCTCTCGAAGATAGTCTATCATTGGAGTCATCCAGTTTTCTTCAGCTTCTTCGATTTCCATTATATCGACTGCCGGTGTTTCATCGATATCGATCGCCGGTGTATTAAAGATTAACCAGTTGATCACCCCTTCGGTTTTTCCATCATGGGCTCCTGTGAACTTAGATAGTTGATCGGCCCATTTGTTTTCCGAACGTGGAATGTTCTGTATACCGAAGTTTTCGAATTTCTCAGCTAGTGTTTTCACTTTGGCGAGGTATTTAACCATATTAAATTTCTTAGCCTCGTATAGGCCTTCTATTTGTCTTTGCACTAACTCTGAATCGGTTAATACTTTAAGGCTTTTTATGTTGGCTTTGATCGCCATTTCTATTCCTGCGATTAACGCTTCATATTCTGCTTCATTGTTTGTTACGACGAAGTCCAACGTTATCGCATAATTTAAATCTTCTTTATTTGGTCCGGTGAAGTTGATTCCGGCGCCTCCTCCTTCTCGGCATGAAGCACCGTCAACATGCATTAACCATGTTTGATCTTCTATGATCAAGATATCGTCGTTGAGGCTGTTCGATAGTTCGGTTGCCTGTGTCGGAGTTTCCAATAGAAAATCAGCTAACACTTGGGCCTTAATTGCAGTTCTCGGTTTGTAATCGATTTCAAATTGGCCGAGTTCGATCGCCCATTTGATTAGTCTTCCGGAGGCTTCCGGCTTTGCTAAGACTTGTCTCAGTGGTTGATTCGTTAAAACCACGATTTTGTAGGTTAAAAAATAAGGTCGAAGTTTTCGTGCAGCCACTACTAAGGCCAGAGTGAATTTCTCAATTTCCAAATAATTCTTCTCTGCCCCTTGCAGTAGTTTGCTTAAATAATAGACAGGCTTTATGTTCTGAACCTTCTATCTTGATTAGTACTGAACTAACGGCCGCGTCGGAGATCGAGATGTAGATATACAATGGTTCTCCTTCCGTCGGTTTGGCCAACATCGGGGGTGTTGTCAAATACTCTTTGAGTTGTTCGAAGGCTCGATCGCATTCTTCGGTCCAAACAAAGTTTTTTGCTTTTCGAAGCGTTTGGAAAAAGGGCAAACTTCTGTCTGCTGATTTTGATATGAATATGTTCAACGCTACGATTTTCCCAACCAAGCTTTGTACTTGGGAGATGGTTTTGGGAGATGGTTTTGGGAGGTTTCATTTCAGTTATGGCTCGAATTTTTTCTGGGTTGGCTTCTATTCCTCGTTGGTGTACCAAATAGCCCAAAAATTTTCCTGACTTAACACCGAAAGTGCATTTCGCGGGATTTAACTTCATGCGGTATTTTCTCAAGATCCGGAAACATCGATCAAGATGTTTTATGTGATCCGCTTCGTTCATACTTTTTTAACCGGATTTCGTCGGGTTAAGGGTATCAGTGAATTTGTGATATTGGGGGTTTACAATATATATAGTTTATAGGGCTCTGTTACTTTATTCAGGATGGATCAAAACTCAAGGAAGAGCAATATCATAAGAACAAAAAGTAAATATTGAAACCAACGCAAAGAATAACACAAATATGAAGAGAAAGCTCTTTTTTATTTATTGAATAATAGTGAGTTGTGCCGTTTATGCAGAATTCAATGGCGTATTTGCCTTATGATTCAGCGTTGTTTAATACAATGATTGACTAGGTATTTATATCATACTAAACCTAGCGTTACAAGGAAATATAGTCCTAATAGGACTCGGCCCAAATATCCTTCTTGGGTCCGGAGTATTGTCTTCTAGTCGAAAAGAGCTGTATTCAGCCGGGTCGATAAGATGATCCCGGACTGTCTGATTTGGTCGAACCGATCTTATGTTCTTTAGTCGATCTGTACAGTATGTAGGGTGCGAAATAGCCCCCATCATACGCGGTCATTGTGAGCCTGCGCACACAAAATATATGTTAAAACTAATTTAGTATTGAATAATGAATACATGTATTAATGTATTAATGTACATTACCTTAATAAATATTTCAAACCTTGATACCACATTTCTTTACTGATCAGATTCCAAGACTGTCGTTTTTATCTCGGCATTCGATATCGTTTTCAACGTACTGCAAAGAAAATCATAAAATCAGTCAATATATATTTCATATACACAACAAAAATTAAAATATTAATGTGGACAAAATCTTCACTAATCCCACCACCATAGCCCCGTTGGATTGTAAAACTTTGAGAAGTAATCCCATTTCAACCATTAACTTCACCACGTTCTTCGCTTTTTGATCGGACGCCGGTTCCTTAATTCTTATTTTGAACAATCTAACCAATCCCAACTCCTAGCAAAACACCAGGAATGTTTTTGCATTGTTAGGCAATGCCAATGACATGGTGTGTGTGTGTGTGGTTGGTTTGGGGGAGGGAGGCGTTATTGATAATTAGACATTGCAAACTGGAGGCAAACATCCACCAATTGAAAACCTCCCACTTTTAGTCACAGCATAAATATAACTATCAAGGGTCCAACATCCAACAAACTGATGATGTGAATTTTTTAAATGTTTGCCTACTTTACTAATTATGTCACTTTGACCAGAACTCTTTTTTGTTTGCTTGGAGCACTTTCTCCTTGATATCTTTATCAATGACGGATACAATCTGGTTAGTATTTAGCTTCGACAATTTCTTCAACATATTTTCAAACGACTGATTCAGTTTATCGTGGTCTTTCTGAGCGTGCGCACACAAAATTTATGTTAAAACTAATTTAGTATTGAATAATTAATATATGAATACATATATTAATGTATATTACCTAAATATACATTTCAAACCTTGATTTCACATTTCTTTACTGATC
The DNA here is from genome assembly GCA_003313485.2 of Penstemon barbatus. Lineage (NCBI taxonomy): Eukaryota > Viridiplantae > Streptophyta > Magnoliopsida > Lamiales > Plantaginaceae > Penstemon > Penstemon barbatus. The sequence goes on from CM064879.1 coordinate 26,854,370, forward strand.
AGATGCCAAGACTCTCGTTTTTATCTTGGCATTCGATTTTTTTTTTTCCGTACTGCAAAGAAAATCATAAAATCAGTCAATATATATAATTTCTTCATATACACTTTGACCCGTACTCCTTTTTGTTTTCTTGGAACACTTTCTCCTTGATATATATATCAATGACGGATACAATCTGGTTAGTGTTCAATTTTCGTAATTTCTTCAACATATTTTCAAACGACCGATTTGATTTTAGGCGGTCATTGTGAGCCTGCGCACACAAAATATATGTTAAAACTAATTTAGTATTGAATAATGAATACATGTATTAATGTACATTACATTAATAAACATTTCAAACCTTGATTCCACATTTCTTTACTGATCAGATTCCAAGACTCTCGTTTTTATCTCGGCATTCGATATCGTTTCTAACGTACTGCAAAGAAAATCATAAAATCAGTCAATATATATTTCATATACACAACAAAAATTAAAATATTAATGTGGACAAAATCTTCTCCCATCCCACCACCACAGCCCCGTTGGATTGTAAAACTTTGAGAAGTAATCCCATTTCAGCCATTTACTTCACCACGTTCCCGGCTTTTTGATCGGACGCCGGTTCCACAATTCCTATTTTGAACAATCTAACAAATCCCAACTCCTAACAAAACACCCGGAATGTTTTTGCATTGTTAGACAATGCCCATGAAATGGTGTGTGTGTGTGTGTCGTGGGTTTGGGGGAGGGAGGCGTTATTGATAATTAGACATTGCAAACTGTAGGCAAACATCCACCAATTGAAAACCTCCCACTTTTAGTCACAACATAAATATAACTATCAAGGGTCCAACATCCAACAAACTGATGATGTGAATTTTTTTAAATGTTTGACTACATAACTAATTAGGTTACTTTGACCCGGACTCTTTTTTGTTTGCTTGGAGCACTTTCTCCTTGATATCTTTATCAATGACGGATAAAATCTGGTTAGTGTTTAGCTTCCGCAATTTCTTCAACAAATTTTCAAATGACTGATTCAATTTATCGTGGTCTTTGTGAGCCCGCGCACACAAAATTTATGTTAAAACTAATATAGTATTGAATATTCAATATATGAATACATGTATTAATGTACATTACCTAAATATACATTTCAAACCATGATTTCACATTTCTTTACTGATCAGATGCCAAGACTCTCCTTTTTATCTCGGCGTTCGATATTGTTTCTTCCGTACTGCAAAGAAAATCATAAAATCAGTCAATATATATAATCTTCTTCATATACACAACAAAGATTAAAATATTAACGTGGACAAAATCTTTTCCCATCCCACCACCACAACCCCGTTGGACAGTAAAACTTCGAGAAATAATCCCCTTTCCACCATTAACTTCACCACGTTCTTAGTTTTTTTATCGGACGCCGGTTCCACAATTCCTATTTTGAATAATCTAACAAATCCAATTCCTAGCAAAACACCATGAATGTTTTTGCATTGTTAGACAATGCCAATGACATGGTGTGTGTGTGTGTAGTGGGTTTGGGGGAGGGAGGCGTTATTGATAATTAGACATTGCAAACTGGAGGCAAACATCCACCAATTGAAAACATCCCACTTTTAGTCACAACATAAATATAACAATCAAGGGACCAACATCCAACAAACTGATGATGTTAATTTTTTTAAATGTTTGACTACTTTACTAATTATGTCACTTTGACCAGAACTCTTTTTTGTTTGCTTGGAGCACTTTCTCCTTGATATCTTTATCAATGACGGATACAATCTGGTTAGTGTTTAGCTTCGACCATTTCTTCAACATATCTTCAAACGACTGATTCAGTTTATCGCGGTCTTTCTTAGCGTGCGCACACAAAATTTATGTTAAAACTAATTTAGTATTGAATAATTAATATCTGAATACATGTATTAATGTACATTACCTAAATATACATTTCAAACCTTGATTTCACATTTCGTTACTGATAAGATGCCAAGACTCTCGTTTTTATCTTGGCATTCGATATTTTTTCTTCCATACTACAAAGAAAATCATAAAATCAGTCAATATATAGAATTTCTTCATATACACAACAAAAATTAAAATATTAACGTGGAAAAAATATTTTCCCATCCCACCACCACAACCCCGTTGGACAGTAAAACTTTGAGGAGTAATCCCCTTTCCACCATTAACTTCACCACGTTCTTGGTTATTTTATCGGACGCCGGTTCCAAAATTCCTATTTTGAACAATTTAACAAATCCCAACTCCTAGCAAAATACCAGGAATATTTTTGAATTGTTAGACAATCCACCAAGTGAAAATCTCCCACTTTTAGTCACAACATAAATATAACTATCAAGGGTCTAACATCCAACAAACTGATGATGTGAATTTTTTTAAATGTTTGCCTATTTTGCTAATTATGTCACTTTGACCGTACTACTTTTTGTTTGCTTGGAGTACTTTCTCTTTGATATCTTTATCAATGACGGATACAATCTGATTAGTGTTTAACCTCCGCAATTTCTTCAACATATTTTCAAACCACGGATTCAGTTTAACGCGGTTTTTGTGAGCCCGCAAATAAAAAAATTTAAGTTAAAACCTATTTAGTATTGAATAATCAATATATGAATACATGTATTATTGTACATTACCTTAATAAACATTTCAAACCTTGATTCAACATTTTCCGTTTTTATCACGGCATTCGCTATCGGTTCTTACGTACTGCAAAGAAAATCATAACATCAGTCTATATATATAATTTTCTTCGTATGCACAACCAAAATTAAAATATTACCGTGGGCAAAATCTTCTCCCATCCCACCACAACAACCCCGTTGGAAAAACTTTGAGAAATAATCCTCTTTCCATCATTAACTTTACCACGTTCTTGGCTTTTTGAACGGACGCCGGTTCCACATTTTCTATTTGAACAGTCTAACAAATCCCAACTCCTACCAAAATACACGAACTGTTTTTGTATTGTTAGGCAAAGCACATGACATGCTGTGTGTGTGTGTAGGGGGGGGGGGGGTTGGGGGAGAGAGGTGTTATTGATATTTACACATAACAATCTGGAGGCAAACATCTAACAAGTTAAAACCTCCCACTTTTAGTCACAACGTAAATATAACTATTAAGGATCAAACATTCAACAAACTGAGGATGTGAATTTTCTTAAGTATTTGCCTACATTACAAATTAACACAACAAACTGGAGGCAAACATGATAGTGCAACTTCTACGCAAGAATTTAAACAACAAACTCTAACACCATTACATAATTCCAAAACATACGTAATAAACTTAAACATTTACACAAGTGAAAAGTAACTAAAAAACAACGCTAAACTATGCATGATTTATCAAACTAAGATGCCAATGTGCATCAAAATAAAGTCGAATCAAATAGATAATGACACTTTGACACATACTCCTTTTTGTTTGCTTGGAACACTTTCTCCTTGATATCTATATCAATGACGGATACAATTTGGTTAGTGTTTAATTTCCGCAATTTCTTCAACATATTTTCAAACGACCGATTTGGTTTTAGGCGGTCATTGTGAGCCTGCGCACACAAAATATATGTTAAAACTAATTTAGTATTGAATATTGAATATATGAATACATGTATTAATGTACATTACCTTAATAAACATTTCAAACCTTGATTTCACATTTCTTTACTGATCAGATTCCAAGACTCTCGTTTTTATCTCGGCATTCGATATCGTTTCTAACGTACTGCAAAGAAAATCATAAAATCAGTCAATATATATTTCATATACACAACAAAAATTAAAATATTAACATGGACAAAATCTTCTCCCATCCCACCACCACAGCCCCGTTGGATTGTAAAACTTTGAGAAGTAAAACCAAGAATATTGGTAAAAAACCTAAAGAGTTGAGTAGAATCGATCCGCTCGATAAAAGCTCCTCGATCTCCATAACGACGACTACTAAAAAGGTTAAAAACCAAAAATATTGGTAAAAAACCTAAGTCCTAAATAGTTGAGTAGAATCGATCCGCTCGATAAACGCTCCTCGATCTCCGTAACGACGATGACTAAAAAGGTTAAAACCAAAAATATTGGTATAAAACCTAAGTCCTAAAGAGTTGAGTAGAATCGATTCGCTCGATAAACACTCCTCGATCTAAATAACGACGATGACAAAAAGGTTAAAACCAGAAATATTGGTAAAAACCTAAGTCCTAAAGAGTTGAGTAGAATCGATCCGCTCGATAAACGCTCCTCGATCGCCATAACGACGACGACTAAAAAGGTTAAAAACCAAAAATATTGGTAAAAAACCTAAGTCCTAAAGATTTGAGTAGAATCGATCCGCTCGATAAACGCTCCTCGATCTCCATAACGCTAAAAAGGTTAAAACCCAAACTATTGGTATAAAACCTAAGTCCTAAAGAGTTGAGTAGAATCGATCCGCTGGATAAACACTCCTCGATCTCCATAACGACGATGAAAAAAAGGTTAAACCAAAAATATTGGTAAAAAACCTAAGTCCTAAAGAGTTGGGTTGAATCGATCCGCTCGATAAACGCTCCTCGATCTCCATAACGACGACGACTAAAAAGGTTAAAAACCAAAAATATTGGTAAAAAACCTAAGTCCTAAAGAGTTGAGTAGAATCGATCCGCTCGATAAACGCTCCTCGATCTCCGTAACGACGATGACTAAAAAGGTTAAGACCAAAAATAGTGGTAAAAAAACCTAAGTCCTAAAGAGTTGAGTAGAATCGATCCGCTCGATAAACATTCCTCGATCTCCATAACGACGATGACAAAAAGGTTAAAACCAAAAATATTGGTAAAAACCTAAGTCCTAAAGAGTTGAGTAGAATCGATATTCTCGATAAACGCTCCTCGATCTCCATAACGACGATGACTAAAAAGGTTAAGACCAAAAATAGTGGTAAAAAACCTAAGTCCTAATGAGTTGAGTAGAATCGATCCGCCCGATAAACACTCCACGATCTCCATACCAACGAACAAAACAGGTCAAAGCCACAAAATTTGACCAAAAATTTAAAGTCCTAAAAAGTTAAGTAAAATCGACTCGCTCGATAAAACACTCCTCGAAACTCCATATCAACGATTAAAATGGGTAAAACCAAACGTTGGGAAAAACCTAAGTACAGATTGCGACAGATCAAATACAATAAGTTATGTAAATAAGAAATATTGAGAAAAATGAAGTTTTATTCATCTGAGTACAAAGAATATCTCCTAATCTACATATGAAGTTTTATTCATCCGAATACAAGTGCAGCCTTCGATTTATACATCTTTACAAATGCAAAAATAAGTAAATCCTATCCTATAGATCGATGGTTTTCACGACAATGTCCACGGAAACATCAATCTCCTCCCTAGTGCCTCGATGATTCTATTCAACCCCCTAAGAAGCATGCTGCTCAGGATGGTCGACTTCTTTAGTTCGATGGTCGGGCTCTGAAGATCAATTCTCCTTTAGGTCGGAATGGCCATTACTAGCCAAATGTCCGATAACGGTCGCTCGCCTAAAACGAGCTACTGCTTGTATGATGGGGTTGACTTTTACTCTAAAACAGCATCTCTCGAGGACCGTCGCAAAAGTGAAAACTTTCCAGCACATCCCGGCGGCCAATCACTCCGGAAGTAACATCCAAGAACAGGGATGCCTGGTAAGTATGAACCCTCCATGTGTTAACAAAATACCATGGACCTCAACCCCATGAAGACAAAAGCTGAGGCCACATGGGACCCGTCAGTACTAGGTAGGGCATCAATGGGACCTGTCAGTATAAGGCAGATGACGTTTGAGTTATTATAACATAACAGATCATGATAATGTGACTTTTGAAAATGATGGGATCACTGGGCAAAGTAAAATTCAGAGAAACTGATATCTCCATTTTTGTACGGTATGGATAGATATGGGGAGAAGCTGATTGTCTGTTTATAGGGAAACTTTAAATTAATCCTACGGTTGGATAAAAGTCTGATCAATGGACAAGAATGTGACTTTTGACTTCCCAAATTTAATGCGAGTAAGTTGGAACGGCGCTTGGATGGTCGATAAATCTGCTCGATGAGAATGAAGCATCATGGTCGAAACGACCAGAATGAGAAATCCTTATACGTTCCAGTGGATTCATTAAAAATAACTTGACACTTTACGTAGAATGCTCGATCGACGAACAGAATCCTTAGAAAAAGGAGATTTAGAACAAGAGATAATTATTTCTACAAAGAATTAGAAATATGTAAGCAGAAAATCGAAATAGTTGGTCGTTTTGACGACAAATACGTGCTCGACGACGTCAAATCCAGCTTTTCCCCTGGAGTCCAAGAAATCTGACGGACTGGTAGATGAAACAGTCGACGAAGCTAAAATATACAGACTTGTCACTGCCTCGTATATCAAAGAATTGCTTAAGGAGGTATAAACAAGCTGAATCTAACTAATGGTTCTACATTTTCCAATTTCTCCCATACCAAAGAATTAACATGTTGATACACTGGTTGTTTTACTTGGGGATACTGAAGCTTGCAATCAGTACACAAAAACATGGGAAGGCAGCAGACAGGTTTTTCTAAGGGATTTAAATCTAAAAGAAATCACTCAAAAAGAAGTTGCAAGGAAAACTGTTGGATGAAGATGAAGATGAAGTGCAAAGAAGTCAGAAATTAAGGGAAGGTTTTGATGATTTCCAAAACATCATAATCAGCTAAGTATGGAAAGCTTAGTTCCCTTAGAAGAATTTTGAACAAGTAAAGAAGACATCAGAAGAGTTCAAAGTTCAAAGCTCAGAAGACTAGTGATCTCTTGTTGAATCAGCGAACAGAAGGGTAGATCATCAGCCGAGTCAAATCAGATGAGTTCAGTATTTGATCAGCAGAGTATCTATCAGCAGAGTCGTTTTGATCAGCAGAGTAGAAGAGATCAAGAGATTAGTCCAACGGTAATAAATGCACCCGGTGTAATAAATGCTGTAAGAGAAGGATAGTAATGGCAAATGATTGAAGAAATCCTCGGATCAGCAGAGTGCATTAAATGCAGCATTAAATGCGATGGACAGAAAGGTACTGTACACTGTACGACTGCTGCAGGGAGCCGTTTCAAAAAGAGCTGAAGAATGGATTTGAAGATGTGATTTCCTTCAACGGTCATAAATTCAAATCCAAGTATAAATAGAGCAAAGTTCGAAGAGAGAGACACACAACAACAAATCAGAGATCGAAATTTTGAAGCAGAATTTCTCTAAGTCTCAAAAGCTCGAACAGCTCACTCGTCTGGTGGAAGTCATCTGTTGACAGAAACCCAGTTGAAGAAAATAGAAAAATACGATCTGAGTGATCTTGTGTTTAGCTGAGTGTTGTGCGGAGTTGTGATCCATCTTTGTGAGTGATCAAACTTCAGAGAGTAGAATTTCTAAGTGATTTTCTATTGTGAGCTTACAGCCTTCTCATTAGTTGTTTAGGTGTAAGTGGAGAAATATTGTAATCTAAGTGATTATAGTATAACCCAGAATCTGTGTGATCTGGAAGAGTGGACTAAAGGATTTTTATCCATATAACCACTATAAAAATTCCTTGTGTTATCTTGCATTTAAAGTTTTCTTGCATATTTTAAAGTTTGCATATTTGAACACTTTGAATTACCGTAAAAGATTTTAAAAAGAAGTTTGTTAAAAACTGGGGATAAAATCTTTTGAAAAGAACTTAGTCTACTTGTGAAAAACACCTTGAAACAATCCGCTGCAAGTATACTCTTTGAAAAAACTGTTTTGCTGAAAAACAGCTAAGTTATCGTAAGAAGAGTGGTCAGTCGTCTGCTCAAGATTTGTTCACGATCAGACTAGTCTGCTTACTGTTCTTCATCAGCTTAGTCTGCTGACAGAAGACTGAAAAGTTTTTAAGTTCAAAAATTTTCAGAGGTCTATTCACCCCCCCCCCTCTAGACCTCATCTGACCACTTGGGACCAACAAGTGGTATCAGAGCAGGTGGTTCATCTGAATCAGCTGCCTGATCAACGAGCTTGATCCAAGTGTTTTTCAAAAGTTTACAAAACTTTTCAAAAGAGCATCTTTTTGAAAAACTAAAACTTTTTGAAAAATGGATTGTATCAGTCATGTTCCCCACATTGCTGGTATGTCTTTGAGGATTGGAAAATCAGAATGGAGATTTTCCTTGCTGCCTATAATGACAACATGTACACATGTATCATTAAAGGTCCATTCAAATTCACCAAGACCATCATAGTAGATGAAGCTGAAATGGTGGTGGAAAAAGATCTGACAGAGATGACAGCCGAGGAAATAAAGCTGTTCAATCTGGATAAAGTTGGCCGTTTCATCATGACCAAAGCCCTGGATAATGATCGGTTTGACAAGGTCAAACATTGCAAAACTGCAAAGGAGATGTGGGACAAGGTTAGAGATATGAGCGAAGGCAATGATGCTATCAAGGAGCATCAGCTCACTGTTGCATTGGAAAAACTTGATAACTTCAAGATGAAGACTGGAGAAACCATTGATCAGATGGATACCAGATTCACCAGAACTCTGAATGAAGTTTTAAAGTTGGGAAAGACCTTCACAGACAAAGAGATAACCAACAGAGTACTGAAGGCTCTACCTGCAAAGTTCAACATGAAAGTGACAGCAATGGAAGAATCAAGGGATCTGGGGAAGATCTCTCTTACAGAGCTGTTTTCTGTACTCAAGGCTTATGAGTATAAATTGCCTAGGATGGGTATTGAAGAAACCTCAACTTCAGGACCCACAGCTGCATTGGTTGCTGCTGAAAACACCAGAAGACCAGCACAGAAAAGCAAAGATGTGGACTCATCTGATGAAGCCACTCTACTCAACAAAAAGGAGTACACTGCTGGAGACGTTGCACTGTTGATGAACAATTTCAAGAAGTTCTACAAAAGAAAAATGAAGAACAAATACAACAATGCTTCTACTTCTAAACCTAACTTTTCTTCTCAAGATAAAGATGATTATAAATCAAAACTAATGTGTTACAACTGCAGGAAATTGGGACACTTCATTAAAGACTGCCCATATCCAAAAGCAGAAAAGTACACTGAAGAGGAGAAGAAAGTAAGAAAAGAAAGAAAGTATCAGAGAGGGAAAGCAATGATGGCTGAAGCAGAAAAGCTTGCTGCTGTCTGCTCATCTGATTCAGATTCAGACTCGTCTGATGAAGAATCTTCTGATGAAGAAAAACCTGCTCTCCTGTGCCTGATGGCAAAGGACTCTGATGACTCTGAGGATGAGGTAACTCCTCAAAACAATGAACTGTTTGATTCTCTAGAGCAAATGATGTTAAATAATA
>CM064879.1:26867906-27014199 GCA_003313485.2 Penstemon barbatus
ACTGATAATCAGATTGCTGATATCTTCACTAAACCTCTAAGTGAAGCAAGGTTCTCAACTCTAAGAGCTGAGTTAGGACTACTTAATTTGGATGCATAAGCTGAGAGGGAACTCATCAGAAGACTGGAGTTCAACAGCTTAGTTATCCGTTATTATATTCAAGAATTAACTTTCAACAGACTAGTTAGCTTATGGATTCTTAAAGACAGGGGGAACGTGTAAGACTAGCGGTACTTCTGTTCTAAAGATGAAATCTGTTAATGTCAGTTAGTGAAAGTTATATTATCTGAAGATCTGTTCTTAATTCTTGAAGACTGAAGATTATTTTATCTTGCTGGATTGACAAACAGCAGAGGAAGATTACTAGCTATTGGCATTCTCTAGTAATATCAGATAACAGATCACTCGTCTGTCAGATAAGTTAAACTCTACTCATCTGATACCTTATATAAGCATGGTCATAAATCGTATTATAAGAAACGCGCTTTTATAAGTAACAGATTAGTGTCGATAGAGTTTCCCGCCCATCTGACATTAAAATAATAAAATTGAAATCCGCCTCTCCTATCCACACGATTTAAAACTGTCAGATTAGATCAACGGTTCAGATAAATCACGAAAACCAAATCAAAAGGAAACCTATAAAATCCGATCTGAAACAGTATAGTCGTCTTACGCACACAAAAAAATAATTCTCAAACTCTCTAACTCTCAAACCCTATTGCTTCGAAAGTTCACTGTTCTTTTGCAGAATCTACTCACTAATCTCTGAAAATGGACAAGATTATTGAGGGAAGGTACTTCAACTACAGCAAATTTCATTTTTCTGGCACTGATTTGATGCGTTCTTTACTGGAAAAGATCAAAGAAGCATCGTTGGTTCCTGTTTTGGAGGCTCACGAAGATAGAGTCTACCTGGAGGATGTTTACCATTTCTACATGACCAGAGAATTCAATGATGATGAGACTGTTATGACTGCTGAAATAGGTGGTAAGAAGATTGCTGTATCTGCTGCTGTTCTAAGTGAAATTTATAAGCTGACGAACGAGGGAGGAGATGTGACCAGTTTAGGGTCAGCAAAGGAAGAAGAGTTCTGGGCTATTTGTGCTAAGGAAGGAGAAGAGATGACTGGGTCTTTGATGAAGACTCAGCTGAAAGGAGAATATCAGAGGTTTGCTGATATTATTGCAAAGATAATAGATTGTGCTACCGGTTCACTGGATGGATTACCAAGGAAGAGATACTGCACAATGATTTGCATTTATTATGGATTTAAGGTTAACTGGGCTGCTCACGTGTATGAGCTGTTAAGTGATAAAAGGCATTCTCATGCTATTTTACTGAGTAATCTGTTTGCCTCACTAAATTGCCCTATGGGTGGTGGGAAGCAAACTCATGGAAGTAAAGAGTTCAAACTCTACGAGCCTGTCAGACAAATAGTAGATAAGCCTAAAAGAAAAGCTCCTTCAAAATCCAAGAAGACCCCTTCTAAGAAGAGCAAGAAGGTGGGTCAGACAAGTCAATCTGCTGAGCCAACAGCACAGTCTGCTGTTGTGGCTGAATCAGCACAACCTGAAAGTGAAGTCCCTGAAAAGGTGATAGATGACTTCACAGCTGAAGTTGAGAACATGAAGACAGGCTCTTCATCTGAAAAGACAGAATCTGATGAAGAAGTTCCTATTACAAGGTTGAAAAGATTGAGGACTAGGAGTGAGGCAAGGGGACCTCCTGTTGCAAACCCTCCTGCCAAGAGAATTCCTAAGTCCAAAGCAAAGAGAAAGGTAAATTTCTCTGAAGAACCTGTTGCAATTGTAAGAGAAACAACTACAGAAGCAGAAAGGCCATTAACAATTAAAGAACCTGCTGTTGAAGCTGCTAAAGCTGCTGCTGCTGAAGTTAAAGTTGTCTCTGAAATTGGAGTACAAACAGAAGACTCATCTGTTGCACTATCTGCTGAAGTCCAGAATGTACAGCAGACTAGTTCAACACTTGAAGGAGATGCACCTTTGTTGCATCCTACTCCAGTTGCTGCAGTTCCTCTTCAAGCAGTTGAAAGTCCCAATCCAATCAGACAAAGGCCTGGGAAATTTTCAACTTATGTAACTGTTGCAGAAAAGATGAAGTTAGATGCTGCTGAAAAGCAAAGGATTGCTGCAGAGAAAGCAGAAGAGGATAGGCTGAAAAGCCTAGAATTAAAAAGGCTGGAGGAAGAAGCCAGCAAAATGACTCAAGAGCAGAGAGATGCTATTGAAGCAGCAGAGTTGGCTGCTGTTATTGAAGCAAGCATCAAGGATGCTCATGGACATCAGCATACTGGTGGGATAGCTATTGGTGAACCAAGGGATCCAAATAAACCAATCCCAGCTATGCCTGCACCTAAGATAAAAGAGAAGAAAAGAGAAGAAATCAGATTATCTCTTGAAATTGTCAGGGAAGATCCTGCAATTTTTGAAGAATTTCTCAAAAGACTAGATGCTGAAAGTGAGAAGATCAATCGTCTGACACTCTTCAATTCTGAAAAGATTAGATACAACAGATGGAGGGAATTCAGACTGACAAAGAGTCCTGCAGAGATGGCCAAATGGAAAGAATTCAAGGCTACAGAAGACTGGATTCTCAAGTGGCTTGAGACAAACTCACTCATTCAAGCACTTGATTCAGAATTCTTTCTGGACAGATTAAGGATGAGGATCTGTCACATAGTCAAAGAAGAAGCCAAGAAGATCTTTGCATCTGTTCCTGAGGATTTTGATGACTCAGAAGACCTCAAAGAAAGATCTATCAAGCTGGCTATTGCTCAAGCAATGGAGCTTTGGGCAAAGAAAGCAAGGAAGTTAAGGGGACAACCAAGTGAACTGGTCCCACTTCCTAACATCAAACATATTGTCTATGGACCTAATCTGAAACCTTATGAAGAGTTGCCTGAGGAACCAACATCTACTTTTATTCCTCTTGATAACTTTACTTGGATTTCTAACAGGTCTGCAGTGGACAATGAAGGATTGATGAGGACAGTTGAAACTGTCAAGAAGATTATATCACCTGCTGAGAAGGAAAGAGCAGAGTCCTCTGATCAACCAAAGCAAATTGAGGGTACTTCAGACCCATCTGATCAAGACAAAATGCAGGATGATAAGTCTGATGCTGCTGATGAATCGAAGAAGGAAGAAGACATTCCAGCAGATCAGTCAAAGGAAAAAGAAGTTGCTGATGAAGGAGATGATCAAGCTAAGGAGAAGGAAAGCACTCCAAGCCATGCTGATGAACCAGCAGATCAATCCCTTGCTTTAACAACTCAACCATCAGAGCAACTCATGGAAGATACACCTGCTGCTACTTCAGATATGCCTTCAACCTCTCATGGTGTTCAGACAAATTTGTTGGACTCCATCCAGCAAATGATCACCAATTCTCTGAAGGATATGAAGAAAGAATTAGCTGCAGAAGTGATTGCTGCTGTTAAACAACCAGTTCAGAAAGCTGCTGCTGTCCCAACAGATCTGATAGAAGACACTGCTTATAATGTTAAAACCATCTGTCAGGATATGGATATTCTTAGAAGAAGGACTCAGAGCACTACTGAAGGTTGGAAACAGATTGAACAAACTGTTGAATTGGCTCTCCAAGCAGAAGATGAAGTCATGGGTAACATGATGAAAGACTTCACTGCTTCATCAAATTGGATTTTGGGATCTCAAATTCAATTGGGTGATCAAGGAGAAGACTTGCTCAAGGAAGTCAAGACTGTTAAAGCCAATCAACTTAAACAACAGGCTCAGATGAATGCTATGGAAGAGAACATCAAGCTTCTCTGTGATTCACTTCTAATTACTCCAATCTTACCAAACTATCAACTTGACCCTGCTGATGATGACAAAAAGGGGGAAGAGAGGATATTTGGGCAGAAAAGAGTTGGACCTTCTGTTGAATTGGAAGCTGAAGATGATGCTGAAGGAACAGAAGTCTTAGAAGAATCTGCTGATGAAAATGATAGGAATGAAGCAGCAAATGAAGGCACAAGCAGATTAGCAGATGAAAAGATCACAGAAAAAGAAGAAGATGATAAGGAGATAGCTGAAGAATTTGAAGAAACTGAAGCTGAAGCAAAAGCTAAATCTGATAAGGAAATAGCTGCTGCTAAGGATTCAGCTGAAGAACAGCTTGATCCTGATACTAAAAAGAAGAAGCTAGAGCTGTTGAAGCAGAAATTGGAAGTTGGAACTTCCAAACCTGCTGATGAATCAGAAAAAGAAGACAAGGAAGCTGAAGAAGAAAAGAAAGAAGAAGACTAGTTTAGACTAGATTTCTTTACTTTAAAAACCTTGTAATCTTTTACTTTGCATCTTTTACTCTTCAAAACTTGTAAAATGTAATCAATTCAATATCTATAAAATTGCAAGTTTGACTCCAACAGATTATTTCTATCTCAGAAATTTTTGAGGATCAAAACTTTAGTTTAGGTACAGGTACTTAGCTGAGGTTTTGTCATCATCAAAAAGGGGAAAATTGTTGGATGAAGATGAAGATGAAGTGCAAAGAAGTCAGAAATTAAGGGAAGGTTTTGATGATTTCCAAAACATCATAATCAGCTAAGTATGGAAAGCTTAGTTCCCTTAGAAGAATTTTGAACAAGTAAAGAAGACATCAGAAGAGTTCAAAGTTCAAAGCTCAGAAGACTAGTGATCTCTTGTTGAATCAGCGAACAGAAGGGTAGATCATCAGCCGAGTCAAATCAGATGAGTTCAGTATTTGATCAGCAGAGTATCTATCAGCAGAGTCGTTTTGATCAGCAGAGTAGAAGAGATCAAGAGATTAGTCCAACGGTAATAAATGCACCCGGTGTAATAAATGCTGTAAGAGAAGGATAGTAATGGCAAATGATTGAAGAAATCCTCGGATCAGCAGAGTGCATTAAATGCAGCATTAAATGCGATGGACAGAAAGGTACTGTACACTGTACGACTGCTGCAGGGAGCCGTTTCAAAAAGAGCTGAAGAATGGATTTGAAGATGTGATTTCCTTCAACGGTCATAAATTCAAATCCAAGTATAAATAGAGCAAAGTTCGAAGAGAGAGACACACAACAACAAATCAGAGATCGAAATTTTGAAGCAGAATTTCTCTAAGTCTCAAAAGCTCGAACAGCTCACTCGTCTGGTGGAAGTCATCTGTTGACAGAAACCCAGTTGAAGAAAATAGAAAAATACGATCTGAGTGATCTTGTGTTTAGCTGAGTGTTGTGCGGAGTTGTGATCCATCTTTGTGAGTGATCAAACTTCAGAGAGTAGAATTTCTAAGTGATTTTCTATTGTGAGCTTACAGCCTTCTCATTAGTTGTTTAGGTGTAAGTGGAGAAATATTGTAATCTAAGTGATTATAGTATAACCCAGAATCTGTGTGATCTGGAAGAGTGGACTAAAGGATTTTTATCCATATAACCACTATAAAAATTCCTTGTGTTATCTTGCATTTAAAGTTTTCTTGCATATTTTAAAGTTTGCATATTTGAACACTTTGAATTACCGTAAAAGATTTTAAAAAGAAGTTTGTTAAAAACTGGGGATAAAATCTTTTGAAAAGAACTTAGTCTACTTGTGAAAAACACCTTGAAACAATCCGCTGCAAGTATACTCTTTGAAAAAACTGTTTTGCTGAAAAACAGCTAAGTTATCGTAAGAAGAGTGGTCAGTCGTCTGCTCAAGATTTGTTCACGATCAGACTAGTCTGCTTACTGTTCTTCATCAGCTTAGTCTGCTGACAGAAGACTGAAAAGTTTTTAAGTTCAAAAATTTTCAGAGGTCTATTCACCCCCCCCCCTCTAGACCTCATCTGACCACTTGGGACCAACAAAAACCTTATATAGAACTTCATAACAGACAAAAATTATATCTGACAGTGATGACTGATCGATCATCGACAAGCGTGATAAGCTTACAGTTCCTTAAAAGTTGAGTACAAGAAAGAAGTATAGAGAAATATTCCTTTTCAAACAATCAACAATTTCTGATGTCCAAGGTGACTAAAGGAATTGACTAAGGATTGGGCATAGTCAATCAATGAACTTATTTACTTGCTCAATTACTTACATTCTGAAAATACTCGCGGCTGGTCGGCAGCCATAAACGACACTCTCAGCCAAAAGTTGATCGCCCTCAAGAAAATATCAGATAAGTCCCTATCGATTTCTAAATTTGAATCACTTTGCTTACTGAAGAGATTTGTATTTGATTATAACTGTGTTAAAGATATATTAAATCTAAACTCATAATCGAAGCAATTTACTAAACGAAAGAGTCATGTTGGTTACAGCCAATATTCAAAAAAAAAAAAAGAAGAAGAAGCAGGTCATCAAGGCTGATAAGCAGGTCATCAATGCTAATTATCATCACCAGGGCGACCCGAAGAAGCACCCTTTCGAGGAATAGCTGTATCAAGAAATTCCCTCACCTCCTCTTGACGCTTCTGATAACCTGCATCATAGCCTTCTTCAAAGGCACGCTGACGAGATTCTTCTGAATTGGCATTTGACCGAGCCAGGTCATCCCTCTCCTTCTCAAGGGCTAACTTTTCTTCACGTAACTTCTGGAGATCATCGTTCAGAAGCTCAATTTGAAGAGCTTGCCCCTCAACCTTCGACGTCTCCGCATCTAGCCGAAGCCTCAAGTTGTCCCTACTGAGCCACAATTCATCATATTGGGCACCCAGTTGCAGAGCATAATACTTCCCCTGAGAAGAAAGAAATTATAAATGACAAGATAACAAAAAATAAAATAAGCTGAATTAAAGAAGTACCTGCTCGAACTGTTGGAACAAGGACTGAACAAGACGGAGGGAAGAAGAACCCTCATGCTTCTTCAGCTCGCCAGACAAAATGGTACTAAGACCCAGATCCCAGGAGAGAGGGTCAGGCTCACAAGAATCAGGCAGGACAGAATTTAAAGAAATCTTATCATGACGAGGGAGTCCGGACTCAGTTATGTCTTTAATTTGCTCCAAGATACAACGGTCATCCAATAAACGCGGGGATTCCCTTTCATTGGGGCTCACAGAGGTCTCCTTCCCCGAGTAAGAAATTACCATTCTCCGACCGGAACGATGACCAGCCCGAACTCCAAAAGAACCACCAGCCTCGAAGGAAGTGGTCATGGCAGTGGTATCAGAAAGTAAAAAATCTATAAAACTTTGATTAACTGACTGAGGGTTAAAACTAACCAAAGATGGATCTATAATCGGACCACTAGTCGCTGGCCCAACGATGTTATTTACTTGACCTTGACCAACGACCAGCTCAGCAGCAGAAAAAGAAGAAACAGGAACTTTAAAAGATTGATCCAGGTTTGACATATCCCCAAAGGCAACCCGACCAGGAGAAGGTCTCCTTTCGAAGTCAGGAAGGATAAGGGGATTTTGTTCAGAAAACTCCGAGTTAGCATTCACCTCGTTCGAACGATCAGAGGGGACAACATAAGTTTGAGTCTCCGACCTACTGACGGTCTGGAGTCGAGGAGGGTCAGCCGAAGGCCCCTCGGTACGAGACCTCTTTGGTCTAAGGTTTCTGGAATTATCGCGCGAAGAACGCTTAGAAGTGTTACCAAAGTGATTGCTCATTTTCGGAAATTCGAAGAAAACTTTAAAAAATTGAGTGAAATTATCGACCTGCTGGGGAGAATATTTTATCTAAACAGAAATACGTTGTAAAATAGCGAAGAACTTTTTACCTCGGGTATTTATACCAAGTGAAAGGACGCGACAGATCATCGGGACAGGAGCGAAACAGAAACCCAGACCAATGAACAATCGCAAGAATTCGAAAAGACATAAACATTATGATTACGCCTGAGTTAAAGATTTATGTCTAGACTATCATAATTAATAGAGTAGCCGAAACATCACACATGAAGAATACAAATCGTCTCATTTAAAAGGATAAGAAAGTAATATTACAAATCATACAGTAATAATCAAAAAGTTATTTCCCGCCACTATCCAAAGTCCTTTGGTCGCTCTCTAGCACGACCTGATCGCCAGCTGGAATATCCTGATCGCCGGTCGTTCCTACTTCATCGTCTGCATTATTCACAACTTCAGGATTCTCCTCCTCACTCTCTTGGTCATCAAAATTATTAGCGAACTCAGCAGCAATGTTCGAAGGAGGAATCGGCAAAGGTTCTCCAAACTCCTCGACCAGATGAGCCAATGGGAAATGTTTGTATTTAACACTTGGCAGATCGGAAGAAGAGTACTCCTCTCCGTGACGGTTAAGGCTAACATGTGTAGCTCTGAAATACTCCCTCCGACGATCTTCGATCAAACCCATAGCGACCATCTGATGGATCGCCTTCTTAAAAGTGCTTTTGAGGAGTGGACCGACTTTCTGGTACATTAAAGCAGTATGAACCGGAGAACAAAGGAACTCGCGGATCACCTTCTCTTCGGGATTCCTACCGTATCGATCTCTAAGTCCGCTAAGAGGAAGATCCTTTTTATACTCGTCCAAGGAAGTCTGAAGACTAGCGACCTGCGACTCCAGCTCACTGATTCGAGTGGTGCTTTTAACTTGACAATCTTCCAACTCCTTGCGCAGCTGGTTGACTCGTTCTTCAGTGCGAGAGGTCTCTAGAATATTATTCAAAACTTTCGGATCATCTGTTCCCTTAGATTGAGGATCGGTGGTCGAGGGTGGAAAAGAAGAAGATGTAGAAGGACCGGCCTCTGAAGTGGATGCTTTCTGAAGCAATGCCTTATTCCTTTCCTCAAGGAATTCACACTGTTGCCTCCAAAGAGCAGCTTCGTAAGCATACGACGTCAGACAAGTATTAGTCTGGAAAACCAAAAGAAGAAAATCAGAGAATTAACAAAACCATTTTTCCTTTTGAAGAATGTCGAGAGTTCTCTACCATAGAAACTGAGAAAAATGAACTCCCATCAGATTATTCAAAGAAAGTATAAAAGTAAAGCAGCAAAGATATATAATACTTACTAAGCGATTGTGAGGAAGACGAGATAGGAAAGGTGTGAGAACTCAGGCCCGCTTTACGGAGAAAAGCCTCGCCAATAAGAAGGGCACATTGGTACTTGTCAGCACGCATTTCCACTATCTCGTCAACCAATTGTGGATCGTCAGGAATAAAGTGGCCAGTAACAGAGCGACCACCAGAAACCCATTTGGATTCGTGGTCCCACGAGAATAGCTTGGTGGAACCATCTGCTGAGACAATATGAGAAGGAGGACGTACAAAGAAAAAATGAGATTTCCAGGCAGGATTGCTTGAAACAGGAGAATCAAATATAGAACGACTAGACTTTCGACTAGCGAAGAAATAACCATGATTGGAAGAACTAGAAATATTAAAACGAAACAACTGGGTAAAATTACGAAAAGAAGGTTGGAATTCTTTTGCGATCATCAGGACAGAAAAGCAAACGACAAAGGCTACGGAATTGGGAACCAATTGTGTCAGAGAGACGCTGAATATCCTTAAAATATCGAGGAATAAGGCAGACAAAGGAAGACGGAGACCGTGATTGAAATGGGCAGTGTAAATAGCCCGACAACCTTCTGGGGGGAGGTGACCCTGTCGGAAGGAGATGGAAGAATAATCTCAGAGCCTCCGGGAAATATTTCCCGTAATTATCCAACACCTCGTGAAAAGTCTCATCGATATACGCGCAGGAAAGGTTCTCGATCGGATCAGAAATTTGGGGGGCAGCGCCCTTGCTTTTCTTGGCCTTGGCCGCAAGCTCGGCATCAGATATGATCAGTACTTTAAAGGTGTCTTTATCTGGAATAATCATCTCAGATGTTCCAGTTTGAACTGGTAGAGAGCTAGGAGAAACCCCCACCTCGATAACGGCAATAACTTGTTCAGCAGAAGAAGAGGAGGGGTTCTTTGAAAGAGAGGCCATGTTATTAAGATCCTCGGAAATATTGATCGAAAGCTACAAGATATTGAAGAAATTATCGAATAGGAAAAATTGCCACAAGAATATTGGAGGAAGAAAGTAAAAAATGGTTGAAACAACGATCACCTAAATGACGAAAAGACGTTTCAAACCTCATGCGACTAATCGTATTCCCGCCAATCGGCAAAAAGAAGTCACCTCCTCGAAAAAGAAGCAACATTGCAGATCGTAAAACAACGAAAACGACTATCTATGATGCGTAGCACTCTTTTCCTTACTTAGGATTTTTTCCCACAGGGTTTTTTCCAAGTAAGGTTTTGAACGAGGCACAATTCATAGAATGAACAGTCGTAGTAGGCCATCTACTTCTACGAGCTTCTATTGCATAAATGCTCGAATAAGTGATGGAGTACTGATGGGGGCTATTTTACACCCTTATTAATAGTCGGAACGACCAGACAATACTCGATCGACTCGATCAGGAAAACTATTTCGCTAACGATCTACGGTATCCGACCAGAGATACTAATCCGCTGCGGGTAAGCCTGGAGTCCGAATCCCTGAAGGACTATTATATCGTGTCCTATAAGGACTAGGTTTCCTTTTATAGCTAGGGTTGATAACCTATAAATACCTAGTTAAACATTGTATGTGACAACTACGATTCAGAACTTATGCCTACCTACTCTGGCTAATTGATAATAAATCTATAGAAAAGCTTTTGCTATACTATATTCAATATTCGTTTGTCTTGTGTTCTTATTTGCTCTTTACATATTGTTCTTTCTTGAAATCGATCCATCCGGAATAAATTAACTAGTCCCCAAATACATATAATCTAAACCTCGTGAACCTCAAATATTGATTTAATCAAACCCGACGAAAAACGGTTAAATCAATTAGCATTTTTCACCCCGATTTAAATTTTTCGGCACTCTGTACAATAAAAATATAATTTGTATGACATTTTGCAACCTAATGTATTTTTCTTTAAAAAAAAATATGAATGTTGACAATGTAGAGATAAAATGGTCATTTCTATGCACAATAATCATAAACTTGTTATTCTAAATTTATTTTACTTTATAATAAAATATTTTAACATTTTCTCTCATTAAAATTTAGATTAAAAAAAAGACATTGTCTTCATTTTGTTTTCAAGTATCCTCCAGATTATTTACTTTATATTTAAAATATACGTTTACATATCTAACATATTATTATATTGCATGTTATTTGCATTATTTAGATTATCATATTCAGTTCGGGTTGAAAACGCCAAAAATTATATTTTTTAGGTGCAAAGTGCCAAAAATATTCAAAAATAACTATTATACAATTAAATCATTGAATTTTTTTGTAAAACACACACTAGGGTGCAAATTGTCAATTAAATTATATTTCTAAAGTGCAAAGTGCCAAAACTTTTAAATTAGAGTACAAAGTGCCAAAATTCAAGGGTCTTTCTAAAATAAGATTTTATAGAACATAAGTGTGCATGAGATATCCTATTTCAACCATTAAAAGAAGTCAATAACAAATTTGAACCACAATTTTTGGTCAAAATGTCCGATGATGATGTGGCATCGTACATTTAGAAAAAATAAATATATGTTTAATTACATAATAACCCTTTAATTAATATGTTTTAAAAAATCTCTATAATCTCTAATTAATTTCAGATCTCTTTTTAAAATAAAATAAAAATGAAAAAATTGCACTTTTCATGCTAAATTCCTGCCTACTTTATATATTTCATACCAAAATTTTCAAAAAGACACATTTCGTACAAAAGTTGGACAATATATTTTATTCAGCCGTTAGTTTTTGAATAAAAATATGGCACATGCCAAATATATGTCCGTTAAGTCACCATTTTTATCTTTTTAGAAAATATTTACAAGTGAGCACAAAATACCTAAAATTTTGAAAGGGGTAATTGCAATTATTGCAACCCCAATTCCTCTTCATTCACCAGGACATAACACCGACCCAGCCCCAATTCTTTGTACTCACACAACCCCACTTTCATTTTATGATTCTATTTTGGCAATCTCAATTAGTTCTTATTTTTTTACACAAATCAAATCATTTTAATATCTTTTGTATTATAATAAATATTTTGAATTTTACCACCTAAAGGATAAAATATGTACATTTGAAAACACGTTGCATTTTTCCCCCTCAAATGATTTTATGCCAATTTCAATCGCCGAAAAACTCATATATGCACCTCACATGTATTTTAAGAGTAAATTAGTCAAAACATGACATGCATTTTTACTTTTACAAATAAAATATTATTCTACTTCAATTAGGATTTCTGGTTCTTTTACATGAGCGAATTATTTAGACTTGTAAGAAGTGTTGTGACTACTTTGAAATTTCATGTGAGGGGCACATTTATATTTTTCGTTGAACAAAAATTAAATAAAATTATTTTAGGCGGTAATTAAGTGATTATTTTATACATATGGGTGGTAAAGTGCCACAATATGTAACTTTGGGGGACAAGATTTTTGTCAAACTTGTAAAGTGAACTTAATAAATCATACGAAAGTTTTTTTATAAATTTTTTTAAAATAACAGGGGGTTTATTGCAAAATTTTAAAGTTGTGAGGGGTTATTGGTAATATTTTAATTTAAGGGGATGTTTTTTCATCATTTAATGGGGTAAAATTGTCATTTCAACTTGAGATGAATATTTTTTTCCCAATAATAATAAAAAAAAAAGTACAGGGTTTTTTTGCTAATAAAAATAACACAATTTTTTTTAAGTTGGACAAAACACAAGAGGTGTTGTTGAAATTCACTCATAAAAAAGGGGTAAAGTTGTCTTTGAGAAAATAAATTATTTTAACTTAAATTTTAAAGGGACACATGTCACCCAGATAAATATTATCTTATGTGCTTCCAATCCCTTGAAATCTCATTTTAGACGGACCCAAAATTCAATGTTCTATATGATTTCATGGTGCAAAGTATCAAAAGTCCTTAAATTGATTAAGATTAAAAAAAAGCAAAAGCCAAAAGTGTCACGGGGATTAGTGAAGAAGTTAAAAAGACACAAAAATAGATTAATTTATATATGGTAAAATTGCATAAAACGTCTCAAATTAATTAGTAATTTTGAAATTTCGTCCCTAAGTATATTACCTCACCGAATTTCATCCCGCAATTTAATATTCTTAAGAAATATCGTCCCAAACTAATTACTAGTTTTGATTTTTCGTCCCAAACTATATCAATTCGCTGAATTTCGTCCCGTAATTTACCATTTTGTATGAATATAGTCCCAATACTGAATTTCTAATTTAATGAAAATGATGGTTTAAATGCGCAAATTTGATCTCATAATTAACGGTGGGACGATATTCCAAAAAAATATTAAAATTACGGGACAAAATTCGCCAAGTCGATATAATTTAGGGCAAAAATCCAAAATCAGTAATTATCTTTGTATGATTTTTGCAATTTTACCTTTATATATTACGGACAAAATAGGAAAATTAAAAAATTCCTACACCATGCCATGACTTCTCTTATAAATAGTATATAGATACTCCTTGGACATAAATTACTATCTTTTCTTTTGAAAAAAAAAATGATAATTTTTTAATATAATAGCACAAGAAAAGGAGAAGGAAGTTGAAACAGAATAACACAATAAAGAAGTGAAAAAGACTTCATTTTTCTGTTTGCATTCCCTCTTCATAAGGCAAAGATCTAGTTGATAGCCATGAATTTGATTCTTAAACAATTAACTTTTGTACTTTTACCCAATAGTTGTCTTCTTCATATATCAACAATCACGTAACAGTGCTGCTAAATATTTTTTGCCATAAAATGACAAGCTACTAGAAAAATACAAACACTAGAGCATCTATCAGGAAGAAAAGAAAACACCAATCCAAATCAATAAAAAATCTTAAAATATAATGAGTGAAAGACAAAAATACCCCTATGCTTTATCTAACTCCAAAAAATATCCCGTATTATTTTAACTTTCAAAATTCTCCGTGTTTGATTTTAGTTACCATACTCGACCCATATAGAATTTGACTTTTGAATTTTCGCGAAATGACACAATTACCCCTATATATTGATTTTTTTTTAAATTTATTCCTTTTGAAAACCCAAGTATATACGACTTGGATCGATTGTGGTAATTAAAACCAAACACGTGGGGGGTTTTGGGATTTAAAATAATACAAGGGATTTTTTTTGGAGTTAAACAAAGCAGAGGGAGTGCTGTCAAGGATAATATTGACATATCAAAAGCAAAATGTGAACAAATACTTGCAAGTTCCGCGTTTGATTCACTCTCTTTTCTAAGAGATGTATTTGACACTAACTTGAGAGCACATGGAGTGTTGTCTTTTGCTCTCACAATAACACTAGAGAGCATCTATAATCGAAAATTACAACCGTGTTTAAAATGTATGCATAGTCAAAACTCAAAAGTACATAACAGAATCTTAGACAAAAATTGCAATTCAGTAGGCTACAAACAAAAATTGATATCGCCATCATATATTCAAAATGGATCTATGTAT
The DNA here is from genome assembly GCA_003313485.2 of Penstemon barbatus. Classification (NCBI taxonomy): domain Eukaryota; kingdom Viridiplantae; phylum Streptophyta; class Magnoliopsida; order Lamiales; family Plantaginaceae; genus Penstemon; species Penstemon barbatus. The sequence goes on from CM064879.1 coordinate 26,882,367, forward strand.
GTCGCATGTAAAAAGGACTGAATTATACAATATATATATATATATATATATATATATATATATATATATATATATATGTATACACACGCAATGAACTGAGAATAATCAATGGGCACAAACAGATTGAAATGAGCAAAAAATTGTAACTTTGTAAAATCTGTGAGATCAGCAATTAAAGTTAGAATAAACATGAATGCATTCAATTTAAAACAACCAACATGTCTTGGCATCCTGGAGTAGCCACTTTTAAAACGCTGATCAATATAACCACCGTTTGCTTAACCAAGCAACTTTTATGATATATCAAAGCATTTCTATGAGTCTTATTTAGCCTTTCAACCACTTCAAATTGTGCTTATAGTAGCAATGTAATTTATATTTACCCTTCAAATTGTTTTGAACTCAAATCATCTTCTGAACTTTGATAAGCTACAACAATGAAAATTGCCAACAAAAGAGAACAAATTATTCTATAGTTCACTCTAATTCCTTGAGCAAAGCAAGACCATCATAATAACACAATAGAGAACTCCAGCATACATCTAGCAATACCTTCAACACTCAGTCAAGATGATGCATGAAAATGAACACGACATAAGCAAAGTTTGGAAAGTTAAGACGGCATACGTTCATGAAAGGAAAGCATATGGGTCATCATAGTTAACTATTTAACTCATTAATGCATTTTAAAAGGATTTCTAAATGAAATTTGATCTAACAAATAAAATTATAATCCTATTTCAAGTGGCGTAGGTGTTCAACGATTTCTTCCATCAGGGGAATGATATCCTTCTATAATTGTTGCATAATTTGCAAGATATCATTTTAAATGTCTTACTTTGTCCTTAAGTTTGCTAGGAGCTTCCCTCCTAGCATAACTTTGTTTTCTATCATCACCCATTCCAGTAGTGGCCATAACTTAAAATCAATAGCTGAATAGCGTAGTCCCAAACACGGTTTAGTGACCCTGTAAGAGACTTGACCATCCAAACCCGCAAATCAACTTCACCCACTACTAAGATAGGTTGAAGAATTGGATAGTTTACAAACTAACACAAAAATGCAAATGTAAGGAACTAAATAATTCACTGGCTAAACGAATATTGGAATTAAGTGGAATATTGGAATATTGGAACTAAATAATTCACATTAAAAGAAATTTAGTCTATTTTTTCTAATAACCCTCTATACTACTTACTTCCACACAAGTTCCTGGTTTATACTTGCCACCTCTTTAAGCGAAGACTATATTGATCATCTTCCTCCTAGAAGTGACCATCAAAAACCTTCCCATCGCTTTAATTACTACAAATATACTATATTATAAGAATATTATAGCACATGGCTTTCGCTCTTTTCAGAAAATCTCTAAAACTCTTGCATACTTACGGCATCTTCTTGTGTGTGCCTTCAATCCTACTAGGTGTCTGCCTCACCACTTGCTATGGGTGAGGATGCCACTACAATCCCCTGATCATACACACCATTTAAAACTTCAATTTCGACAATACAGTCACAAAATCTATCAACCTAAAGTTACATAAATAACTAGTAAAAGGAACCACATTTCACCTCTCAAACTTCTGTTACTAAGTCAGCTAAGTGCCCAACCCAACTATCAACTTAATGGTCGTTACCATGTATCAGAAACTTGCATTGAACCATCTAAAAAACAAAAGCAAGTAGTTAGTAAATGATGGAAAGCAACGAGAATACACCACCTCAAGTGTCTTCCTCATCGACCCTTGATTAAACAATCCAAGTAACATCATTATCCTGCATTAAGAAATGTACAATCACCAACATATTTTCAAGAACTTATGAAATCAAACCGCATCGAAAAGCAAAATCACCATATTGATTATCTAAAACAAAAACACCCAACTCACTCTTCAATACGATAACTAGGAGTCACGTACACAAGTACACAACATTCAGTGTATCAATTGCTTTAGTAATTGGCATTGTTATCCACTATATAGAATTTCTTTAGTAGTATTTCATATGAACATGATATATCATTTGAATTCTTGTTACAGGTATATGGAATAGGAAATGAAGCCCAGTAAAATATACAAGATTCCACAGATGAACTCCATCAGATCATCTAGAGCAGAAAAACTAATTAAAGAATCAATCAATTTTCTAACCCATAGATAACGCAGCCAAATCTGTCCATCTCACCCTCGTCTGCACCATTGTCAAAGTACCGAGCCATGATATTCTCATACACAAGCCACGTCAGCAGGCTATCGGACCCCGCCTGGTGTTTCCTCCCCAGAGAACGCTCAATACCAAGCAAACGCGCCACCGTATCCAACCCCCCATGTAGTTCCCCAAAGGATTTTATAATGATCTTCACATCATAAACACGGTTCCCAAAAAAAACCCTAAGCAAATCAACAAACTCCGGTAAGGTCTCCGGCAAATTCCTACCAGTAAGAGCCTTGATAAGATACCCAAAGTCATATCCACCGTGAAATGTGACGTAAGTAACATAATCGGAGCAGACGAGACCAGATGACATCATCAGCTCCGCAAAATGCGAGGCGGATATACCTAACTCGCGCATTTTGTCGAAGTTCATGCCGCCGTCTCGGAGCAGTTTGATAGAGCTTTGCGCGTATGGTTCACGCGACACGTCAAAATCACGGAAATTGAACTCCCAGATGTAACGGTCACCGGATGAGTCAACGAGAGTGATTCCGACCTGAATGAGCTTGAGAGCATTGACGTTAGATTTGAGATGTTCGTAGTATGCGGTAGGGTTTCTGATGGGGGGTGGGGGGAGAGGAAAAATGACGCCGGGGAATTCCGTGTCCATGGAAATGCAGCTGTATTGGCCAATGAGGCCGCGTATTTTCTTGAATTCCTTTACGAGATTGTCGGACCATACGGAGTTGATTATGTTGACCAGCGGCGGATCAACGGCGGCCATGGCGGTGGTGGAGGATCCAGATCGAAAGGTATGGTTTCTTGATAGTGAAAACTGAAATGTAGTTCGATTTGGGGAAGAAGATTCTAGAACTTGAGGAAGGGTGATTCTGTTATACTTGTTGTGTGCCCGGAGGGGAGAAGAGGGGAGTGGGAAATTTTTTTTATTTTTGGGGGGAGAAACAAAAACTTCAAAATAGTAAGGCGTTGTTTGGTTTAATCTAATAATTATTCCCAACTTCTTTTTTTTTTTTTTTTTTTTTTTTTAATCGTATTCCCTACTTTTTTAGGAAGCAAAAGAAACACATCTCATAAAAAAAAAAAAAAAAAAAAAAAAAAAAAAAAAAAAAAAAAAAAAACATATATCAGTTTTTGCATTTTAGACAAACTTACTATAACGAACATGTAGTTATTTTCTTTTATTAGAAATGAAAATTACTCGGCCCCCCTCTAATTTGGTCTCGAATATTAGTTTAGATATTTTCGATAAAATTTTTAAAATTCGATTTGAAAAATAATTTTCATGGAATATTGCGATGGTATAACATTAATAAAATAATTGTTAGTATATTTATTATTTTGAAGTGATTTGATTTGAGTTTAAGTGTCGAGGATTGAGAGAGAAGAGTATATGTTATATGTCAAATCAATATGTATCATAAATAAGTGTTAGTTGTTAAGTTAATAACTTTATATATATCAAGAATTGGGGCAAAGACTTGCACCAACGCAATCATAAATGGGTTTGGCTCAATTTGGTTGAGCCCAAACTGAACCTAACAGTATTTAGAGGATGCTTATTGGTTTAATGTTCGAACTCCACCAAAAGTGTGGGTAATTTTTTTTTAAATTAATGAGTAGTATTTATTGAACATATATATTCTTATATATTGGTAGTAATTTAAAGTCTTATTTATTTGAATTTAAAGAAACATATTTTTGTTAAATTAAAATTGATCAACAGAAGTTAGAACATGCATTTGAAAATTTTCTTCTTTGTCTTTTTCTGAAAATACCTAGAAAGCAATTCAAACGAGTCCTAAGTTTTTCCCGGGAACTATTCAATAATTGTGCTTGTGACAAATGAAGAACCTTTTTTTTTTTTTTTTTGATAATTCGACAAATGAAGACCTTACATCTACAGTATCTTAGCCGGGGCCGGGGCGGGGCTGGGCTATGGATGAGAAACGGTTGGAGACGGCTGCGGGGCGGGGTGGCCTCAGGGCTGGAACGGGCGGGGCTGGGGGCTCGGCGGAGCCCTGCTGCTGGCCCGGGGCACGCGTCGGCTGGAGAGGAAAATGAGGGGCGCTTGTTATCACGCGCCCCTCTTTAAAACAGGTGGCTGCTCTTCCCGTTGAATTATGCTGGTTTTGTTGTTATATTAAGTGATTAAGTGCATGTAGTATTAGTTGGTAGTTGTTTTAATTTGGTGAGACTTGATTAGTTGGTGAATTTCATAGTTAGGATTATACATCTATTCTCCTTTTTTCTACTACTGACTATACGTGAAGCAGTGGGGAAGATGAGTAATTTGCATACTCAACCACCTAATTCTGCCCCTGATTAAATTAACATCTGTAATTTCAATTTTGAGGAAAAATTAAAACAATCAGTCGTCTCTTTGTAAAATTATAATTATTTATTAATAATATATAATTTTCTTATTTTAGTTAATATTAAATATATTAATACTCTAAGATAAATTTTAGTTTTTGAAAAGAATATGTTTTTTTAATTTTTTGTCGGATTTATATTAATGTTCCTTGATTAAAACCTAATTAATGTTGTGTATTGTTGTAATTAATGTGTTATTTTAGTTAATGTGATATGTTTTAATTATATAGTATATAGTATGATTAATTATTTAAAGTAATTTAATATTAATATTGAAAAAATTAAAACTATAATATTAATAGGTGAGAGTGGGCAAAGGAAAAAAGTGAAATTAATTCCATTACGGAGCTCTGCCATTGAAGACGACCAGATAGAGCTCGGGGCTGGGGCTGGGCTGGCCCGGGGCTCAAGAGCCCCGGGGCTAGCCCTCTCCATTGGAGATGACCTTATTTATAACATGATATAGTGAAATTAATTAAATACGAAAGATTGGTTTTATTCTTTATATTTTAATAAATACAATTATCATAATGATATCATTTGATACAAATGACAGTGACGAGAAATACATCATCTTGTTTTAAAAACATAAATTTTTAATGTTTTTTATGGAAATGAAAATTTTAATCCATGACGGAAAAGATTTTCGTCGAAATATTCCGACCGAATAAAAATCCGTCGAAATTATTTTCAATAGATTTTTGTTCGGTAGAAATAATCTGTCGAAAATAAATTATAAAAACAAAAAAAATAGAAATTTCAACGAAAAACAAAATTTGTCGAAATTCTAAAAGTTTCGACAGATTAATTTCCATCGAAATGTAAAATTTCGTGAAAAAAAAAATAAATAAATAAATTTCGACGGTTATTCCGTCGAAATTTTAATAATTTCGATGGTTTTTTTTCTATTGAAATGTAATAATTTCACGGAAAAATATAGAAAAAAGAAAAAAAATTCGACGGAATCTTAAATCCGTTGAAATCAGTTAATTAATTTCGATGGATTACTTCCGTCGAAATGTATGATATTTTTTACAGAAATAAATTTTCGTCGAAAATCTCTTTAATTACCCTAAAACTACACGGAAATTTCATTTCCCTCTTATCCTACTTTCTTCCAATTAGTAGCCGCCCGCGCCCAGATCCTGCCTCTTCTCCGATTTGAAAATTGAATCTCAAAACTCCTCTTCCTCTCTCAACATAAAAACTCCTCTCGTTCTCTCTCGACCCAACCCAAGTCGCGCCGCTCCCCCTGCCAGATGTTAAGATCAGAAATATTTTTCATGACTTTTTGTGTAATTAAACAGGAAAATAGAGAGATTGTATTGAATTAGAACTGGGAGAAAGAGAAAGCATGAAATGAAAGAGTTGAGAGATGATAATTGATCACGTATAAACTGATCTTTCATTCCTCCACCAAGCACTACAATTAACGTGCACCATAACAAACTTGTGGTGCGTGGAATATTTCTTTAATTGAATACAAACAACTATACCAACAGGGATTGGTCTAGTGGAAGGGACTAGTTACTACAAAGTAGCGAATTTAAGTTCGAATTCCTGTTGGAAGAGATTCCAATTTATGTATCTGACACACCTCAAAATAGATTAAAGTGTTGGGAAAAAAAAAAGTACAAACAACTGTAATTAACCTAACATGATGAATTAATAATAAATGGGCCAATCAATTAAAACAATCAACTGGGCCGATATATTTAGTTTGGCCCAATGTCTTCATCTGATCCAAGATGATATGCAACCGGACCAAGACTCTCCATGCCCGCTCCGAGTCCAGTATCAATTGGAAAGGTACTACCATACTATCTTCCAAATCAGCCAGACGTACAAACCCCTCATCCTATTCCAAAAATCCCAACTTTATCTCCTTCTCTTCAATTTCTCTGTTAATTTCAATCATGGACATAACACCAGAATTCGTGAGGCCCGCTTAGCCCAGCCCGCCAGCCCCGCCACCACCTCTTTAGCTGCACCTCCCCCTCCCATCCGACGCCATTTCCGCTTCGGCCTCTCCCATCTCCTGCCCAGCTCGCCGCCGCCGCCGCCGCCTCTTGGTCAGCTGTTTTAGTTTTTATTTTCATTTTCCGTCTCCCATCTTCTTCCCATATTGATACTTGTCAAGTCCGGTATTCAAATATTGACATTTCATTTGGTGCAGTCTGTATGTCTAGTTTGTTGTTATTGTTTTATTTTGGATATTGAGAACGAATTTTTAGGAGTGTTTGAAAATGAAGATTTTATTGAATTCAAACGATATTCGACCGAATTCGGCGAAATCCGAATACGATCCGACATAAATGGATCCGATACGGATCAAGCATGATCGGACCCATTGACATCCCTAGTTTTAATTTTATATCAAATTTGTTCTTAAACTCATATTTTACATCGGACTGTATTCTTCTTGGTGAAATTTTTTTCAATCTTCTTGCAAGAAAAGGTTCCCATTATTATTTCAATAACTATTATGTTGTTACATCCATTATTATTTCAACAATTCTTTTATATATATATCATTATTCAATTAGTTATTATATTTTTACCTCAATTATTATTTGAACAATTTTTTTCCATTATTATATAAATTTTCTAGTATCTCTTTGAATTATTAATCGACACAAGATTCAAATAGTGAGTGTTACAAGTAATACTTTGACTAATCAACATTGAAAGGGGGTGAATGTTACAAGTAATACTTTAGGGGATAATTGATACACTCACCATACTTTAGGAGGACAAACTGTATCTACCCCAATTTATAAAGTTTGAAAACATAGACTAGGAAGATGGAGCTATATAGAAAGCTTCACATAGTATAACAATTTGGATGGACTTTGAAGGAATGAAGCTTCATAGCAATAACAATAGCTGTGAGTAGTTGTGAATGTAGGTCTTTAAATATATCCCAACAATATCTATAAATAATACTAATAATAGTGTGTGTGCTAAATTTGTAGCAGGCAACCTTTTGAGTGTGTAAAGATATCTGGTATGGATCCAAATCATGATGATGATCATCCTTCTGCAACAACAAATTCTTTACCATTAATGGAGGAGGATGATGATGATGATGATGATGATGACGATGACGACTTTGGCGTCATGTACGCCATCCCTCCACCATTGTTCAATTCTAATAATTTGGAGCCCAATCGGAAGCTCAAGAAAGGTGTACTAGTTACGGTCGAAGTTACAACACCACCAAATACTGCTAATACTACTCATGAGGCTGAAATTTATAATATTATTCCTGAAGAGGAAGCAATTTGCAGATTCTGCTTTCATCGGTTGTTTCCGGTCGACAATAATAATAATAATGTGATGAAGACGAAATGTGGGTGTCCTTTTACATTGACACATGAAAATTGTCTGATTGAAAGAAAAGGTAACAACAACAACAACAACACGTGTGATGTGTGTGATCAAGATGTCATTTATATACCTGTAATTTTATCAAGGGCTTCAAGTATCAACACAAAAACAAAAGTCGTCAATAAGGGTTCCTCCTCGAGTAGTAGTACTCTTAAAAAGTGGAGCTACTTCAAGAAGGGCCGGCTTTGTTCCTATGCAATCTAGGCAATTGCCTAGGACTCCAACTTACTACTATCATATAAGATAATTGGGTTAATGTGCCTATCCCGGTGGTTCAATCCAATAGGGTGTTGTATGAGAGGACAAATTTATGCCCTTTTATGTACAAGTGTTTATTATCTAAATCATATTGATATAATCAACCGGTGTAGGATGAATGTAACCAGATGATTGATGACATATAAGTATGTGTAATATATACCTTGTGTTACTTTTAGTTTCAGCAGCAATTCCATTTCTTTTTCAATGCTCTAGATTAGAGATCTATGTAATGGGACAGCTTCAACACAAACCAAAGATACAGGAATGACTTTTCCACGTATAATTAATGAGTTTGGGGCTGGCATATGCTGGTTACCCTGATTCACGAGGAAAATAGTTTTATGCAGGTTTTTTTTTTTATAACACGAGGGAATTTTGTGCATTTTAATTAGTTAGCTAGGTTAAAAATCAAATCCCAGTCTCACTAAACGTGGTGTCACGGGGCAACCTTCACACACTGAAAAGGGGCACCGTGAGGCTAGTAGTGAGCTACTTCAGCCGAATACTCGAAAGCGAGGCGGTTGCGTCGCAATCACGTCCGGGGAGACGCTTTAGAGGCACCGTAAAACTCAGACACCGTAAAACAATATGCGAACTCATCTTCATTAATATAATATGCAGATTACAAGACTAGCACGCAGAAGCTCAGAGCAGGGGGCGGACTCCGATAAATGCTTAGACGTGGCTCAGTCGATATTTGAATACAGCTTAACCCCTATATATGTTAAATAAACATTCTAGCTAATTCTAGGAGTAGACATTGAAAAGCTAGAGAGTTATACAAAAATGAGTGAATTACTATTCACTCTAATTACAAAATTGCCACTACACCTAAGGACCTAACTATGTTGCATGCCGGTCCATGTCCGTTGGTGCGTTGCGGTCTTCATAGGTGTCACGGGGGCGTTATGGCCGAGCGACGAGACCGAGAGGTCGAGCGCTGGGGCATAGTTGTAGTGCGGCATGTGACACGTGGTGTTTCGAGCAATGTTTTAAAACATTAACACATTATAGTTTTGGGCAGGTTTTTCATAACAGGGGGTTTCGTGCATTTTACTCGAAATTCGAATCCTATTATGTATTCGGATCTATGGTTCAATTTATTTTGAGGATAAGTGTATGATCCCCTGTGTTATGAGAAACATACACGAACATATCATATGTTTTTTTTTTTCTTCACAAAATTCCCTTTATGTCCAATTATGTTAAGCTTTTGACAGAAGTATATTACAGCGTCTTAAGTGAGACTCGAACTTAGTTTACATTTAATTAATTTACAAAATGACCAAAATAACCCTATTTATCAGGAGCTTCAAGGCTCACACCATCTACAATCCCACGGCCACGCCAGCCTCGGATGGTATTGCAATGTTTTTCACTACAGGGATCAAAGTAATATTCGCCTCAATTTGAGGGACAATTGTATGATTTTGGGAAAAAAAAATTGTAGAATTAAGGTTGTCAAAACCTACATCCTATACCTTTTGAAAAATATTAAATATCATGTTATAAAAATCATTGGTTCAACACCTATAACATACATTTTCCCATCTCAAACTTCACAAAATCATCGATTTGACTATATCACCTACTATCTTTCCCGAGCCCGAGCATCCAAATCACATCTCAAGTTTTCAAAACCCTGAACACCCAACATTCAATGCATATAGCGTTCTAAAGATATCACGGAAACCAACCGAACTAATATTCTAAAACCAATATTCACTGAAACCAGGCCAAAACCGGTCCATATACACCCAATGATACTCATAAAGTTGTTGAAATCCAACCTCTAACCAACATAATTTTGAAGTACTAAATAACATATTTAAAACAAGCATTTCCTCAACCAAAAATCACAGGATTAAGCACCAATAAGCAAATGGAAGAGAAGACAAAACCGCCATAAAAGTACATTGTTCATAAGAGTTCACTCACAAGCAAGAGAACCCTGATACAACTCCTGAGGAAAATGCATATTACTACCCTGTAATATCGAAAACCTGCAAAAAACTACCTTGTGAATTTTTTTTTTCACCAGACTTCCTTGTGTTTTCATAAACCCTACAAATTACACTCATTCCGTCTCCCTCCGTCAATTTTTTGACGCGCGTGTATTCAACGGGCCAAAAATGCGATTTATTTTGTTTCTAACGTAATTTTTCATTCAAAATGTCAAGAATGCCCTTGTAAAATTTGAATCTTTGCAGAAAACTTCCTTGTGTTGTTTAAAGTTTGCGTAAAAGTTCCTTGTGTTTTCCACCGTTTGCAAAAAAACTTCCTTGTACTTTTGGAAGTTTGCGTCAAACTTCCGTATGCTTTGAAATGTTTGCAAAATCTTCTATGTTTTTCTTAATATTTGTAGAAAAGTAACTCATATTTTTTAATGTTTTCACAAAAATTTCTTGTACTTTTAAACGATTGCTCAAACTCTCTTATACTTTTATACTATACCCATAATTTTGTATCTTTTAAACTTCGCACATAATCTCTTCTTTTCTTTGTTTGTTCCATATGAGAAGCGAGAAAGAAAAATTAGTGAGAGTTTTTGTAAATGTAAAAATATAATTTTTTATTAATATATAAGGGGTAATTTAGGTAATTCAATTAAAAATTAATGGTGTCAATGATTAACGGAGAATGGGTGTAATTTGCAGGATTTTTGAAAACACAAAGAAGTCTGGTGCAAAAAAAAATTCACATGGTAGTTTTTTGCTAGTTTTCGATATCACATGGTAGTAATATGCATTTTTTCCATTAATAAAAATATAACTTTTTTATTAATATATAAGGGGTAATTTAGGCAATTCAATTAAAAATTAAAGGTGTCAATGACTAACGGAGAATGGGTCAGGGTTACACGAGAAAATCTGGTAAAAAGAAAATTTCACAAAATAATTTTTTGCAGATTTTCGATATCAGATAATAATAGTGATATGCATTTTCCCCTACAATTTCTTGAAAATATAGAGACTAATAAAAATATTCATCATTACAATCACAAATACTATTTTAAACATTTGATATTTTCAATGATTGTCACACATGTCAACCAAGCATCCCAAACAAGAGAGTACAAGAGCAGAAAACGATTCCAAGAGAGTCAACTTAACACGAAAGTACTAAAATATGTTTACACTAGAAATATGTTTACGATTTTGTGGAGCTGCCATCTCTTTCTTCAGCTGTGTTAATATGGTTTCCATTGTGTACTCTCGCTGCCAATTTGATAGAATCGCAAACTTTTTTGGTCATTTAACTATATTGAAAACATATTTAGTCATTTAACTTTTAAACAAATTAATTTTAGTTCTATGCATAATAATGATCGTCCATTAATTTTCAATAGGTTTTACTTTTCGTCCTGCAATTACAAAATTAATTTTATTATTGAAGAAATTTTTTGTAAGGAGAAGCTAGATCTCCATTAATTCTAGGGGATATTCCCTTGAATACAACCACACATTGCTCCAACGGGTGGAGCAAACTAAGGTTGGCTTGCCCCAATCCCTTGAATCTTGAAGTCAAGGATTTTTTGTGTTATGTTTTTATTTATTTTTAGTTAGTAAAATTCTTTCTTATTTTTTTAAATACAAAATTTCTTTAATTTATGATTAATTTTAAAAATGTTCATTTTAATTTTAATAATGTAACATTTATTTAAGAAACTCAAATAAAAATTAATTATTAAAAATTACATTAAAAGAATGTAATTTTAATTTAAAAAAATTAACATTAATAATCTGTAAATTTAATAACATTGTAAAAAACTTAAATACAATTTATTTTTATTATTATTATTATTATCAAGTGATAATGGAGAAAAATAAGAATTGAAATAAAATGAAATGATAGATTAAGTCATGACTATAAAATGAAAAGCTGAAGTTAGGCTAAGGAGTCACTGGAAACAGCCTTACAAGACTATTTTTGAAAGAATTCCAAAATCACTGGACTATTTTTGAAATTTTGCCATTTGAAAACAATTAATTAGGGCTGGGTAAATGAGACCGGGTTTCGGGTACCCGTCCCGTACCGATCGAATTTTCCCATTTGGGACGAAGGAAAACGGGTTTTTTCGGGATTTGGGATACCCGAAAACCCAGTCAATGGAAACCGGGATGGGTTTCGGGTGTTGGCTCTCACCCGATCGGGGAACCCGTCCCGATTAACTAGTTTTCTTAAATTATTAATTCTTCTTTACTATTTTAGTCAACACAACAGGATGTCGTAATAAAGTAATGTAGTATATAGAAAAAAAAATTAATAAACCCACTTAAACACAAGCCCTAGCCGCCTCATTCATCACTGCCAAGTGCCAATTTCAATCTTTCAATTTCAAAGCTTTTTCTGCGAAATTGCCTCCAGTCTTTTGACGGCCCGTTTCTCAAAAGCTCCGATTGAAGAAATCAGGTAATTCTTGTTGATTGCTCAAGAGTTGACGCTTAACGATTATGCAAGTCCCATGTCTGTGGAATCTTCAATCTTTTCTGTTATTATAAATACCTTCACTTTTCCCTGTTCTTGATCTTCAAAAATTTTGGGTTTTTTGAATTCTTTTTTAAAATTATTAAATGGGTTGTTTGGTGGAGAATTTTGTGAAGAAACAGTGTAGAAGTTTGTTCTGGTAAATAAGAGGAGCAATGAAGAAAGGGAGGAGGAATGGGGGCAAATCGCAATTCAAGTTTCAGTATGATCCGTACAGTTATGTACTGAATTTTGATGATGGATTTCATGACCAGGAAATTGGGAAGAAAGAAAGAAGTTTTGTTCAACAAAAGAAAGTGAAATTGGAGGAAACTGTAGAAATTAGGACTGTTTGGATTTATGTGATTTGGATAAAGTCATAGCAATTTCTTTTCTTCAGGAATTGCAAGATGTATTGATTTTCTGTTTTTTTTTTTTTCACTATTTATGTATATGAATTAAATTAATGTGGATGGACTTTCCTTGAGACCGCGTACAGCTATAGGAGGCTTCATAGCAATAACAATAGATGTGAGTGTAGGTCTTAAAAGGAAGATGTACACCCAGTTACAAGTTTACAACTAAAGTAGGAATTAGATAATTTGTGAAAAAAAATGATAAAAAACAATTGGACTAAAAATATCAAGCAACCGTAGAAAGATTTTATTGTAACAAAATGATTATAACACTATTTATAATAAAGGTGAGACGGGAAATATTAGGAAAAATATTATTTTTTTCTGTCTATATTTTCTCATACTCTCTCCTTTGTTAATTAGTCAGGGTGTATGCGGATGGATTTTTGGCCCAGTCTCACGGGCTTTACGAGACCGGGCCAAAACCCTTTCAAATGAGTTTTCGACAAATCTATAAAACCATTAAAAATATATTTAGAAACTCACACTCAAACTCTTTAAATCTAAAACCTATAAAACGTTGATTTAACATATACTACCTATTTTTTCCTTCAAATCTCATTAAAAAAAATATTTATTTGACACATATCACCTATTTTTTCCCCTAAATCTCAACATACAAACTCAATCCAAGTGGTGTTTCAACTTATTCAAACCACAAAATTCAAGGGCCAAAAGCCATCCAAATGAAGTCTCAAAGGTTTCATCGAAACCACCCAAACCAATTTTTTAAAACCAAAACTCGCGAAACCGAGCCAAAACCCATCCAAATAGACCCTCAATTCCTATTTTACTCTTAAAATGAAATTCAATTAAATTATACTCTACTACAAATGTTACAACTTACGTAATATATATAGACGTCATTGGACGGTGATCATTAAATTTTGGGTTTTTTACACTTTGCACCCCAAAACGTGAAAAATAGGCATTTTGCATCATCGAAACTTAGATTTAGCCCTTTGCATCCTCAAATATATAAATTCATGGTATTTAATTTGTATATATGTATATAAATGTAAGTTGTTCGGTCGGATCGAAAATTTATCTATTTTGCCTTAGATTTTTTTTCACCCCGATGGTCAACTTTGCCGGAAAAAATGAGGGGTTTGAATTTTTTTAATTTGAAGGTGTTAAGTGTTAATTATGTGTTTCGGGTTGCAAGTAGCTGATTTGTTCTTAATTCAAGGTTGATAAGTGCTAATTTTATTTTTGGGGTACAAAGTGCCAATTTCTCAAGTTTCGGAGGTGCAAAGTGCCAAATATTTATAATTGAATTACCTATTTTACCCTTGAGATTTTGCCTGAAAAAAATACAAGAAGGTGCAAAGTGTTGTATTTTTCATATTTTGATGGTGCAAAGTTTTAAATTTAAATTTTGAGAGTGTAAAATGCCTATTTTTCATATTTTAAGAGTGCAAAGTGCAAAAGAACCCTTAAATTTCCTTTAGTAAATTGGCGGTAACTTGAGCTTCAACATGAAGTGACAAATTGGAAGTTTCTTCACAGGACCCGGTCTAGTAGCAAATTCCTAGACCACGTGGTCCAGTTTTATTACAATTAAAAAAATCTTCGTATTTTTGCCTAATCAAATCCATTAAATATTTGTACTCATACTTTTTACCTTATAGTTTCTTTATATGAGATTAAAACTAAGAAAAATTTGTTAATCTTTATTAATTATATATATTATCTGATGAGTACGTGAATACATAAATCTTTATATTTCTTATAATAATTTTAAATTTCAAACAAAACTATTTATTTAAATTAATACAATCTACATTATATTTTATAATACGTTATTAAAATATTATAGAATTACTAAAGAACCTAGGGCCTATTTGTATGGCTTTTGCCTCGGTTTCACTTGACTTGATTTTTAAAAAATTGTTAAGAGTTGTTTCGGTGAAACATTTAAAACCCCATTTGGTTATTTTTTTATGCTGGGTTTTGTAGTTCTGGAAAAATTAAAACCCCACTTGGATTATTTTTTGATGTTGGAGTTTGAAGAAAAAAATAGATGATAGATGTCAAATCAATATCTTTTTAGGAGAGTTTTAGGGAAAATAAATAGATGGTAGATATCAAATCAATGTTTTACATGTTTCAAGAGTTTGGGTGTAAATTTGAAAATATATTTGTGATGAGTTTCATGGGTTTGACGAAAACTCATTTGGAAGAGTTTTGACTCGATTTCGCAAAATCCAAAAGTCTGTGTCAAAACTCATCCACATAGAGCATAGATATATATCTAATGTAAAGAAATCATGTATATATATATTATAGTATTTTGTTCAACTTATAATCAAAATAACATCTTCATATTTACAAACGACTATATATAAATAAACATATAATAGAATTCTAATAAACAAAAAAAAATCTTTGAACACAACACATTTTTTCTGAATTGATACTCTATTAAGTAATAGTTTTCATTCAATTTATTTGATAAAATGGCTCTCCTTTGGTTATTATTTTTAAGGGTGTGTTCAGTTTGCCCAATTGGCCCTCAATTGGGCCCCAAATAATTTTAACTGTGGGCTAATATCCTGTTCGGATGGCAAGACTAATTCACGGGCTGCCCGCTTGTTATTGCCCGATTTGTGGTTATAATTCACTCCCTCTTGGTCCAATTGAGATATAATGGGCCAAACTAATAATTCTCAGACGAAAATGCCCTTTGATTTCGGTTTAATCACAAAATAACCGGAGACTAAAAAACATAAAATATAATTTCCCCCCCATTTCCCAAAATTACCCAGCTGGTCGCCCCCTCACATAACAGTAGATCTACCTAATTTTCTCTCCATTGCCGACGCCATTTCCAGGTGCGAAGGAAACATTTCTTACAAATTAGGTGTAAATTGCACAAATGAACCTTATGTTTTCTCCTACTTCACCAATTGTTCTAAGTTAGCATGAAAAGGTTGAGAACTAATTTTTGGATACGTACGTAGTATACTTTTTTGTACGTATGCAGTATAATTTTTGAGGGAAAATACATATACGTGAAACCCTAGCGCCGTCGCGTGAGAGAGAGAGAGATAGGGAGAAAATAGTGGGATGAATTGTTACACAGATGCAACAAGATCAAGAAATCAAGCAAAAATTGTTAAGAGCCGTCGGTGATTGAGGGAGAAGACGATGAAGCTTCAAACCCTAGCGCCGTCGCGGTGGAAGGAGAGGGATGGGGAGAGAAGAAATGAATTGGAGATTCCCCAACCCTAAAGCTTAATTATACCCCCAAAATAAACGGCCGAGATTGAATGCTATGAACGATCGAGATCAAGTCTCGGCCCAGGGCAAAACTGTCCATGATAATTTGTTGGGCCAACTAAACAGATCATGTTATGGGCTGTATAAATTATTAATCAGGCCACTATAATATGCCGAACGGGCCATTAAACCAATTAGGTGGATTATTTATTGGGCCGAATTCATTATCTGAGCCATTAACAATAAGGCAAAGTGAACATAGCCTCTAAGTATATAATAATTTCATATAGTTATTGTATAGTTTTTACTTTTTTAATAACATAAATTGCTACCTATTGTGCCTGAGTATTTATTCGGGAAAGTATTGAATATATTTAATTACAAGGGAAGAAACTGATGTTTGCCTTTTGGTTAACAAAAACATGCATTGATTGTTTATGATTTATTAGAATTCAATTAAATCTTTCTGATTTCTTTTTAAATAAAATAAATTAATATAAAAATAAATCAAGATTATATAAGGTAGAAAATATAAATAAGAATATTTGTTGGGGTTGGTTAGGTAAAATAACCAATAAACTGTAATTGGAAAAAAGACCTAGTTCCTGTGAAGAATCTCCTTTTTTTTTTCAATTACTTTTGTAACTTTCAATTCTTAGCAAAGAAGATTACTTCTTTGCTTAGAAATTGCAACGAACACAAGTGGCTTTACTTTTTGACAAAAAGTTAAAATATATCCCAACAATTAATCTATAAATAATAAGTGACAAATTTGTAGCAGGCAACATTTTGAGTGTGTAAATATAGATCTCTGATATGGATCCAAATCATGATGTCGATGATCATCCTTCTGCAACTAATTCTTTATTACCATTAATGAGCGACGACGATGAAGATTCATTTACTGGAAGTGGCAGCCGTCCACCGTTGTTCATTTCCGTCTATATCAATGGCAGAGTCATTCCCCTCGCCAGCCCTCCACCGTCGTTCAATTCTGTCTATATCAAATGCAGAGTCTTCGCCCCCGTGTTCAGCAAACCCCACTCCTGCCCACCCCCACGTTTTCTCAGCAAACCCCACTCCTGCCCACCCTCATGTTTTCCCACCTCTGAGAAGCTCAAGGAAGTTGTAATTGTTACTGGTAATACTACAAATGAGGTTGAAACTTATAATATTATTCCTGAAGAGGAAGCAGTTTGCAGATTCTGCTTTCATCGGTTGTTTCCAGTAGACATTAACAATAATAATGTGATGAAGACGAAATGTGGGTGTCCTCTTACACTAACACATGAAAATTGTGTGATCAACAACAAGTGTGATATGTGTGATCAAGATGTTGGTTATATACGTGTAACTTTATCGAGGGCTTCAAGTATCAACACAAAAAAGGAAGTCGACGATAGGGGTTCCTCGTCCCGTAGTAGTACTCTTAAAAATTGGAACTGTTTCAAGACAATAAGCTGATTGATATCATATTTACTGTGTGTTTCGTTAAGTTTCAGCAGCAATTCCATTTCTTTTCCATGTTCTAGATTAGAGATCTATGTAATGGGACAGATTCAACCAAACCAAAGATAAAGGAATGACATTTCTTTTCCATGTTCAAGATTAGTTTTGGGGCTAGCACATGCTGGTACACTGCTTCACGAGGAAAATAATTTCATGCAGATTTTTCATAACACGAGGGAATTTTGTGTATTTTAATTAATTAAATAGGTTAAAATCAAATCCCGGTCTCACTAAATGTGGTGTTTCGAGCAATGTTTTAAAATGTAAACACTTTAAAGTTTTGGGCAGGTTTTCCATAAAAGAGGGTTTCGTGCATTTTACCCAAATCCCGAGTCCTATTATGTATTCGGATCTATGGTTCAATTTAATTTGGGGATAAGTGTATGATCCCCTATGTTATGAGAAACATGCAGAAGATATCATATGTTATTTTTTTTCTTCACGAAATTCCCTTTATGTCCAGTATTGGTCAGCTTTTGACTTAAGTATATTATAGAGTCTTAAGTGAGACTCGAACTTAGTTTTCATTTAATTTATCTACAAATTGACCAAAATAACCCTATTGACCAGGGGCGTCAAGGCCCGCACCATCTACAATCCCACGGCCACGTCAGCCTCGGATGGTATTGCAATGATTTTCACAAGAGGGATCAGAGTAACACTCGCCTCAATTTGAGGGACAATTGTATGATTTTGAAAAAATAATTTGTAGAATTAAGGTTGTGAAATCCTACATCCTATAACTTTTGAAAAATATTAAATATCATGTTATAAAAATCATTGATTCAACACCTATAACATACATTTTCCCATCTCAAATTCCACAAAATCATCGATGTAATCACCTACTTTCTTCTCCGAGCCCGAGCATTCAAATCACATCTCAAGTTTTCAAAACCCTAAACACCCAACATTCAATGCAAATAGCGTCCTAAGGATATCACGGGAACC
This sequence comes from Penstemon barbatus, assembly GCA_003313485.2. NCBI lineage: Eukaryota > Viridiplantae > Streptophyta > Magnoliopsida > Lamiales > Plantaginaceae > Penstemon > Penstemon barbatus. Next base: position 26,901,131 of record CM064879.1, read on the forward strand.
AACTCAACTAATATTCTAAAACCAATGTTCACTGAAACCAGATCAAAACCGATCCATATAAACTCAAGGATACTGATAAAGTTGTTGAAATCCAACCTCTAACCAACATAATTTTGAAATACTAAACAACATATTTAAAACAAGCATTTCCTCAACCAAAAATCACAGGATTAAGCACCAATAAACAAATGGATAAAGTGAAGACAAAACTGCCATAAAAGTACATTGTTCATAAGAGTTCATTCATAAGCAAGAGAACCCTGATACAATTTCTTGAAAATATAGAGACTAATAAAAATATTCATCATCACAATCACAAATACTATTTTAAACATTTGATATTTTCAATGATTGTCACACATGTCAACCAAGCATCCCAAACACGAGAGTACAAGAGTAGAAGACGCGTCTATTTGATCGAATCGCAAACTTTTTTAGTCATTTAATTATACTGAAAATACATTAAGTTATTTAACTTTTACGCAATATTAATTTTAGTTCTATGTATATTAACTTTCGATCAAAGTTGATCTTATTACTGAAGAAACATTTTATAATTGAAGAATAATAATTGAAACTTATTAAAAGTTGAAGGATAAAAATTTGTAACTGCATGATGAAAATTAAAATTTATTAAAAGTTAGAGGACGAAATTTGTTATGCATAGGTCTAAAATTGAAATTGGATGAAAGATAATTGATTGAAAATGTGTATGGTCTCAGACCATCTCCAATGACCAAGGGAGAAGCTAGATCTCTATTAATTCAAGAGGATGTCACTTTGAATCCAACCACTCATCGCTCCAAGGGGTAGAGCAAACCAAGGTTGGCTTGCCCCAATCCCTTGAATCTTGAAGCCAAAGATTTTTTTTATTTATTTATTTTTAGTTAATAAAATTCTTTCTTTTATTAAAAAATTAAAAATTTCTTTAATTTATGATTAATTTTACAAATGTTCATTTTAATTTTAAGAATGTAACATTTATTTAAGAAACTTAAATAAAATTTAATTATTAAAAATAACATTAAAAGAACGTAACTTTAATTTAAAAAGATTAACATTAATAATTTGTAAATTTACTAATAGTGTAAAAAAATTTAAATATAATTTGTTTTATTATTATTATTATTATTAAGTAATAGTGGGAAAAAATAAGAATTGAAATTATATAAAATGGATAGATTGAGTAACTGGAAATGACTATAAAAAGGAAAGCTGAACTTAGGCTAAGGAGTCACTGGAAATAGCCTCACAAGACTATTTTTGAAAGAATTCCAAAATCACTGGACTATTTTTGAAATTTTGCCGTTTGAAAACAATTAATGTGGATGGATCCAATTTATATCCAAAATCATTATCATAGATTTGGTTAAGACAAAATCTCACGAACCTCAATTTATAGCATGGATCTAATACATTTGCAACAAACAACAAAAAATTGAGCTTATCACAACTTTCCCAATACTTAGTGTTTTTAGGGTTTAGGGTTTAGGGACCGGGAGGTGGATCAAGGATAACATAACTCTAAAAAAGTTTGACAGTATTATTCTTCCCTCCTTCCCTTGGGTTACGATTTTTGTGGCGACAACATGGTGTATTTGGAAGGCAAGAAACAAGTTCATATTTCAAAACGCTACAGACTCTAAAGAGCAAACGATATTTATTGCCAAACGATTGGCGGAAGATCTCTCGAGAATTTCTAGCACACGAAATCAAAAAGAAACAGGCACTGGTGGGTCAATCAAGTGGAAGAAACCAGGCAAAGCTTGGCATAAAATGAATACGGATGGGAGTGTTTTGACCACTAGAAGAAATGCGGCTGCCGGAGGTCTTCTAAGAAATGAGTCAGGCGATTGGATGGGTGGTTTTGCTTACAGACTTGGGGATGTGTCCATCACTATGGCGGAATTAATCGCAGCCAGAGAAGGGCTCAAATTGACTTGGGAAAGACGGATCCCGAAACCCAAGCTTGAGATTGACTCGGAAGAGGTAGTAAAGTTGATAAAGAGCGCGGATACGAGTTGCCACCCATTGGGGAGAATTATTGAAGATTGTCGAGTGCTCCTTAGGATGCCATGGGAAAGCCGGATAGTGCATGCAAAAGAAGTGGTAACGGTTGTGCTGATGCACTTGTAAAACTAGGACTTGAGCTGGAGGACACCAAATACTTTTGGGAGGAGGCTCCTCAAGAGTTGTTGTTGTTGTTAGAAGAAGATTTGATTTAATCTCTTACTGTTGCTTTTTGTACGAAAAAGAAAAGTACTTAGTAAACTTATTTTGCATTCTCAATGCCATTAGACAAACTTTTGGATCACGATTTTTAGACAAAGATTTCAATCGACTTTGGACAGCCACAAATTCTTGAAAAAACTTATTAGAAGTTACATGCAAAGAACCTCAAAATTGCAAAGTAACATCGTAGAAAAGTTTCAAAAACTTTACAAAAGATTTAGCGACATTCCAATCCAATGTATTTGCTATCTCTTGTCTTACCTCTCTCAAAACTCTCATTATTTTCATCTACTTCAACTCAATTTACGTCTCCATCATCAATATCTTTGTCACCTAAAGCAAAATACATTCTATAGTTTGAGTCATCTTCCTTAAGACGCTCAAAAGCCTTTTCAAACTTTATAGCCGATTCTAGCATTAAATATGTAGAATTTCACCTAGTTTCAATATGAAGGCAAACAAAACTCTTGCTATCAATCTTTTCTATATCAACACATTTTATGAATATTTGAAGTCTAGCCGGAGATGAATGCACATATATTATGGCATTTCGAATCTTAAGAATTGCTTCATTTTGTTGTTTTAAACCATCATTCGCAATGAGATTCAAAATATGTGCGGAACAACTTACATGCAAAAATTCATGTTCTAAGACAGTAGTTTTCCAACCTTTAGTGTTCTTCTTTACATAATTAATTGCACCATCATTAGAGCTTGCATTATCAACTGTGATAGTTAACAATTTGTCTATTCCCCAGTCTAACAAACAAGATTCAATCATCTTACCTATTGTCATACTATTATAGTTAGGAATGACACAAAAACTTAAAATTCTCTTTTGCAACCCCCAATCTTTATCAATCCAATGACCAGTGAGACACATGTAATTAATATTTTGAATTGAGGTCCATGTATCTGTAGTAAGACATACACGTTCGGACGTAATAAGTCTTCGAAGTTTTTTCTTCTCATCAATATAAAGTTGCATGCAGTCCCTAGCAACGGTTATTCGACTTGGAAGTGTAAATCTAGGTTGTAAACAAGTTGAATATCTTTTGAACCCTTCACCTTCTACAATTTTGAAAGGAGGTTCATCAAGAATGATCACTTCAACTAATTTTAGCCTACATTCTTCGTAAGAATAGCTCGCAGTTTTAATACTAACACCACAATCACTATTTCCTTCTTGTTTAATTTCAAAATAAATAGTTTTTTGTTTTTCATCAACAAGCCTATAAGGATATTTCTTGCACTGAAGTAGTAAATGGTTACTTAAATTGGTTGTTCCATGTACCTTTGAATTAGGTGCATACTCATTGCCACAATACTTACAAACTGCCTTCCGATCTTCTTTATCTCCAATTGTATCAAAATGATCCCATACCCATGAAGTTTTTTATCCCAATCCCAGCCCCTTGTTCATTTTGTTCCTTGGGTAGAATTGTTTTAGCTTTTGTAGCTCTTTTCCTTTACCTAGAAGCAGGTTTCCAACGAACTGGCCCGGGAGGTGGTTTGTCAATTGATTTAGATGTACATGCTCCTTGACCTTCAATCGAAATAGGATTTTGGCTTTCAGTTGCATTACTTCTATGTTCCATCTAAAAAGTACAATCCAAACATAATAAGTATAACACAAAATTAGACAATGAACATGAAACATACTAGACAATGAACATAACTTCAAGTCTTCAAATGAGTACTTCTCATGCCATTCCAAATAATTAAAGATCAAGAAACAGTAGATCATTCTCACAAATCAGATGCAATAATTAAAAAAATCAATAGAAATTATTTACAACTATATGGCCTCATATCAAATGAAATTTTCAAATATCTAGTCCACCCCCATCAAATTAATTTTATCATGTTTAATTGCTTATACCAAACAGAAAAACAAAAAGCAAAATCAATATTAAATGTGTAAAACTTCAAAATTGACAGAAAGGGCAAAAAAAAACCAGTGGATATTGGACAATTTGTCTTTACTGCATACTTTATATGAATGGAAAATGCTTTGTATATGCTTCTGGGGAGTAGATTGGTAACTGATGTTGGATAAAAATGATCAAGGGACTTCTTCGAGATTTTTTCTCTTATTGATCCCTTTACGAACACTAATTTGCATGGGACGAACTTGCTAAGAACTTTTTAATTTTCACTTCTTTCTCTCTAGAATCACTTGCCCTTTTTTGTTGAAAATGAGATGCCATTTATAGGAGAATTTTGGGAGGTGAAGAGTTTTCTGGGAGGTGAAGAGGTTTTTGGGAGGTGAAGAGTTTTCTCCCATAAATGTCAAATGAATTAAATAGGGGTAAAATAGATATTTTGACTGAATTATTTATTATCAATTTTATTAATTACAGAATTACTAAAATGCCCCTAGATCATAAATTGCCACTATCATGATGTCCCCCCAATTCCGTGAATGAAATTTTTTCAATTGCGGAATTTAAAATACATAACATATATACTTTGAGAATATATATATATATATATATTTAGATTAGAATATATACCTTACTTAGGAGATATAAATTTTGCAAGATAATGTCCTAATTATCTTAGGATCAATTATGGGAGGATTTTATTCTTTCAGAATATTGCACTTCCAAAATTATAAGTTTTATAGTCTATTTATAATTTTCATCTCACTTTTTCTAAGTACACCTTTCAAACTAAAAATATTTTTAAGCTTCTTTCTCGAGAAAATACGTTCGAAGAATGTCGTCACGAGGTACTTATTGTTAATTTAATTTATAAATTTTCTTTGATTTAAAAAAAAAAAAACTAATCGAGCAGTCCAGTTGAGGTTTGGCTGCTTCTGTCGCGTTCAGCCCGAGCATATGCTGCCTCGGCTGGCTCGGCCGAAGTAGCTCAACCTCGGCCACACCCAGCCGAGGCATCGCACGCCTCGGCCAAACCAGCACCAGCCGAGGCAGCATGCCTCGGCAGTGCTCAGCCGAGGCAACATATGCCTCGGCCAACCTCCCTACCGAGGTAGCATGCCTCGGCAGTACCCAGTCGAGGCAATATGCCTCGGCCAGGCCCTGTCGAGGCAGCATGCCTCGGCCAATCTCAGCCGAGGCACATCTGCCTCGGCCAAACGTAGCCGAGGCTCATCTGCCTCGGCCAAGTTTAGCCGAGGTGTGTTCGCCTCGGCTATGCTTGGCCGAGGTAAATCTGTCTCGACCGAGTTTGCTCGAGGCTACCTGCCTCGGCCGAGTTTGGACGAGGTGGAATCCGACTCGGCCGAGTTTGGCCGAGAATGTCCTGTCTCGGCAATTTTCGCTCGAGATTCCGCGGTTAATTTGTTTTGGTCAAAGTAAATATGCTTTGGATGAGCTTTTTGCATAGATGTTTCTTCTTAGGTTGATTTTTTAAGTTTTGATTCAGGGATTGAATTTTCGTTTGAGGAAGAAGTTGCAAAAGCTATTCGTGAATTACCTCCATGTGATTCTGAATTTTCAGATTTTCTGATTTTTGATGATAAATCTATTTCTGATACATCTCGTCAAATTCCTTTAGGAAATAGTCCAGAAGATGCATCTAGCTGGGTGATGGATGAAAATGAGTATGAGGATGAGGAGGGAAAGGCTCCATCTTCTATGGGCTCAAAGCGTAAAAGTCGTGTAGTAGATATTGAGATAGCTAATAGTGAGATGTCCTTGAAGGAGATGAATTTGCTTAAGGATAAGATTAATTTATCCTCCTGTCACGAATTTTTGCTTCCTTCTGATGGTCAGAAAATTAGGACTCCTCCACCAGGGTTTTTCACCGTGTACAAAGAATTTTTTCTTTGTGGATTTTCGATTCCTCCAGATCCTCTCCTCATAGAAATTGTGCATAGTTTCAATATATGCATCAGTCAGTTGACTCCCAACTCTTTCATGTATTATGAAGGTTTCTAGCGTTGCTCCAGCCAACTGAATATTCCTCCAACTTTGGAGTCTTTTAGGAGTTTATTTATCTTGAGAAGAGTTCCCAACCAGTTATATTTTCACTTTTTTCCTCAAAACAAATGAAAATTCTTAGAGGGTTGTACTTCTGCAAAAGGTTCTAGGGGACCATGGAAATCAAAGTATTTCTACGTAAGGAATGATGGTTGGGATTTTTCCATAGAGTGGAATAGTAGTTCTTCCCCTTACGATCCTTCTATTGATTCGAGTGATATTCGCGAGAAGTTTGAGAATGCTGGTTTATTTAGAGAACCTTTTAATGTTGCTCCTTTATTTGTTAATGGTACATATCATATGTATATTTTATGTATATATATATATATATATATATATATATATATATATATATATATATATATATATATATTTATGCATGTTTATCATTCTGACTTGTGTATTAACTTTCGTATTTTGCAGGCAAGGGTATGTCCATTAGTGAGATTCGTGCTGGGAAAGGGGCTTCACAAGTAGATCGTGCTTCACAAGTAGATCATGATTCTCGTCGTCCTCCTCCCCCCCGCATAAGGGAACTCAATCTGGAAATCCACGAGGGAGTTTCGTTAAAAGTGCATCTCAAGCTTCACGTAGTGCTCCTAATGAGACTTTTGGAACGATTGCATCAGGTGGGCGGAATCGACAATCATCGCCCCCTCCAAAACATCCTCGCGAGGAAGTTCCTCCTCGTCCTGGAATGGGAAAAGGTCTATTCACCTTTGGCATTAACAAAGAAAAAGGTGTTTGTTCATTTTGGGATTCAGCTGATCTGGAACTTGGATATGATAAGACTAGGCAGTTGATTTCTGCTAATGATGCTAATCGGTTTGATCAACATCCTTCTGAGAATTTGGATAAAATATTATGTGCAGATGTTGCTCGGGTAATTAACATTTCCTATATATTTGATATATTTTTATGTTCTTCCTTTGACTTAGAAAATATTTATCTTTGTTTGTTTGTTTGTATTTTTACAGATACCCCTTCTGTCTCATTTGCTCACTCAGCGTGCCAAACGCTGCGAGGAGGAAACGAAAATAGCCGAGGAGAAGTTGGCGCGCATGACTGAACAACTTCAGGAACTGAAACTAGAAAACACGAAGTTGTCGAAGGAACTGAAACATGAGATTCAAACTAGTGAGAAGTTTAGGAAGTCCGAGCAGGGTAAGGATTATTACAGGGAACTGGAGAAAGAACTTGTCTCTAAGTATCAAAGCTCGATAGAGAAGGAGCTTGTGAGTAACTATCAGAAGTCTGATGCGTATAGAGAAGATCTTCTGAATGAGTCTATTTTGGTTTACGATCGAACAGTTCAGGCTATTCGCAAAACCCTTAGAGACTCTGACCGTTTTCCTGGTGAAGACTTCCATTTTATTGATCCTGAGGTAGATGATGAAGCTGACGAGGATGAGGGGACTGTGATTCCTGATGGCGTATTTGATGAGGTTGAGGAAGATCATGCTCCAAAGTCCTCAAAAGGGAAAAAGTAGTTAACTTTATTTATATGGAGTAGGTTGATGAACTTGCCATCGTTTATTTTATTCTATGTTCTTGAATATTTGCATTTTTGCTTTATATTGTAGTTTGAATTTTTAAGAATATTCGTGGATATATCCACTAAATATTTGTTATGGTGCAAATTTTATTTGCGTTTTTGATAATCAAATTCATGACTCTTGAAGTTTTGACTTGTTGAATTTTTCTTTGATCAAATTCTTCCTTTTACAAGTAAGAATATAATGAAATATTTCACAGATGTTCATAAGTAAGAAAAGAAGAAATCCTGAAACGAAGCTTTATTGATCATTACGTAGAATATTATTGAAAAAGTACATTGCAAAGCTACTCATAATATTTTTTTAAGCTACCCGTATTCCAAGTTCTAGGTATATCTTCTCCACTCAAGTATTGAAGTCGATAGGCTCCGGAACTTACCACTTCTACTACTTTAAACGGACCTTCCCATTTAGGTTCAAACTTCTTCAGTTTTTTCTTCATTTTGTCCTTTTGTGGAATAACTGCTGTCCTTCGCAATACCAAATCTCCTACTTGAAAAGCACGAGGACGTACCCGGGCATTGTAAGCTTTCACCATTTTCATGCGATATCGCTCTGTCCTTGCACTAGCATTTTCTCTTAACTCTTCTAGCAAATCTAGATTAGCGGTAAGACCTTGGTCATTACACATAGGATTGTAACATCGCACCCGCAAGCTGATCTCTCCAATTTCAACTGGTATTACAGCTTCTGTTCCATAAACCAGACTGAAAGGGGTTTCTCCAGTACTTACCCTTTGAGTTGTTCGATACGCCCATAATGTACTAGGTAATTCTTCAACCCATTCTCCTTTAGCCTTATCGAGGCGAGCTTTCAAATGTTGTAGTAGAATACGGTTTGTTACTTCTGTTTGCCCGTTAGACTGAGGGTTTGCTACAGAAGTGAAGGATTGTGTTATTTTCATTTCGGCACACCATCGTTGCAATTCTTTTCCCCGAAATTGCGTTCCACTGTCAGATACAAGGACTCGGGGTACTCCAAATCTGCAGACAATATTCTTCCACAAGAACTTCAGCACGTCTTCTTCTTTGATGGTTCTTAAAGGTTCAACTTCCACCCATTTGGTGAAGTAATCAACAGCCACAATCAAATACCTTTTTGTTTTAACACAAAGGCAATGTTATGAATTTTTTTTTTAAGGAAATAATGCTTTGGGGACGGTTTATTAGTATATCTTTTTTGTCCTGGTGCAGGTGGCAGAGGTCCTACCAAATCAATGCCCCACTGACTGAAAGGACATGGACTTTCAAGTGGTTGCATTAACATCGCTAGAGAATGTACAGCATTAGCGTGTTGTTGACACTTATGGCACTTTTGAACTAGTTCAACTGCATCCCTTTTTAATGTAGGCCAAAAGTATCTTTGCTGCAATGTTTTGTTTGCTAGTGCTCTACCTCCAAGATGATTTCCACAACTCCCTTCATGTATTTCTCTAAGAACATAGTTGGCTTTCTCAGGAGCTAAGGACTTGAGGTATGGCTGGGAAAATCCTCTTTTATACAAATCTCCATCGATCATAACGAAACGAGCTGCTTGTAGTTTCAACAACCTTGCTTTCTTCTTATCTTCTGGCAGATCGTTATGGACTATGTATTTAACTATTTCATCCTTCCAACTGGGTTCTTCAGGTATTATTGATTACACCTCATGATCATCCTCTTCTATTTCTGGGCGAGTTGCTGTGAGGAAAACTATCTTCTTACTTTTTACCGTTGTTAGCGCACTAGCTAGTTTTGCTAACATATCGGCTTTGACATTATCTTTCCGAAGTATTTGTTTTAACTGAAAATCTTCAAATTTATCCTACAATATTCCAATTTAATGGAAGTTTTTATTTTGTTTCATATACAATAACAAAATCACATCTTACATTTGTTGTCAAGGACGTTGGTATAATGTTACATGTACTTCCTTGACCCGCTGAAGATACTGAATCATTTTCTGCACTTTGGCTTCGAAGGAACCATCCACTTGATTCACCACCAGTTGAGAGTCACTATATACTATCAACTTTTTCGCTCCTACTGCCAATGCTAATTTTACTCCAGCCAACAAAGCTTCATATTCAGCTTCGTTATTGGACGTCGGAAAATCGAGTTTGAGGGCATATTCAAATTCGTCTTCGTGGGGGCTTTTTATTACAATTCCTGCTCCGCTACCATTATTGGTAGATGAGCCATCCACATATATTTCCCAGGTAGGCAAAGAGCTAGCAGCTTGATCAGTTGTCATTTCAACTAAGAAATCGGCTAATACTTGAGCTTTTATGGCTGGTCGGGGTTGAAATTCTAAACCGTACTCTCCCAACTCTACTGTCCATTTCACCATTCTTCCTGAAACATCTGGGTTCGATAACACTTGCTTAAGGGGATGATTTGTAAGTACTACAACCTGATGTGATTGGAAATATGGGCGTAACTTTCGTGTTGTGGATACTAAGGCCAATGCTAGCTTTTCTATCTGCGGATATCTTATCTCTGCTCCTTGTAACATTCGACTCACATAGTAGATGGGCTTGTAATCTCTGCCCTCTGATTTAACTAGGACTGAGCTAATAGCATAATCCGATACAGCAAGATATAGATATAATATTTCTCCAGGCCTTGGCATGGTAAGGAGTGGAGGAGATGACAAATAATCTTTCAGTTTTTCAAATGCTTTCTGACATTCGTGTGTCCACTCAAAATTCTTAAGATTACGAAGGGTTTTAAAGAAAGGCAACCCTTTATCTGCAGATCGAGATATAAAACGGTTCAACGCAGCTAAACGTCCTGCTAGGCGCTGTACTTCTTTTGCTGACTTTGGGGCAGACATAGTTTGTATCGCATCGATTTTTTCTGGATTAGCTTCTACCCCTCTTTTAGAAATCATATATCCCAAGAATTTTCCTCCTCGAACTCCGAAAGTGCACTTATTGGGATTTAGCTTCATACCATAGCGTCTTAATATCGCAAAAGTTTCTGCCAAATCTTTCAGATGATTAGATTGTTTGTGGCTCTTCACAAGCATATCGTCCACATATACTTCCATATTTCTCCCAATTTGTTCTTTGAACATATGATCAACAAGTCTTTGTTATGTAGCTCCGGCGTTCTTCAGGCCAAATGGCATAACCTTATAACAATATACTCCCTGATCAGTGACGAAACTTGTTTTTTCCTGATCCTCAGGGAGCATCGAGATCTGATTGTATCCTTGAAAAGCATCCAAAAAACTCAACAATTCACATCCCGAGGTAGATTCTACTAGCATATCGATTCTGGGAAGAGGATATGAATCTTTTGGACAAGCTTTGTTCAGATTTGTAAAGTCAATACACATTCGCCATTTTCTGTTAGGCTTTGGAACAACCACCACATTTGACAGCCAGTCAGGATAAAGTACTTTTTTGATATACCCCGCTTGAAGAAGCTTGTTTACATCTTCTTTGATGATCTCGTTCCTTTCTTGTCCAAAAGTTCTCTTCTTTTGCTTTACTGGCTTCACTGTCGGATCAACACTGAGTTTATGCACCATCACTTCGGGATCTATTCCTTGGAGGTCAACGGCGTCCTAAGCGAACATATCCATATTTTTCCGCAGAAACTGTACTAATTCTGCTTCCACATGTGGTTCGATCTTTGTTCCTATTTTTGTTGTTTTGTTTGGATTTCCAGGGATGAACTCCACAACTTTTAATTCTTCCACTGCCTCTATCCGCAAATCTTCTGGCTTTCTTTTATTGCTTTCAACTTCTTCTTCCTGCGCCTCTGAAGCATCACTCATCAACTGATCAGTGGTATCATTTCTATTGACTCTGACTTGGTTCGCTTATTACATTTTTTCAATGTGCTAGCGTAGCATTCACGAGCCATCATCTGATCTATTACCACTTCTCCTATCCCTTCTGGTGTCGGAAACTTCATCTTCATATAATATGTTGAGAGTACAGCCTTGAAAAGATTTAGACTAGGCCTTCCTAATATCATATTATATGAGGAAGGTGCCTTGACCACTAAAAATTTCACCATCTTCGTAGATCTAATAGGATAACTTCCGAGTGAGATAGGTAGTGATACTTCTCCCAATGCTTCCACTATCTCTCCAGTAAAACTAGTAAGTGGGGTATTGACCTTTTTTAACTCGGTGTTGTCTATGTTTAACTTCTCAAAAGCATGATAAAATATTATATCTGCTGAGCTGCCGTTATCTACTAAGATTTTCTTAACCCATAAATTTGCTAAAGTTGCTGAGATTACTAAAGCATCATTTTGTGGTGGTAGTTTCCCTCTCTCCAAATCCCTATCATCAAATGCGATGGACAATCATGTAAGGCTTTCGCTGATCTTGCTAATGCCTTTCTTGACCTAACAGAATCTCCTCCGACCGGTCCTCCTGATATCATCTTGATAACGCCAGCGTTTGGTAAGTTATCCTCCTGCCTTGCTTGTACTGAAGTATCTCTGTTAGGTCTTTGTCCTCCACTTCTCTCTTGCGGCTGATTTCTTCTTTGGTTGGAATTTCGTCCAGCTTGTGAACTTGCTGGGGCTATATCTCTCTTCGTTCTTACGAAATTCTGTAGATTGCCTCTTTGTATCAACCTCTCTATCTCGTCTTTTAAATGATAACAGTCTTCTGTTTTATGTCCTCGAGCACGATGGTATCGACAATATTTGTTAGACTTATGCCTGTCCGGATTATCTTTCAATGGTGCCGGCCACTGGGGTAGCCCTTGAGCTAAAGCAGCTACAAATACCTCTTCTCGCGTAGCATTGAGAGGAGTATAGTGAGCATACTTTTGATTGTATCCTACCTTCCTTTCTTCTTCTGGATTCTCCTTTCGCCTTGGGATATCATTCCTATCATCTTCTCTGCTCTTTCTTTTACTTTCTTTTTCTGACTTTGACTCCATTGTCTCTTCAATTCTTATGAACTTTTCAGATCTAGTTAGAAGTGCATCCAGAGTTGTTGGAGGTTTTCCGGCAAAAGACTCCTTAAGACGTTTATCTATCAAAGTTTGTTGGAGAATGCTAGCCAACAGTTCAGGGTCGACTTGCGGGACCTCTAAAACCGCATTAGTAAATCTTTGTATATACTCTCTTAATGGCTCTCCTGCTCTTTGTCTTACGGTGAATAGGTATGCAGCCGTCTTTTGAGACTTTCTATTCATAGAGAAGTGATGGAGGAATCGTTGACTCATATGCTCAAAATTAGTGATTGTGCCTGAAGGGAGCTGATTGAACTAAGTAAGTGCGATCTTAGATAGAGTGGTACGGAATATTTTACAATTAGTCGCATCACTTATTGCATATAAATCAGGTTTGGCAATAAACTTATCCAGATGTTCATGATGATCACCCATTCCATCATATTCAGACAGGCTTGGGATCCTAAAGCCAGGTGGCAATGGTTCTGATAAAACTGCATGAGAGAATGGGCTTCTTCTTAATGGTACCGTAGGCGGTAATTGTTCCACCCTCTCTTCTTGTTCTTGCTGTGCATAATTTTGTCCTCCTTGTTCTCTCCCGCCACCTCTCTCCATCACTAACCGAGGTTGTCTTCGTAGCTCTTCTGGTCTTGGGGTTCTACTGTTGACTTCTTCTTCATTAACTGGTTGTCTTATATGTGGTTGTTCCCGCTGTCTTTGATCACCTCTTTCAGGTCTTGTGGATGCATCCGGGATTTCGTGCAGGGACCGACTTGAATTGCGTATTCTTTGCTGTTCCGCCACATATTGTGCAACCGCTCGAGCCGCTACTGTTGCCGCCATTGCATCAAGCATTTCTTGGGTCATTTGGATGGTAGGCGCTGGAGGTGTTACATTCGGCAGTGCATCTCGGTCAGGCATCAAAGTTTGGGGACCTCCTGTGTCTACTCCATCAGGTGGGCCTTGCCCAACGCCTCCTGCAGTAGGCAGATCGTTTCCAGCGCTTCCTCCGCCAGGGTGGTCTTGTCCAATGCTTCCTGTACCAAGCAGGTCATTGCCAGTGCCTCCTCCGGCTGGTGGATCACCTGGCCCTTCAAGATTATCCCACTGGTTCTCTTCGTACTCGTTCGCCATCTCAACGTGCAAATCAAACTATTTCCCACAGACGGCGCCAATTATGATGTTGTATAAAAATGTTGAGGGCAAAAATGGAATAAGCCCTTCAATCTATAATAACATTACAATAATAAAGTAAGGTCTGCACACTTATATCGAGAGAAAAATTGTATTGTAATTGTAATAATAAGTTGAGTTCCGTTGGTTCCCTCTGTTCGGAAATAGGGCGACCTATTTATAGGTACATACAGTGGTATAATAGTCTTTTCAGGAAAGAAGTTACAAGTAATAAATACAAAGACGTTACAGACGTTACGAGAGTTTATGATAAAGACGTTACAAATCTCTCATTTATGTCAACTTAGTGTAATATCTTAATCGCCCTCGGGTACAAAATTTGGACACATCAGTAACAGACATGATACTGGTCGCTACAACCTTTAGTCAAGTTTTATAACACTGGTAATATATAATATTAGTTTGACAGGAGTCACAGGACCATTCCAATCACCTTTGTTCTTTTCCCTACCACCTTTACTGTTGAAGTTTAATTATTAATATTAATATATAATATTAAATATGTTTTATTAATATGGATTGGGTCAGGGGTATTATTTAACTGTTAAAATCGCTACTCGACCCATAATTTTTAAGTTTATAATCCGTCGGGTTCGGGTTGAATTGTGTTGGGTCGGGTTCGTCGGGTCAGGTTCGATGGGTCGGTCGGGTTGAGCGGGTTTATGAACACCTCTACCTGAGACCGCGTACAGCTATATAGGAAGCTTCATAGCAATAACAAATAGATGCGATTGTAGGATTTAAAATTGTTAGGAAGTTGTACATCCAATTACAGCGAAAGTAGGAATTAGATAATTTGTGAAAGAAATGATAAAAACAACTAGTAAAAATCTCAACCTACCGTAGGAATATTTTATTTTAACAAAAGGATTATAACACTATTTATAACAAAGGTGAGACGCGTAATAGTTGACTGTGCCAAATAGAGCTGCCACCGATTTTCACAGGTAATGTATTCCCTCTCTCTGTTCACACACATACACAGAGATATAAATGTGAAATAAAAGAAATATTCTTTCATTTCCCCTGTTTCTTGATTCTAAGATTAGCTATGGAGAAGAAGTGCTAGCTTCCTTATTTTTTCTTACAACTTTTTCTTTTGCAAATTCGAGGGAATTAATTTATTAGTGCTGCAGTAATGACTGGAAGCTATGTCCGAATTTCATGTAAATAATTTGTCATTTATTTATGGCTAGTAATATAAATTTTTTGTGGGTTTATTATTTAATCTTTTTTTATCTCTTCTAAATTGTTGCAGCGCTGAAATGGGCTGGCATACTGGTTTCTTACGGTATATTCCAAATGCAAAGTTATCTATCAGACGTTTGGGGATTAAGCTTTATTCATGCTGCTGGAATTTTGAATGTTTATGGTGGAATCACTCGGATATTGCCCGTTTTCTTTCGCTTTCTCGTCGACGCCTTCTTAGGCAATTTTATGATGCTTGTTCTCTCTAATATAGCCTACGCCTCGGTGAGTTGATCAAATATCACTTGAATAAATAAATGCAATATACTCCTTGTTTGTGTCATGAGAAATTTATTCGAAACTATCTTATGAAATGTTTATTGCATAAAATTCTTCTGTATCTTACAAAATTCAGTATGAAACCCCCTATCTTAACAAAATAGGTTATTCTGAATCGGCATATATAAATAAAATCAGTTTTTAAATACTTTATATTTGTCCCAACAATTTCATGTTAACTATTCTGAAAATAATTTCTTGAAATATGTTAATCTTAAATGACTTATAATGAACATGTGGAAGGTCTCGTGCTGAATTTTTAATAGTAAATAATGATTCTATGCAATTAACATTTCACATGATAGTTTCGTGCATATATTGTATAAGTCGGGGGAGGATCTTGCATTTTTCCCCTATATCAAAAGTAGGTCATTGATTAATTCATAGATTGAATTTTAAGCTATGATGTATATAATTCGTACGTTGAATTTTATGATGCCTAGCTTGTTGACCTTATTATCTTATGGAATTATTGTTATCCAATTGATAAACCTTCTGCAGGGAATTGGGTTCATTGCTATGTCGACACCGCCAGTCCTCGGAAATTTTACGGGCACGTGTAAAGAATACGAGCCACAATGTATTGGTCATACACAAAAAGTTCTCTTGTACATTGGCTTTGCATTGCTGGCCGTGGGAAGATCTGGCAACTTAGTCTCTCTAGAGCCCTTCCTGGAGGAAAATGAATCTAAAATGCAAATGAGATTAAAACCTCTATTACAGTTAGCAGGTTATACTTGTGTGGTTCTTGTTGCTATAGCTGGAGTTTGGGCACTTCCACACATAAAACCGTGGTCACTAGGTTTTGGAATTCCTGCAATTTGCATGGCTATTGCAGCACTTCTTTTTTTAAGTGGTTGGTGTGCTTATGAAAAAGAAGAGCCGAAGGGGAGTCCGTTAACTAATGTGTGCAGGGTTTTTTCGGCTTATGCTTTCAATATATGCAAACCACTTGATGGTAATCAGCTTTATACGGAAGATGGTGATGACCTTCAGTCATTTAAAAGTACTGGTCTTCTGAGGTATGCATGGAGTATCTTTCTGTAGAGTAAATGTTAGATAAAATCAACAAAAAATAATTATTAAAACAGTAAGTCAATGACTTAACCCATCTTCACCACTTTCCCACCACTCTCCCACCAATTTACAGATTTACGCATTTTTTCCCCGAGTAACTTGTTTTTTCTCTAATTTTATCGAAGTGTAAAATCAGTGAAAATATATAAAATATAAAAAATTGGTTAATCCATTGGAAAATGAATTTAATCAATGAAAATATTCGGGAAACATATTTCTAGCGTTGGTTTTGTCGCTATTCAGTTACACATTTGTGACTAGAGCTAAATAGCAACGGAAATTTTCCGTTGGAACAATTTCATCTTTGTGGATAACTTTTTCCTATTACCTAACAATCGAATTCCTATGAAAAATATTTTTCCCAATTTTTCGTTGGTTGTTATTCGTTATTATTGGTGGAACATATTTTTGTTGATGGTTCCGTCGCTGTTCAATTACTAAAATATAAATAGCGACGGATAATTTTCCGTTGGAATGATTTCGTCGCTATGGATAAATTTTTCCTACAACTTAACAACCTAATTCCTACAAAAAATATTTTTTCCCAATTTTTTGTTGGTTATTTGTTGTTATTATTAGCAGAACATATTTTTGTTACTAAAATCTAAATAGCGACGGATAATTTTTCGTTGGAATAATTTCGTCGCTATGAATAACTTTTCCCTATAACTTAACAACTGAATTCCTGCAAAAAATAATTTTGTTGATATTCCGTCGGTAATTTGTTGCTATTATTGAAGGTAGATTTTCCAATTGAAATTATGTTGGTATTTGGTTACTAATCCGTCACTAATAGCGACATATTTATTTTCGTTGGAATCAGGTTGTAGGTGAAGACTTATTTTTTTTTGATAATGTAGAAGAACTTTGTAGCACATAGAGATGAATAATGCCACATTTGGTTATTCATTGATTGAGTATTTATAGATACAAGAAACAAAATTCAAATATGACTAATATTAATCGACTTGATAAATATATCACAACTATGTATAAATATCATACATATCTAATCTTTAAAGATAACTATCTACTCCAATAATTATAACTCTATCTAGTAACGTGATCATATCTCTGCAATAGCTAGTTTAGGAAGAGAGTATATTGAGTAGAAATGTTTTCTTGTATCTCTTCTATTTTAAAGTATAAGAAGTGCCCTTTTTTATAGTCACAAATGAGCAACCAAAGAGACGTCATCAGTTAACATTCGAGAGTGTTAATATCCACTAGTTACTAACAAGAATGTAATTAATTCCCACTAACACTCGTTCATTTTCCAAAAGTTTATTCATTTTATTTGTTTTGGAATCCAATGTTTTCTTGTATACTTTGATCAGGTGCCTGGAAAAGGCTGCAATATACACGAATCCAGAAGATCAAGAGAAAAATAATTGGATACTTTGCTCCGTACAAAGAGTAGAAGAAGCTAAAATTGTTGTTCGAATGGTGCCAATGTGGATGACCTTTACAATTTGTGGGATTGTATCTTCCATAGGTAACACTTACTTTCTCGAACAAGCAAATAACATGAACCGGAAAATTGGAACATGGGAACTTCCTTTTACAGTATTTCTTTTTGTTTTTCAATGTGCAAAGTCCTGGTTCAGTGGACTTGCAAGAAAGTTTCTTCCGGTATCAAAAGAACGTGCAGCTAAACGTGCAAAAAAATATGCACCAATATCAAAAGGACGTGTATCTAAACTTGCAAAAGGGTATCTATGGATATCATCAAAAAAATATACATCCCCAATAGGCATTGCAGTGGCTATGTTATTCTCAGTACTATGTTGTATAACTGCTGCAAAAGTGGAGACACGGAGGCTGAACGTGATTAGAAGCCATGAATTACTCGATAAGCCCGATGAGGATATACCCATGAGCATATATTGGCTGCTCTTTCAGTTTTTCTTACTTGCTGGCCTTGATTCCTTCTTGGAAAGGAGTGTTGCTTCATTCTATGATATCCAAGCTCCTGAGTCCATGGTAGACTATCTTGAGTATTTCACGAAAGGAGTGACTGGTTTGGGATTTTTGTGTGGTGTACTTTCGGTTTATGTAGTGGGTAAGATTAGTGAAACGGGAGGGAGGCCGAATTGGTTTCAGATTACATTGAACCGGAGTCGATTGGATAGATATTATTGGGTGCTGGCAGGTTTAAGTTGTGTGAATTTACTTATATTCATTTTGGTGGCTATTAGTTACAGATACAAGGACGTCGAAGCTATAGAGGAGGTAGAGGTAGAGGTAGAGGTAAAGGTAAAGATAGAGGTAGAGGTAGAGGTAGAAGCTGAATGAGGAGAAATTAAAAGTGATGATTCAGCTCAACCTTGTTGTTCCTTTCCTTTTTCTTTTTCTTTTTCTTTTTTTTTTTTAGGTGTTGTTTCTCTTTTTAGACCATCAAATTTGAACTTAACCATGATTATGAATTTATGAATTTAATCTCTATCTATCATAAAAGTTTTTTTTCTATGGATTAAATTGCCCTTATTTAAGAAGTAAAGTGAAATTTAATTTTATGAAGTAAAGTGAAATTTAATTTTATGACAAATATGTAAATGTAATTGAAGAGGTATATATATATATATATATATATATATATATATATATATATATATATATATATATATATATATCTTACATAAACTTCTAAAATTTATAAGTTCTATCTTGCATCAATTTTATAATTTTTAATCTTCTTCTATTATAAAAGATAAAATGAAATATAAAAAACACTATTATTTTAAATAGCCATTAATATTTCTAAATACAAAAAATTTAAATGAAATTTTCTTAAATATCATTATGTTAAAAAATTTAAAATAAATCATATCCTACTTATGAAAGAATAAAAAAATACTTATGACTTAGCTAACTACGTAACTTACTTTAACAAAATATAAGAATATAAATAATATTCAATAGTTCTTAAAAAATATAAATTCAAAAATATAAAGATGTGCATAACATTGAATTTTATGAAATTCTTTTCTTGAAAAATGGATGAAATAGATGAAAAATGTGAAATCGATAAAGTTTTGTGAAACCGATAAAATAAATTCATGAAATTGTTGAAAACATATGAAATCGATGAAAATTTAGGTGAAATGAAATTGGTGAACATTACACTGACAAAGTTGGTGAAAACACGGGCGAAACCGACAAGAAAGTGTCCTTAAAAATTGTTAATTACATGTGAAATCAATGAAAATTCGGGTGAAATTCGTGAAAAAACGATGAAACCGGTGAAACTGCATGAGTGAAAAAGGGTGAAATCGGTGAAAATGAATAGAGTTGGTGAAAAATGAACAAAATAGGTGAAAATATGATATTGATGAAGTTTTGTGAAACCAATAAAATAAATCCATGAAATCGTTGAAAACATATGAAATCAAGGAAAATTTGGTTGAAATAGGTGAACATTACACTGACAAAGTTGGTGAAAACACAGGTGATCCCAATAAGAAAGTGCCCCCGAAATTGATAATTACATGTGAAATTAATAAAAAAAATTGGGTGAAATTCGTAAAAGAAGGATGAAACCGGTGAAACAACATCAGTGAAAAAGGGTGAAATCGGTGAAAAATGAATAAAGTCGGTGAAAACTGGTAAAGTCTATGAAAATACGTTAAATCAATTAAATTTCAGGTGAAATTGGTGAAAAAACATGTGAAATCAATGCAAAAAATGTGTGAAATAGGTGAAAATGGGTTAATTTTTTAAAAATGAGTGACACAATAAAAGAAAAGTTTAACTGATTAAAACAAGGTGGAATCGGTAGAAAAATAATTTAAAAAAAAAAAAAAAAACAAAAGCTAAATGGCTCTATTTTATGACATAATAAAATTAATTTTCGTCTAATTTATAAAAATTAACTAGACACATACAACGTACGTGCACTTTTCTAATTTAAACAAATCCATTAATTTAATATTGTCGTTAAATTTAAATGTTGTTGGAGAATACATTATTACATTATTACATCATAATATTTTTCAAATACTATCAGTATAAGGATAAACTAACTATAAATACTAGTAATAAATTAAACTAGGAAAATACTCATACTACTAAAAATCGAACGCATGACTTCTTGATCTTGAGAATTCAGTTTACCATTAGGCTACAAGAGTGAAAAGCAAATTAATTCTCTGTGTTATTTTAAATAGACAATTTAACTCCCTGTGATAAATAAAAGGGCAAAATATCTTCCTGTGATATCCTAAATATGCAACTTAACTCCCCGTGATAAGAAAAAAGACAAAATTCCTCCATGTGTTTTATAAAAGAAGCACATAGCCTCACTCTAAATTGTTTATTAATTCATATCATAGGGAGTTAAATTGCTCATTATTTAATTTCACAGAGAGGTAAATTGCCCATTTTTATATTACAATAAGGTAAATTGCTCATTATTTCATATCACAGTGAGTTAAATTGCCTATTTTTATTTCACAAGAAATTAAATTGTCCATTAAACATATCACAGGGAGTTAACTTGCAAAAAACCCTAGGCTACAATTATTCCAACTTAATTTAGCACAGTTGGTGGTGATATTCAATTTAATTTTTCCCAGACTCAATTTAATCTTCATATATGACTGATGCCAATGCAAGGCTCTCCCCTCCATATGTACCCCAACTATTTTAACCTATGATTGATCAATTGTGTCATTTAACTCGAAATATTGTTCATCCTTATATAACCATTATTGTTCCCCGTAGAATCTAGGGAATTCTAGTCTAATATGTTGTCTAAAGTCCTTGATTAGATTGGTGTCCAAAAGAAGTTGAAGAATTACCTGTGTGGATCTCATTACAATGTGTTGAGATTGCTTCACACTAGATCTTTCACTAGCCATATCAGAAAAGGTCTTTCTCATCTCCTCCATATACATGTCAAATTTCCTTTCCAAATTTTCAGAGTTGGTCTTCAGTTGTTCCATCTCCTTCTGCCAATCCTGAGATTTAGCATTTTCAGCCATTTTCATAAGGATTTACTAAGCTCTGGATACCACTGATAGATATTAGATCAAATCCAGCAATACATCCACAATCCAACAGTAAAAAACAATATGGAAACAATCACAATTAATAGTTCAAACTCCAATCAATCAATTATCTAATAACTTAATGCAACTTCAATAGAACAAGGTAGGATTCAACTCAACTCGCATTCAAACAATAACAAAAATCCAATGCAAATAATAGAATCAACACATTACATAGGATTGCTAATACAATTAATCCAGCTAAAGATCTTCGTATAAACTGAAATGAAAAAGATGGAGAAGCTTGGATGAGAATTAATGGCGCGAGATAATTAGGTATTTTCAGAGAGAGAGAAGGCAGGAAGAACTTTACTTGTGCAGGGTGTTAGCTCGTGTTGGATGAAGATGAAGATAAAGAATGCATAAGTTAGATAAATTTAGGGAGGTTTTGATGATTTCCAAAACTCAAAATCAGCTAAGTAAAGACAACTTAGTTGAACTCCCTTAGAAGAATTTTGACCAAGTAAGAAGACAAATCAGACGAGTCAAAATTCAAGGTCCAGAAGACTATTGATCTACTGAAGGAAAGAAATCAGACTGGTGAAGATCAGCCCACTCAAATCAGATTTGTTCAAGTTTGGGATCAGCTCTGTTCATCATCAGACTTGCACTTTCACCAGCCAAGTGGAAAGGATCAAGAAGTCTCCCCAACGGTAATAAATGCCCTCAGAGTAATAAATGCTGGAGTACAAGGTTATTTATGACAAATGATTGAAGAAGAGACTCGTATCAGCTAGGTTCATTTAATGCTGCATGCAGGAAAGTACTGTCTACAGTACAGATACTGTGCAGAGAGCCGTTTGAGGAAATTAAGGACCAGAAATCAAGAGATTTGAATTTTGTCCCTCTTCAACGGACATAATTCAAAGAGTGAGTATAAATAGCTGAAGAGATGAAGAGAAACCATAACACAATCTCTTAGAAGAAATCCGAAGCAAAATCTCTTAAGTCTCAAGAACAGCTCACTCATCAGCTCTGTCATTTGTTGACTAAAGCCGAAGTTGAAGATCAAAGTTAGATACATTTTTCTGAGTGAAAACTGGTAGAGTGTTGTGAGGAGTGTTTATCCATCTGCGTGAAGTGATAAAACTCTGTAGAATAGGAGTTTCTTTGTGATCCCCTATTGCGAGCTTACGGCCAGATTCACTTGTTATTTTGGCGTAAGTGGAGTGTACTAATTACTGTGTGTTCTTAGTATAACCCAAGATCTTTGTGACTTGGAAGAGTGGACTAAATAAAATTTACATCCATATAACCACTATAAAAATCCTTGTGTTTTACATTGCATTTTTACTTGCATATTTTCAGTTGCATAAAAAAAAACACTTGACAAAACTGTTTGAAAAAGGTTAAAAGGAATTTATAAAATTGGGGATAGAACTTTTCAAACTACTAAGGTTACTGGTGAAAAACACTTTTCAAATCCGCTGCAAGTACTCTAGTATTAAAACTGACTTCGACTAAAATCAGCTAAGTGACTATCAGACTAGTGGGCAACAAAGCTGTTCAAAGATTTGTTCAAGATCAGTCGAGTGAACTTACTGTTCTGTAACAACTTAGTCTGCTTACAGTTAAGCAAAAGTTTTAAAGTTTAAATTGAGGGAAAAAGTTTTAGAGGTCTATTCAACCCCCCCTTCCCCACTCTAGACCATCTGAACACTTGGGAACAACAAATGGTATCAGAGCGGGTGGTTCATTAGAATAAGCTTCCTGATCAACGAGCTTGATCCGAGTGTTTTTCAAAGGTTTTCAAACTTCTTCAAAAGAGCATATTTTTGAAAAATAAAAATTTTTGAAAAATGGATTGTATCAGCCATGTTCCCCACATAGCTGGTATAAGCTTTGAAGATTGGATAATCAAAATGGAGATTTTCCTAGCTGCCTACAATGATAATATGTACACATTTATCATAAAAGGTCCATTCAAATTCACCAAGACCATCAAAGTTGATGAGGTCGATATAACGGTGGAAAAAGATTTAAATGAAATGACAGCTGAAGAAATAAAGATGTTCAACCTGGACAAAGTTGGGCGATTCATCATGACCAAGGCCCTTAACAACGACAGATTTGACAAAGTCAAGCATTGCAAGACAGCCAAAGAAATGTGGGATAAGGTCAGAGATATGAGCGAAGGAAACAATGCTATCAAAGAGCATCAGTTGAGTGTTGCTCTGGAAAAGCTGGACAACTTCAAGATGAAGTCTGCGGAAACCATTGATCAGATGGATACAAGGTTTACGAGGACGTTGAATGAAGTTCTAAAGCTTGGAAAAACCTTCACTGATAAGGAGATAACCGTCAGAATGCTGAAGGCTCTACCTCCTAAGTTCAACATGAAGGTGACAGCCATGGAAGAGTCAAGAGACTTGGGAAAGATCTCACTCACCGAGCTGTTCTCAGTACTCAAGGCATACGAGTATAAACTGCCAGGAATGGGTGTTGAAGAAACCTCAACTTCAACTCCCACAGCTGCTCTAGTTGCTGTTGAAAATCCGAGAAGACCAGCGTACATAAACAAAGAAGTGGACTCATCTGATGAAGCCACAATACTGAACAAAAAGGAGTACACTACTGGAGACGTTGCATTGCTGATGAACAACTTCAAAAAGTTCTACAAAAGAAAAATAAAGAACAAATATAACAATGCTTCTACTTCTAACCCTACATCTTCTTCTCAAGATAAGAATTCTTATAAATCCAAAATGATGTGTTATAATTGCAGGAAACTGGGCCATTTCATCAGAGACTGCCAATTTCCTAAAGCTGAGAAGTATACAGAAGAGGAAAAGAGAATCAGAAAAGAAAGAAAGCATCAGAAAGGCAAGGTGCTGGTAGCAGAAGCGGAAAAGCTAGCTGCTATCTACTCATCTGATTCAGATTCAGACACTTCTGATGAAGAGTCTTCTGAAGAAGTGAGTCCTGCTTCTATCTGCCAGATGGCTAAGGAATCTGATGACTCAGAGGATGATGAGGTAACTCCTCTTGAAAATGAATTATTTAATTCATTTGCGAAAATGATGCTCAACAATACTGATATTGCTGATGCATTTAAAAAGCTTAAGGAAGAGATGATATTGCTAAGAGAGCAAAACAATTCATTGAAACTTAAAGCTGAAAAGCCAAAAGAATCAGCTGAATATAAACTGCTTGAGCAAGAGAATGAATCTCTGAAAGCTGAATGTGAAGTCTATAAGGGTAAAATCATGGAACTTGAGAAAGTCATTGAGTCTCATGATAAGTCATCTATTGCATCCACGCATACTTCTAGTAAACAGAAGACACCTTTAGATCAGGACAAGTTAGAACTGAACCATACTGAAAAATTTGTATCAGCTGACAATAGTAAGGTCATAATGTATGTTCAGACTACTAAACCTGCTTCACCTGAGAAAGAATTAAAGGAGAAGAAAACTCCTAAGGCTAAAAAGAGCAAAGAGCATAGTGCAGGAAAACAGACAGGTAAGACTAAACAGCAGAGCCCTAAGAAGTCCCCCGATAAAGCCAAAGCCAATCAGACTAGTAACAAAACTAAGTCGTCTGTTCATGGGCAAGCATCTAGTAAGACAAAGAAGCATAAACAAAAGAAAAATCAGAATGCTTGGTATGGAAATGAATCATATTATGTGCAACCTGCTGCATATCCTCCTATGTATCATGCACCTCAATTTCCAACTTACTTTGCACCATATCCTGCTCATCCCATGCATGCATATCCTCCTTATCATGCATCTTATTCTGCTTATGAACATTATCCTTATCATGATGATTATCACCAACATAGCAAATCTGATAAATATGATGAAGATGAAACTGTTCATGCTCCTGCGAAAACTCGGAAACCTAAGAAGCCTAAGACTTCATCATCTTGGGTTGTCAAAAGTGGAACTAATACTTCAGGACCCTCTCAATAAGGGTACCGAAAACAATTTCATTTTGTTTTGTAGGTTAGAATTAGGAGTAGGAGTAAAGTAGGAAAGACCTTGTACTTGGACAGTGGCTGTTCAAGACACATGTGTGGAAACATACATGAACTGACTGATGTTGTTGCTGTGGATGGTCCTAAAGTTACTTTTGGGGACAACAAAGAAGGCAAAATTGTAGCAACTGGAAGACTGATCAAAGGCAACATTGAGATATATGACGTCTCTTATATTAAAGGCCTCAAATACAATTTGCTAAGCATAAGTCAATTTTGTGACAAAGGATATTCAGTCAGCTTCTCAACAGATACGTGCTACGTTGAACAGATTGGTACAGAAAAAGTTATTTTATCTGGAAGACGACAAGGGAATGTCTACACAGTGGACTGAAATTCTGTTGACAATAGTTCAAATATATGTTTGGTGGCATCAAAACCAAGTGAAATCAGTTGGCTGTGGCACAAAAGAATGAATCATGTGAATTTCAAGACCATCAACAGACTTATCAAGAATGATTTGGTAGAAGGAATTCCAAAAACAGTCATGAGCAAAGACAAGCTCTGTGACGTCTGTCAGAAGGGTAAACAAATCAAGTCATCATTCAAAAGCAAGAAGCACCAATCTTCTGGAAGGATTTTGGAGCTACTACATATGGACTTATTTGGACCCATTGATCCAGTCAGCAATGGTGGAAAGAAATACTGCCTAGCTGTTGTGGATGATTTTTCAAGATATACTTGGGTGATCTTCATGAAGAAAAAAAGTGAGACCTGATAGGATAGTGCCCTGCAAGCCAACAAAATAGCTTGTAATAGGAACATTATTTTATCTTGACAGAATCTTTGATTTATCAATTAATACGAACTGTTTATTTTATTGAGAATTCATAATATAAACAAATGGCCATCTTCATCTTTCACGAATACATTTAAGCGATTGGTTGAAACCCTGAGATCACTCATGACTACGGGACTATTCACTTCAGTATTGGGTGCGATTAATCATGAAACAGTCTCAAAGGTCGTGATCTCAAAAATGTTCCAAGTCATAGATTCATATCGAGACGGGGTATCGAATGAATCGTTAAGACTTGTACGATTATGCATGATTCACTTAAAGTGAATTTGTTGTTGTTTCATGAACAAGACATTGTTAATGTCAGTGCATATGACTAGGTGGTTCGATAGGAGATCGGACGCATCGAACGACCCGAACAGAGAGACCCATTGTGGAAGTGCGTAAAAAGCATATCGGTGGTGGGATGTCTCTCAAGACTTATAACAGTGTACGATTTAGTCCTTAGACTTGAGATGCTAGGGCGAATTCGGTATACGGGTGTGCGTACTTTGATTTAGGAGCCGGGCACATAGCTTGTCCATTGTGCGCCTACGTTGGGTACGTATAGTCGTAGGCGCGGATGGTTAGCATCAATATAGGATCTACCGACTCATCGTAATGGATGAGGGAATTTCCTGTACATTCTTAGATGATGCATTCCGAGAAATCCATGGCCATGGTCAGTGACGAATTTGGAAAGGGGTTTCCAGATTTAGCAGTCACACTGGAAGTATTATCCTGAATTAGAAAGTACAGAATCGAGATGATTAGAGGTGCCGACCAATTCACACACCCTAGGTCTCGATCGGGAAATTAGTCGTTAGAGGGACCGTATGTACATGGCACTTATAAGAGGTTTAAGGTTCACTGAAATCAATTCACCTGAAGTTGGGCCTCATGGGCTTGTGGCTAGACATCGACCATGAGGTGTGGGTACTCCTGAATTGATGGTAGATTAATTCTCGAGTGGTCAATTGAAAGTAGTTTAATTGATCGGAGCAATTAACTAAATAATTAATTGCTCATTAATTAAATAATAGAAATGTGAGCCTGCGGCCAATTGATGGTGAACCTAGAGGGTCACACACAAAAGCTGGAACTGTGATAGTCAGTTGTAGAACGAAACGATTTAAAGAGGTTAAATCAAGATAAGGAATTAAAGGGTTAATTCCTGGAGAGAGAAAATTAATTAGATTTATCTAATTAATTAAATTAAATTAAATCTTTAATTAGATTTATTGGATTATTTAATTAAAGTATTAATTAAATAAATGGGTCATTTAATTAAAGTGGTTAATTAAATGACTTGGGCTATTTAATTAAAAGGACTAATTAAATAGAGGGGTTGGGCCAGACTTATCTGATGGCCCATTAGCTAAGAGATAAGATTAGGGATATGGTTTGAACTCTCCTATAAAAAGGAGTCTTGGAGAATCAAAATCCTAACCTAGCAAAAACACTAAACCCTAATCTACTCTCTACAAGCCGCCGCCCCCTCTCCCAAAAAGCCCTAGCCGCCGCCGCCTAGCAACCATCGCCGCCGCCGCCATGGGTTGTAGATCGGCCGTGCAAATCTTCTCTCCCTCTTCCGATCTACATCTAGAGTTGGATCTAAATCCAACTCTTGAATCTGAGCTACTTTTCTCCTAGTTCTGAGCCTGATGATTAAAGTGATTGCAGATCCAGCTGGTGTGGACTTTTCTCTAGAGGCACAACACTTGGGGTGCTCTAGTGATCCGACAAGAAGACCGGAGAAACCACCACCTTGCCTGTGGTGAGGTAAAATCGCAATTTTACCACTCTATTTATTTTTGTATTTGTATGCTTAAATAAATTCAACCTTATTCATATGTACTAATAAGATGCCTGGGATGTGGATATAAAAATTTTAAATTCCGCACCGTTGTAGTTGACAATTATACCCACTTAACCCAACAGTGGTATCAGAGCCTAACTTATTATGTACATATGAAAAAGGCATGAACGCATCAAATTATGTGTTTATATGTATTTGTTGTGTTCTGATATTTGATTCTTACTTGTTATGATAAATTGAGTGTTCGGATTTTTGCACTTTTCGATTTTTGGGCCTAAATTGTAATTTCTGAAAATTGGAGGGCTAATTTGCAAATTACGATTTTTTTATAAATCTGGGCAGAAATTAAAATTTTGTTTTTCTGCAATTCTGGACCAAATTGTAAATTCTGGTATTTTTCAAAATCTGGACCATTTTGCAATTTACGAAAGGTTAGGGGTGTTTTTGCTATTTTCCGTAAATCTGGGGTCTGTTTTGCAATAAACAAAAGTTTCTGGAAATTCAATTAATTTTCTGCTTTCTGGTCCAATTTGCATATTCTGGAAATTTTGGGGCTGATTTGTAATTTCCAAAAGTTGAGGGGTCAAAGTGTAATTTTTGAAAATTCAGGGGCCGAAATGCAATTTTTCAAACTTGAAAAACAGAAACTGTTTTGTGCACTAAAAGGGTTTAGTAAATCCGGAAAGTCAATATTATCATAATTAGTAGGGACTTAAAGTTAGAATCAAAGGGTCATTTTAAAAGGGGTTTAAAATGATGTTAGAGATTGTTTTAGAAATGTGTTTTTAAAACTAGAATCTTAAGTTTTAAAAATGGGATAAGAAATAAGAAATTAGGTTTTGCTTGTTTCTTGCTCTACGTGAAATTATTTACGTGGTTTTCGATCGCGCCGAGCCTTGACCCTTAGGGTAGATGTGATTGGTTATTTATCATCTTATTGGTTTTATTGGGCCTGCGAGCCTCAAATTTTGGGCCACTTTGAGCCATTGTAATAGATAGGGCTTTACTGTTTTATTAGTTTAGAATGGAGGCCCGTTACAAGCAAGGTGAGAGCCCAAGAAGACTAAAGGCCATGTATGCATGGTAAAATGTGTAATAGAGTAGGTCTCTTTGAAACCTAATAGATTGACCAATAGGACCATCGTCTTTGGCTCGATAGTGGTCCGCATAGGAGGCTCCCGATCGAAAACATACTGTGGTAGCATGCATGCTAGGTGTGTATGTATTTATTTACGTATTTATATCTGAGCTTGTATGGTGATGCGCTCTAGTTATATTTAGATCGTAAATAAAGGATAATGCATAACTGGAACGGTGAGATCTCAAGGAGAGTTACCTCAAACTCTTAAACCCGAAAAACCCCTCTTGAAAATAATATTAAGTCACATTGGGTACATTTAAAATGATGTTTTAAAGATCCAAACCTTCCATCAATAGGGACTAGTGTATGTTGTCTACTTATCGTTGAAGGTGATCCAGAGTCTGGCACCCTAGACGAAGAAAGGGACAATACACGAAATTCCTTGATTCCTGTTTTTAACTAAACTCGACAAGGGTGAGGACTGGTCGGGATGTGATTATCGACCGATAACTAGTTACGGGGACTTCACGACCGGGCCAGTTGCTCATCATGATTGATGGGTTAGACTTAACGATTAGTAACACTTATGATGTAGCAGTGCTAGATAAGTGCGAAGACCGAGGCAAAATAGCTTGAAGGTTGTGGAGGAACACAATTGGTAAAAGTATACCTACCTGGGGAGTTAATTGTATGGCCACGAGTCGTGGGTGCAATTAATGTCTGCTGGGACGTCAAGACCTACTAGGAGATTAGATTTCCCGAACAATTGAAGGGGTAATTGTTTCGAGAAAATAGTGGGAGAACTTTTTCGATAACAAGTCCAACATCGTTAATTATAAGTATTAATATAGATCAGTCAGCTAAACGTTATCATTTACTTTTGTAGATCAATTCTGCAAAAATGTCTAAGAATCCATTAGCTATCATCCTTGACACTAACAAACTGAACGGATCAAATTTTGTCGACTGGCTTAGAAATCTGAGGATAGTCCTCGACTCCGAGAAAAGGAGTTACATTCTCGATGCACCCATGCCTGGTGCACTTCCGGAAGGGGTTTCGGAAGATGAACGAGCTACCCATCAAAGGTGGGTCGATGATGATATTCAGGTTCGTTGCCTCATGCTGGCATCAATGACCAATGAGCTGCAGAAACAGCATGCAAGGATGTTGCATGCTGCTGACATAATTCTTCATCTCCGAGAGCTATTTGGAGAGAAGTCTAGGACCGAAAGGTTCAAGACTACAAAAGAATTATTCAATCTGAGAATGGCTGAGGGTTCAAGTGTGAAGGATCACTGTTTGCGCTTCATTAATCTGGTTGAAAAACTGGAGAATTTGGACGTAGACCTGCATGCTGACCTTCGCAATGACCTCCTCCTCCATACTCTGCCGCGCTCATTTGATCAGTTCGTGCTAAACTTCAATATGGAAGATAGAGAGCTCGCTCTACACGAACTGACCAATTTATTGGTCACGGCAGAATCAACCTTGAAAAGGGAGAAGTCTGTCATGATTGCTGAGCAACCCAAGGCTGCAAAGCCTAAGAAGGGCAAGAAAAAGAAGAAGAAAGTAATCTCTTCTAAAACAACCAAGAAGGTTGTCGAGAAGAAAAGAAAAAGCCCAGAAGACGAATGTTTCCACTGCAAGAAAGCAGGGCACTGGAAAAGGAACTGCCCAGACTACCTGAAAGAGGTGGTCAAAGGTATTTTCTTTATTGAAGTTAATATATCTATTAACTGTGCATCATGGGTGTTAGACACCGCAGCCGGTTCTCATATCTGCAATGATTTGTAGGTAATGGGAGCAGTAAGGCCTCTTAAACCTGGGGATAGAATCCTGCGCTTTGGAAACGGAGCTAGGGTTGCGGCAGAGGCCATAGGAGACGTTGAATTAGTCCTAGGAAATTTTTCTTTGGTTTTGAAAGACTGTTTGTACGTACCAACGATTATCAAGAACATTATTTCTATTCCTTTATTGGATAATGATGGTTTTTGTTTTTCCATTTCTAATGGAAGTTTTAGCATAATAAAAGGTGGTTTTACTTATGCTTGTGGTACTTTGATAGATGGTCTTTATTCCTTAGAACCTGCTAATTCTAATGTCATGCACATTCAATCAAAGAAAAGAAAACAAGATGAAAACAATCCACAACTTTGGCACGCTAGGCTTGGACATATTTCCAAGAGTAGAATTCAAAAGTTGGTCTCCTCTAGGGCTCTTGAAATAAAGAACCTAGATGATCTCCCAACTTGCGAATCCTGTCTCAAGGGAAAAATGACCAAGGCGCCTTTTACTGGGAAACCGGAGCGAACCAAACAAACCTTGGATCTAATCCATACTGATGTTTGTGGACCACTGAGTATCAGTGCGGGAGGAGGATTCTCATACTTCATAACCTTCACAGACGACTTCAGTCGTTATGGATATGTATACCTGATGAAGTATAAGTCCGAAGCTTTTGATAAATTCAAAGAGTTTCGAATGGAAGTTGAGAATCAACTTGGACATAGTATCAAGGCACTTCGGTCGGATCGAGGTGGTGAATACTTAAGTCAAGAATTCCTCGATTATCTTGTAGAGAATGGAATTCTCTCTCAGCGAACTCCTCCTAGAACACCGCAGTTGAATGGTGTGTCTGAGAGAAGGAACATAACTTTGTTAGACATGGTTCGTTCCATGATGAGTTTCGCTGACCTTCCTTTTTCGTTTTGGGGCCAAACCCTATTAACTGCTTCGAAGATACTTAACATTGTACCTTCAAAGTCGGTGCCGATGACGCCATACCAAGAGTGGTTTGGTAAAGCACCCATATACTCATATCTACGAGTATGGGGATCTCCTGCCTATGTAAGAAACAAGAAAGGAGATAAACTAGAGAGTAGATCTAGTTTGTGCAAATTTGTGGGGTATCCAAAGGAATCCATTGGATATCTGTTCTACGAACCTAAGGAACAAAAGATGTTTGTGTCCAGGAACGCCCACTTCTTGGAGGATGACTTCCTCACTAAAAGAAGCGGGATATCCGTAGAACTTGATGAAGTCCAGGAATTGGACCCATCCCCACAAGCAGTGGGAGTTGATCCTGAACCCGTTGAACCATCTAGTACACCAGTACTTCGTAGGTCCGATCGAGTTCGTAGAGAGCCTGAAAGATATGGCTTTATTCACGAAAACGATCAATTGGACACTGATCCAAGGACATACGAAGAAGCTATGTCAGACATAGATTCGGGTGCGTGGCAGGAAGCCATGCAATTCGAAATGGATTCCATGCATTCCAACAAAGTATGGACTTTGGTTGATCCACCTGAGGGAACCATCCCAGTAGGCTGCAAGTGGATCTTCAAGCGCAAGCTAGGAATGAATGGAGAGGTATTAACTCATAAGGCTCGCCTTGTGGCAAAAGGTTATTCTCAAAGACCTGGAATAGACTATGAGGAAACCTTCTCGCCAGTAGCGATGTCTAAATCCATTCGGATACTATTAGCCATAGCCGCGTGGCATGACTACGAGATATGGCAAATGGATGTAAATACCGCCTTTCGCAATGGCGACATTGATAAGGAAATTTATATGCAACAGCCAAAAGGCTTTACATCTAAAGGAAGTGAGCATAAGGTTTGCAAACTTCAAAGGTCAATCTATGGCCTAAAACAGGCGTCCCGAACCTGGAACATACGTTTTGATGAGACAGTCAAGGGGTATGGCTTCATCAAGAATGTTTTTGAGTCATGTGTGTACAAGAAATTCGATGGGAGTTCGGTACAATTTATTGTGTTATATGTCGATGACATTCTGTTGATCGGAGACGATATCAGAACGTTAACGCAGACGAAAGCGTGGTTATCCACACAATTCTCCATGAAGGATATGGGAGACGCATCTTACGTACTAGGCATACGTATCTACAGAGATAGATCGAAGAAGATGTTAGGTCTCTCCCAATCCCAGTACATTAACACTATACTGAAAAGATTCAGTATGGAAGAATCCAAGAAAGGATTGATTCCAATGAGACATGGAATCTATCTTTCTAAATCAATGTGCCCTACGAGTGACGAAGAAAGAAAGAGAATGTCTCTCATACCTTATGCATCTGCCATTGGCAGCATAATGTATGCAATGTTATGTACTAGACCAGACGTAGCTCACGCTCTCAGTGTAACGAGCCGCTACCAGTCGAATCCAGGGGAGGAACACTGGACCGCCATAAAGGCTATCCTAAAGTACCTGAGAAGGACTAAGGATATGTTCTTGGTCTACGGTGGGAGTGGAGAATTGAAACTCGAAGGATTCACTGATTCGAGTTTTCAGTCTGACGTGGATGATTTTAAATCCAATTCTGGATATATATTTTGCCACAATGGCGCAGCGGTGAGTTGGAAGAGCTCCAAACAGTCGACCACTGCAGACTCAACCACTGAAGTAGAATATATCGCCGCATCAGATGCAGCGAAGGAAAGTGTTTGGATGAGAAACTTCATCCAAGAGCTGGATGTGGTACCTAGCATTGCAAATCCCATAGTAGTCTACAGCGACAGCAATGGGGCAATTGCTCAAGCGAAAGAGCCGAGATCACACCACAAGTCCAAACACGTATTGAGGAAATACCATGTGATTAGGGAGATCATAGGTAGAGGAGACATTCAAATGGAGCGTGTCGACTCAAAGGATAACATAGCTGATCCACTAACTAAGCCATTATCGCAAAAGGTATTCGAAGAGCATCTGGCAAAGATGGGTCTTAGAAACGTTTGTGATTGGCTTTAGGGCAAGTGGGAGATTGATAGGATAGTGCCCTGCAAGCCAACAAAATAGCTTGTAATAGGAACATTATTTTATCTTGACAGAATCTTTGATTTATCAATTAATACGAACTGTTTATTTTATTGAGAATTCATAATATAAACAAATGGCCATCTTCATCTTTCACGAATATATTTAAGCGATTGGTTGAAACCCTGAGATCACTCATGACTACGGGACTATTCACTTCAGTATTGGGTGCGATTAATCATGAAACAGTCTCAAAGGTCGTGATCTCAAAAATGTTCCAAGTCATAGATTCATATCGAGACGGGGTATCGAATGAATCGTTAAGACTTGTACGATTATGCATGATTCACTTAAAGTGAATTTGTTGTTGTTTCATGAACAAGACATTGTTAATGTCAGTGCATATGACTAGGTGGTTCGATAGGAGATCGGACGCATCGAACGACCCGAACAGAGAGACCCATTGTCGAAGTGCGTAAAAAGCATATCGGTGGTGGGATGTCTCTCAAGACTTATAACAGTGTACGATTTAGTCCTTAGACTTGAGATGCTAGGGCGAATTCGGTATACGGGTGTGCGTACTTTGATTTAGGAGCCGGGCACATAGCTTGTCCATTGTGCGCCTACGTTGGGTACGTATAGTCGTAGGCGCGGATGGTTAGCATCAATATAGGATCTACCGACTCATCGTAATGGATGAGGGAATTTCCTGTACATTCTTAGATGATGCATTCCGAGAAATCCATGGCCATGGTCAGTGACGAATTTGGAAAGGGGTTTCCAGATTTAGCAGTCACACTGGAAGTATTATCCTGAATTAGAAAGTACAGAATCGAGATGATTAGAGGTGCCGACCAATTCACACACCCTAGGTCTCGATCGGGAAATTAGTCGTTAGAGGGACCGTATGTACATGGCACTTATAAGAGGTTTAAGGTTCACTGAAATCAATTCACCTGAAGTTGGGCCTCATGGGCTTGTGGCTAGACATCGACCATGAGGTGTGGGTACTCCTGAATTGATGGTAGATTAATTCTCGAGTGGTCAATTGAAAGTAGTTTAATTGATCGGAGCAATTAACTAAATAATTAATTGCTCATTAATTAAATAATAGAAATGTGAGCCTGCGGCCAATTGATGGTGAACCTAGAGGGTCACACACAAAAGCTGGAACTGTGATAGTCAGTTGTAGAACGAAACGATTTAAAGAGGTTAAATCAAGATAAGGAATTAAAGGGTTAATTCCTGGAGAGAGAAAATTAATTAGATTTATCTAATTAATTAAATTAAATTAAATCTTTAATTAGATTTATTGGATTATTTAATTAAAGTATTAATTAAATAAATGGGTCATTTAATTAAAGTGGTTAATTAAATGACTTGGGCTATTTAATTAAAAGGACTAATTAAATAGAGGGGTTGGGCCAGACTTATCTGATGGCCCATTAGCTAAGAGATAAGATTAGGGATATGGTTTGAACTCTCCTATAAAAAGGAGTCTTGGAGAATCAAAATCCTAACCTAGCAAAAACACTAAACCCTAATCTACTCTCTACAAGCCGCCGCCCCCTCTCCCAAAAAGCCCTAGCCGCCGCCGCCTAGCAACCATCGCCGCCGCCGCCATGGGTTGTAGATCGGCCGTGCAAATCTTCTCTCCCTCTTCCGATCTACATCTAGAGTTGGATCTAAATCCAACTCTTGAATCTGAGCTACTTTTCTCCTAGTTCTGAGCCTGATGATTAAAGTGATTGCAGATCCAGCTGGTGTGGACTTTTCTCTAGAGGCACAACACTTGGGGTGCTCTAGTGATCCGACAAGAAGACCGGAGAAACCACCACCTTGCCTGTGGTGAGGTAAAATCGCAATTTTACCACTCTATTTATTTTTGTATTTGTATGCTTAAATAAATTCAACCTTATTCATATGTACTAATAAGATGCCTGGGATGTGGATATAAAAATTTTAAATTCCGCACCGTTGTAGTTGACAATTATACCCACTTAACCCAACAGTGGTATCAGAGCCTAACTTATTATGTACATATGAAAAAGGCATGAACGCATCAAATTATGTGTTTATATGTATTTGTTGTGTTCTGATATTTGATTCTTACTTGTTATGATAAATTGAGTGTTCGGATTTTTGCACTTTTCGATTTTTGGGCCTAAATTGTAATTTCTGAAAATTGGAGGGCTAATTTGCAAATTACGATTTTTTTATAAATCTGGGCAGAAATTAAAATTTTGTTTTTCTGCAATTCTGGACCAAATTGTAAATTCTGGTATTTTTCAAAATCTGGACCATTTTGCAATTTACGAAAGGTTAGGGGTGTTTTTGCTATTTTCCGTAAATCTGGGGTCTGTTTTGCAATAAACAAAAGTTTCTGGAAATTCAATTAATTTTCTGCTTTCTGGTCCAATTTGCATATTCTGGAAATTTTGGGGCTGATTTGTAATTTCCAAAAGTTGAGGGGTCAAAGTGTAATTTTTGAAAATTCAGGGGCCGAAATGCAATTTTTCAAACTTGAAAAACAGAAACTGTTTTGTGCACTAAAAGGGTTTAGTAAATCCGGAAAGTCAATATTATCATAATTAGTAGGGACTTAAAGTTAGAATCAAAGGGTCATTTTAAAAGGGGTTTAAAATGATGTTAGAGATTGTTTTAGAAATGTGTTTTTAAAACTAGAATCTTAAGTTTTAAAAATGGGATAAGAAATAAGAAATTAGGTTTTGCTTGTTTCTTGCTCTACGTGAAATTATTTACGTGGTTTTCGATCGCGCCGAGCCTTGACCCTTAGGGTAGATGTGATTGGTTATTTATCATCTTATTGGTTTTATTGGGCCTGCGAGCCTCAAATTTTGGGCCACTTTGAGCCATTGTAATAGATAGGGCTTTACTGTTTTATTAGTTTAGAATGGAGGCCCGTTACAAGCAAGGTGAGAGCCCAAGAAGACTAAAGGCCATGTATGCATGGTAAAATGTGTAATAGAGTAGGTCTCTTTGAAACCTAATAGATTGACCAATAGGACCATCGTCTTTGGCTCGATAGTGGTCCGCATAGGAGGCTCCCGATCGAAAACATACTGTGGTAGCATGCATGCTAGGTGTGTATGTATTTATTTACGTATTTATATCTGAGCTTGTATGGTGATGCGCTCTAGTTATATTTAGATCGTAAATAAAGGATAATGCATAACTGGAACGGTGAGATCTCAAGGAGAGTTACCTCAAACTCTTAAACCCGAAAAACCCCTCTTGAAAATAATATTAAGTCACATTGGGTACATTTAAAATGATGTTTTAAAGATCCAAACCTTCCATCAATAGGGACTAGTGTATGTTGTCTACTTATCGTTGAAGGTGATCCAGAGTCTGGCACCCTAGACGAAGAAAGGGACAATACACGAAATTCCTTGATTCCTGTTTTTAACTAAACTCGACAAGGGTGAGGACTGGTCGGGATGTGATTATCGACCGATAACTAGTTACGGGGACTTCACGACCGGGCCAGTTGCTCATCATGATTGATGGGTTAGACTTAACGATTAGTAACACTTATGATGTAGCAGTGCTAGATAAGTGCGAAGACCGAGGCAAAATAGCTTGAAGGTTGTGGAGGAACACAATTGGTAAAAGTATACCTACCTGGGGAGTTAATTGTATGGCCACGAGTCGTGGGTGCAATTAATGTCTGCTGGGACGTCAAGACCTACTAGGAGATTAGATTTCCCGAACAATTGAAGGGGTAATTGTTTCGAGAAAATAGTGGGAGAACTTTTTCGATAACAAGTCCAACATCGTTAATTATAAGTATTAATATAGATCAGTCAGCTAAACGTTATCATTTACTTTTGTAGATCAATTCTGCAAAAATGTCTAAGAATCCATTAGCTATCATCCTTGACACTAACAAACTGAACGGATCAAATTTTGTCGACTGGCTTAGAAATCTGAGGATAGTCCTCGACTCCGAGAAAAGGAGTTACATTCTCGATGCACCCATGCCTGGTGCACTTCCGGAAGGGGTTTCGGAAGATGAACGAGCTACCCATCAAAGGTGGGTCGATGATGATATTCAGGTTCGTTG
Organism: Penstemon barbatus; assembly: GCA_003313485.2. Lineage (NCBI taxonomy): Eukaryota > Viridiplantae > Streptophyta > Magnoliopsida > Lamiales > Plantaginaceae > Penstemon > Penstemon barbatus. Next base: position 26,939,142 of record CM064879.1, read on the forward strand.
CCTCATGCTGGCATCAATGACCAATGAGCTGCAGAAACAGCATGCAAGGATGTTGCATGCTGCTGACATAATTCTTCATCTCCGAGAGCTATTTGGAGAGAAGTCTAGGACCGAAAGGTTCAAGACTACAAAAGAATTATTCAATCTGAGAATGGCTGAGGGTTCAAGTGTGAAGGATCACTGTTTGCGCTTCATTAATCTGGTTGAAAAACTGGAGAATTTGGACGTAGACCTGCATGCTGACCTTCGCAATGACCTCCTCCTCCATACTCTGCCGCGCTCATTTGATCAGTTCGTGCTAAACTTCAATATGGAAGATAGAGAGCTCGCTCTACACGAACTGACCAATTTATTGGTCACGGCAGAATCAACCTTGAAAAGGGAGAAGTCTGTCATGATTGCTGAGCAACCCAAGGCTGCAAAGCCTAAGAAGGGCAAGAAAAAGAAGAAGAAAGTAATCTCTTCTAAAACAACCAAGAAGGTTGTCGAGAAGAAAAGAAAAAGCCCAGAAGACGAATGTTTCCACTGCAAGAAAGCAGGGCACTGGAAAAGGAACTGCCCAGACTACCTGAAAGAGGTGGTCAAAGGTATTTTCTTTATTGAAGTTAATATATCTATTAACTGTGCATCATGGGTGTTAGACACCGCAGCCGGTTCTCATATCTGCAATGATTTGTAGGTAATGGGAGCAGTAAGGCCTCTTAAACCTGGGGATAGAATCCTGCGCTTTGGAAACGGAGCTAGGGTTGCGGCAGAGGCCATAGGAGACGTTGAATTAGTCCTAGGAAATTTTTCTTTGGTTTTGAAAGACTGTTTGTACGTACCAACGATTATCAAGAACATTATTTCTATTCCTTTATTGGATAATGATGGTTTTTGTTTTTCCATTTCTAATGGAAGTTTTAGCATAATAAAAGGTGGTTTTACTTATGCTTGTGGTACTTTGATAGATGGTCTTTATTCCTTAGAACCTGCTAATTCTAATGTCATGCACATTCAATCAAAGAAAAGAAAACAAGATGAAAACAATCCACAACTTTGGCACGCTAGGCTTGGACATATTTCCAAGAGTAGAATTCAAAAGTTGGTCTCCTCTAGGGCTCTTGAAATAAAGAACCTAGATGATCTCCCAACTTGCGAATCCTGTCTCAAGGGAAAAATGACCAAGGCGCCTTTTACTGGGAAACCGGAGCGAACCAAACAAACCTTGGATCTAATCCATACTGATGTTTGTGGACCACTGAGTATCAGTGCGGGAGGAGGATTCTCATACTTCATAACCTTCACAGACGACTTCAGTCGTTATGGATATGTATACCTGATGAAGTATAAGTCCGAAGCTTTTGATAAATTCAAAGAGTTTCGAATGGAAGTTGAGAATCAACTTGGACATAGTATCAAGGCACTTCGGTCGGATCGAGGTGGTGAATACTTAAGTCAAGAATTCCTCGATTATCTTGTAGAGAATGGAATTCTCTCTCAGCGAACTCCTCCTAGAACACCGCAGTTGAATGGTGTGTCTGAGAGAAGGAACATAACTTTGTTAGACATGGTTCGTTCCATGATGAGTTTCGCTGACCTTCCTTTTTCGTTTTGGGGCCAAACCCTATTAACTGCTTCGAAGATACTTAACATTGTACCTTCAAAGTCGGTGCCGATGACGCCATACCAAGAGTGGTTTGGTAAAGCACCCATATACTCATATCTACGAGTATGGGGATCTCCTGCCTATGTAAGAAACAAGAAAGGAGATAAACTAGAGAGTAGATCTAGTTTGTGCAAATTTGTGGGGTATCCAAAGGAATCCATTGGATATCTGTTCTACGAACCTAAGGAACAAAAGATGTTTGTGTCCAGGAACGCCCACTTCTTGGAGGATGACTTCCGCACTAAAAGAAGCGGGATATCCGTAGAACTTGATGAAGTCCAGGAATTGGACCCATCCCCACAAGCAGTGGGAGTTGATCCTGAACCCGTTGAACCATCTAGTACACCAGTACTTCGTAGGTCCGATCGAGTTCGTAGAGAGCCTGAAAGATATGGCTTTATTCACGAAAACGATCAATTGGACACTGATCCAAGGACATACGAAGAAGCTATGTCAGACATAGATTCGGGTGCGTGGCAGGAAGCCATGCAATTCGAAATGGATTCCATGCATTCCAACAAAGTATGGACTTTGGTTGATCCACCTGAGGGAACCATCCCAGTAGGCTGCAAGTGGATCTTCAAGCGCAAGCTAGGAATGAATGGAGAGGTATTAACTCATAAGGCTCGCCTTGTGGCAAAAGGTTATTCTCAAAGACCTGGAATAGACTATGAGGAAACCTTCTCGCCAGTAGCGATGTCTAAATCCATTCGGATACTATTAGCCATAGCCGCGTGGCATGACTACGAGATATGGCAAATGGATGTAAATACCGCCTTTCGCAATGGCGACATTGATAAGGAAATTTATATGCAACAGCCAAAAGGCTTTACATCTAAAGGAAGTGAGCATAAGGTTTGCAAACTTCAAAGGTCAATCTATGGCCTAAAACAGGCGTCCCGAACCTGGAACATACGTTTTGATGAGACAGTCAAGGGGTATGGCTTCATCAAGAATGTTTTTGAGTCATGTGTGTACAAGAAATTCGATGGGAGTTCGGTACAATTTATTGTGTTATATGTCGATGACATTCTGTTGATCGGAGACGATATCAGAACGTTAACGCAGACGAAAGCGTGGTTATCCACACAATTCTCCATGAAGGATATGGGAGACGCATCTTACGTACTAGGCATACGTATCTACAGAGATAGATCGAAGAAGATGTTAGGTCTCTCCCAATCCCAGTACATTAACACTATACTGAAAAGATTCAGTATGGAAGAATCCAAGAAAGGATTGATTCCAATGAGACATGGAATCTATCTTTCTAAATCAATGTGCCCTACGAGTGACGAAGAAAGAAAGAGAATGTCTCTCATACCTTATGCATCTGCCATTGGCAGCATAATGTATGCAATGTTATGTACTAGACCAGACGTAGCTCACGCTCTCAGTGTAACGAGCCGCTACCAGTCGAATCCAGGGGAGGAACACTGGACCGCCATAAAGGCTATCCTAAAGTACCTGAGAAGGACTAAGGATATGTTCTTGGTCTACGGTGGGAGTGGAGAATTGAAACTCGAAGGATTCACTGATTCGAGTTTTCAGTCTGACGTGGATGATTTTAAATCCAATTCTGGATATATATTTTGCCACAATGGCGCAGCGGTGAGTTGGAAGAGCTCCAAACAGTCGACCACTGCAGACTCAACCACTGAAGTAGAATATATCGCCGCATCAGATGCAGCGAAGGAAAGTGTTTGGATGAGAAACTTCATCCAAGAGCTGGATGTGGTACCTAGCATTGCAAATCCCATAGTAGTCTACAGCGACAGCAATGGGGCAATTGCTCAAGCGAAAGAGCCGAGATCACACCACAAGTCCAAACACGTATTGAGGAAATACCATGTGATTAGGGAGATCATAGGTAGAGGAGACATTCAAATGGAGCGTGTCGACTCAAAGGATAACATAGCTGATCCACTAACTAAGCCATTATCGCAAAAGGTATTCGAAGAGCATCTGGCAAAGATGGGTCTTAGAAACGTTTGTGATTGGCTTTAGGGCAAGTGGGAGATTGATAGGATAGTGCCCTGCAAGCCAACAAAATAGCTTGTAATAGGAACATTATTTTATCTTGACAGAATCTTTGATTTATCAATTAATACGAACTGTTTATTTTATTGAGAATTCATAATATAAACAAATGGCCATCTTCATCTTTCACGAATATATTTAAGCGATTGGTTGAAACCCTGAGATCACTCATGACTACGGGACTATTCACTTCAGTATTGGGTGCGATTAATCATGAAACAGTCTCAAAGGTCGTGATCTCAAAAATGTTCCAAGTCATAGATTCATATCGAGACGGGGTATCGAATGAATCGTTAAGACTTGTACGATTATGCATGATTCACTTAAAGTGAATTTGTTGTTGTTTCATGAACAAGACATTGTTAATGTCAGTGCATATGACTAGGTGGTTCGATAGGAGATCGGACGCATCGAACGACCCGAACAGAGAGACCCATTGTCGAAGTGCGTAAAAAGCATATCGGTGGTGGGATGTCTCTCAAGACTTATAACAGTGTACGATTTAGTCCTTAGACTTGAGATGCTAGGGCGAATTCGGTATACGGGTGTGCGTACTTTGATTTAGGAGCCGGGCACATAGCTTGTCCATTGTGCGCCTACGTTGGGTACGTATAGTCGTAGGCGCGGATGGTTAGCATCAATATAGGATCTACCAACTCATCGGGAAATTAGTCGTTAGAGGGACCGTATGTACATGGCACTTATAAGAGGTTTAAGGTTCACTGAAATCAATTCACCTGAAGTTGGGCCTCATGGGCTTGTGGCTAGACATCGACCATGAGGTGTGGGTACTCCTGAATTGATGGTAGATTAATTCTCGGTGGTCAATTGAAAGTAGTTTAATTGATCGGAGCAATTAATTAAATAATTAATTGCTCATTAATTAAATAATAGAAATGTGAGCCTGCGGCCAATTGATGGTGAACCTAGAGGGTCACACACAAAAGCTGGAACTGTGATAGTCAGTTGTAGAACGAAACGATTTAAAGAGGTTAAATCAAGATAAGGAATTAAAGGGTTAATTCCTGGAGAGAGAAAATTAATTAGATTTATCTAATTAATTAAATTAAATTAAATCTTTAATTAGATTTATTGGATTATTTAATTAAAGTATTAATTAAATAAATGGGCCATTTAATTAAAGTGGTTAATTAAATGACTTGGGCTATTTAATTAAAAGGACTAATTAAATAGAGGGGTTGGGCCAGACTTATCTGATGGCCCATTAGCTAAGAGATAAGATTAGGGATAGGGTTTGAACTCTTCTATAAAAAGGAGTCTTGGAGAATCAAAATCCTAACCTAGCAAAAACACTAAACCCTAATCTACTCTCTACAAGCCGCAGCCCCCTCTCCCAAAAAGCCCTAGCCGCCGCCGCCTAGCAACCATCGCCGCCGCCGCCGTGGGTTGTAGATCGGCCGTGCAAATCTTCTCTCCCTCTTCCGATCTACATCTAGAGTTGGATCTAAATCCAACTCTTGAATCTGAGCTACTTTTCTCCTAGTTCTGAGCCTGAGGATTAAAGTGATTACAGATCCAGCTGGTGTGGACTTTTCTCTAGAGGCACAACACTTGGGGTGCTCTAGTGATCCGACAAGAAGACCGGAGAAACCACCACCTTGCCTGTGGTGAGGTAAAATCGCAATTTTACCACTCTATTTATTTTTGTATTTGTATGCTTAAATAAATTCAACCTTATTCATATGTACTAATAAGATGCCTGGGATGTGGATATAAAAATTTTAAATTCCGCACCGTTGTAGTTGACAATTATACCCACGAAATCCCAACAAGACCAAGGAACATCTTACAAATCTGATGGAACTGATCCAAAATGAAAAGAGCATGGAAATATTGAAGATCAGATCAGATAGAGGGACTGAGTTTACAAACTCTACTGTTGAAGAGTATTGTAATGTCAGAGGAATCATCCGTGAGTATTCTGCTGCCAGAACCCCTCAACAGAATGGAGTTGCTGAAAGGTGAAACAGAACTCTGAAGGAAGCTACCAGAACCATGATAGCTGAAGCAAAACTGCCTCAAAGATTTTGGGCAGAAGCAACAAACACAACTTGTTTTACCCAAAACAGATGCATGATCAACAAGCACCAAAACAAGACTCCATATGAAGTTGGAACAACAGGAAGCTAAACATTCATTACTTTAAGATTTTTGGTTGTAAATGCTTTGTTTTAAATAATGGAAAAAATCACCTTACTGCTTTTGCAGAAAAGGCTGATGAAGTTGTTTTTGTAGGATATTCTACTATCAGTAAAGCTTATAGAGTCTTTAACAAAAGAACTTTACTTATAGAAGAATCTATTCATGTAGTATTTGATGAACCAAATCAATCTTTTGAAAAGAATCAAAACACTGATTAGAATCTGTCTACTGATTTTCAGAAATTGAATGTTGAAAGAAATGAAGAGTATATTCCCATCATACTACCTGATCTCAACTCAGCTGCTAACTCAAGTGCTGTTCAAAATCACAAAGCTGATAGTCTAACAGACGAGTTGCAAACAGCTGACAGACCAGAGACTGTTTAACAGACAACAAATGTTCAACATACTACTATTGGAACTCCAACAGTGGTGTTGCAAGATCAAAACGTAGGACAACATCCTGATTTGCAACCTGATCTTAGATGGCTCAAGAATCACCCACCAGAGCTGGTAATTGGTGATCCTTTGGATAGAGTGAAGACAAGGAGAGCTTTTGCAAGTGATGCAATGCTCATCAGCTTCCTATCTCAAATAGAGCCTAAACAGATTGAAGAAGCTCTAAATGATTCAAACTGGATTGAAGCTATGCAAGAAGAGCTGAATCAATGTGAAAGGAATGAAGTCTGGTACTTAGTTCCTAGACCAAGTCATCAAAGGGTAATTGGCACTAAATGGGTATTCAGGAACAAAATGAATGAAGATGGTGTTGTCACCAGAAACAAAGCTAGATTAGTTGCCAAGGGTTATTGTCAAGAAGAAGGTATTGACTTTGATGAGACTTTTGCACCAGTAGCATGATTAGAGGCAATCAGACTCTTTCTTGCCTATGCTGCTCACAAGAATTTCACAGTCTATCAAATGGATGTGAAATCAGCTTTTCTCAATGGAGAATTGCAAGAAGAAGTTTATGTTGAACAACCACCTGGATTTGAAGTGTATAAAGAAGAAGACAAGGTGTATCGTCTGAAGAAAGCTCTTTATGGACTGAAACAGGCTCCAAGAGCATGGTATGATACCCTATCTGATTTTCTTTTAATTAAAGGATTTCGTAAATGTAAGGTAGATAAGACCTTGTTCACTATTGAATGGGGAAAATCATATATTGCTTGTGCAAATATATGTGGACGATATTATTTTTGGTTCAACAAATCAACAGATGTGTGATAAGTTCTCAAAGCTGATGCAGAACAAGTTTGAAATGAGCATGATGGGAGAACTTAATTATTTTCTTGGTTTGCAAGTTAGACAGTTGCCTGATGGAATTTTCATTAACCAAGCAAAATACACAAATGATCTGTTCAAGAAATTTGGTATGGAAACAAGCTCTACTGTTAGTGTTCCTATGTCTACTGGACTTCGTCTGGATAAAGATGAAGATGACAAATAAGTGGACAGGACCAAATACAGAGAAATTATTGGGTCACTGTTATATTTAACAGCTAGCAGACCTGATATTATGTACTCTGTTGGGGTTTGTGCGAGATATCAATCAAATCCTAAGGAATCTCATCTCCTAACTGCCAAAAGAATACTTAAGTATTTCAAAGGCACTCAAGATTTGGGATTATGGTATCCTAGAGAATCTGGACTTGAACTGATTGAATATTCAGATTCTGACCTTGTTGGCTGCAAGATTGATAGAAAGAGCACAACAGGTGCCTGTCAATTTTTAGGCAGTTGCCTGATCTCATGGATGAGTAAGAAACAAAGTTCAGTATCCATATCTACTGCTGAAGCTGAATACATAACTGCTGGAGCTTGTTGTGCACAAATACTTTGGTTGAAGCATCAACTAGAAGACTACAATGTTAATCTCAGTGGAATACCAATCTACTGTGATAATACAACTGCAATTTCTCTTACTCAAAATACTACAAGTCATTCAAGGACAAAACATATAGAGATCAAACATCACTTCATCAAAGATCATGTGGAAAAAGGAAATGTCATAATAGAGCATGTTCTCACTGATAATCACATTGCTGACATCTTCACAAAATCTCTAAGTGATGCAAGATTTTCGACTTTAAGAGCTGAACTAGGTCTACTCAAATTGGATGCATACGCTTAGGGGGAACTTATCAGAAGACTGAAGTTCATCAGCTTACTCATTAGCTTACTATCTTCAAGGTTGACTATCAACAGACTAGTTAACTTATGGATTCTTAAAGTCAGGGGGAACGTGTAAGACTAGCGGTACTTCTGATTAAGAGATGAAATATGTTGATGAAAGTTAGTTGAAGTTATATTTTCATCAGAAGAATTAAAGCTTGAAGACTGAAGATTAATGAACTAGCTGGATTGACAAACTAGCTTGAAGACTGAAGATTAATGAACTTGCTGTGCACAAATCTTATGGTTGAAGCATCAACTGGAAGACTACAACATCAAGATCAGTGGAATACCAATCTACTGTGACGATACTAGTGCAATCAGCCTTACTCAGAATACTACAAGTCATTCAAGGACTAAACATATTGAGATCAAGCATCACTTCATTAGAGATCATGTGGAGAAAGGAAATGTCATAATAGAATATGTGTTTACAGAAAATCAAATTGCTGACATCTTCACAAAACCTTTAAGTGAGACAAGGTTTTCAACTCTAAGAGCTGAACTAGGTTTATTGAAATTAGATGCATAAGCTGAGGGGGAACTTATCAGAAGACTAAAGTTCAACAGCTTACTCATCTTATTTATCTTCAAGGATTAACTCTCAACAGACTAGTTAACTTATGAATTCTTAAAGTCAGGGGGAACGTGTAAGACTAGCGGTACTTCTGATTAAAAGATGAAATCTGTTAATGTCAGTTAGTTGAAGTTATGTTTTCAACAGAAGATTAAAGTCTTGAAGAACGAAGATTTATTTATCTAGCTGGAATTGACAAACAGCTGAGGAAGGTTATCAGCTATTGGCTTTCTCTAATAACAACTGTGTCATCAGGACATTAGTCCATCAGATAAGTATTTAGTTTACTCATCTGATTGCTTGTGTAAAAGCTGACTGTTTAAAACGTTTTATTTTAAAACACACTTTTACAAGTGACAGAAGGGCGGTACAAATTCCCGCTCCTCATTTAATGCGATTTGAATTTGAAAGGTCGTAACTGACGCCGCACGATCAGCACTGACAAGAAACGGATCTAACGGTTGGCTGGTATCACGGAATCCAAGATACCCTAACTCTATAAATCCCAATCTGATCAGCCGTGTAGTTCTTTACGCACCCTAAATATTCAAAGCATACTTGAGAGAAAATTTACTTGCAAATTCTCTGGAAAATTCTTCCTATTTCTCTAACTTTCAACAGATTAAGATGGCCGCTGAAGGTATGTTCCTAGTTTATGAATCCTACTACCAATCTGGTACGGATTTGATGAAGGAACTGTTGGAAAAGTTCAAATCTGCACAGTTGGTGAATTTCATGGAGTACAACGAAGGAATAATCTGGACTGACCAGGTTATGGAGTATTACAAAACGGCATCTGCTGATTACAACTCTATGGAAATCAAGGCAACAGTCGGTGACAAATCTGTAGTCATCACACCCGCTGTTCTTCACGAGACGTTTGGTCTCCCAAACAGAGGAAGACACGATGTTACTGTGTTGACTGAAGAAAAGCATCAACAATTCTGGGCGATCTGCGCCAAGGAAGGAGAAATGTTGACTGGCAACATTAGGAAGAAACAGCTGAAGGACGAATATCAGAGGATGGCTGATATGGTCTCTAAGCTGATAGAGAAATGTACCTTTTCTCTAGATGCTGTTACCATGAAGAGGTTCAGCATCATGGCTGCTATCTATCATGGGCTGGAAGTCAACTGGTCCATCATAATCTGGTACATCTTCGCTGATTTCCTTGATGTGAAGAAAGGAAAAGGCCCCTACACCAACCACAGAATCACACTCAGTTATCTGCTGTCAAAACTGGGTTGTGTTATGTTAAATGGAAAGGAGATCCATAAGTCCAAGGCAATGTCCAAGTACTTGCCTGTTATGAAGAGAAAGGCCGGTGAGCCTGAAGAGGATGAAGATGAGGAACCAAAGGAGGTTCCTGCCAAACGGCAAAGGAGATTAGTCAAAACAGCTGACTTGGCTGTTGAGACTAAGAAGAAGAAGGTTGCTGATCAACCTAAGGAGAAGGCTTCAAAGAGAGTGAAGACCGTGGCTGACATTGCTGTTAATCAAATTATAAGTCAGACCACTGCTGATGTAAGGGGAATGTCTCCTGCATCACCTTGAACGACTCCATCTGCTGAAAAACCTGCTGAGAATGTCTCCCACAGGACAAGGAGCCAACTAAGGGATACTGCTGCTTCAAGACCCATTCTGGGTCAGTCAAAGAAGTCAGCAAGGAAGCAGATGACATTTTTAGAGAAGGACACTGAGTTGGTAGATTTGGTGAGATCAAGTCCTGAGTCTGCTGAAAGACCCCTTGAAGCTGTTGGGGCTTCTGTTGCTGACAAAGCTGATGCGCAACAGTTGACTCAAACTGCACCAACAGTTGAGGCTGCTCAACCTCAGGATGATCCAGACGTTGTGATCATTCATCCCATTGCTACTGCACCAATCTCATCTGCTGGTCCAGCCCCTGCTCCAGCTGATAAAGGAAAGAAGAAAATTGTGATTAAGAGAAAGAAAATCTCTAAAGCTGACAAGAAAGCAAGGGAACAAGCTGAACAGAGAAAGCAGGATGAATTGGAGGAAAAGAAAGCTCTTGAGCTAAGCAAGGCTCAAGCTGCTAAGGATGAAGCCAGAAGACAGATGTCTGAGGCTGAAAGGAATGCTGCAGAGGCTGCTGATTTGGCTATTGCCATTGAACTCAGCAAAACTGATGCTCATGGACCTGTCCATGGAGGAGGCATCAAAATTGGAGAAGGCAAAGAGGAAGACAAAAAGAACAAGCCTAAGATGCCTGCTGCTGAGCCCAGGCCCAAAGAGAAGTTTGAAGTCAGAAGAGCCTTCAACATAGTGTATGCTGATAAAGAGCTTTTCAAGAGATTTGAGAAGTCTTTAGCTTACTATGATCAGAAGCTCATGTTAAGGACGCTGTTCAATCAAGAAAAGCCAAGATACATCAAATGGAGAGACAACAGGCTGAACATGTCCATAACACAACTTCAAAACTTGAACGAGTTAGCTGATGAAGAACAATGGGTTCTTAATTGGCTAAGAACAGATTCTATTCAGAAGGCCCTGGATCCCAGCCATGTCAGAGATGTCATGCATCTTTATGCAAAGGAGTTTGCACTGGAAGAGGCCAAGAAAATAGACAACTCCCTGCCTGTCAAGAGAAGAAAGGCTGATGATGCTGAAGAGAGAGCAATAAAAATTGCTGTTATGACCGCCTTGAAGAGATGGGCAGATAGGTCAAGATATCAGCAGGTTCACTCAAGTGAGTTGCCTCAACTGCCAAGTATTCAGCAAATCATTTTTGGCAAGGAAGTGAAGGAGTACTGTGAGGTGCCTAAGGGAAATAATGCCTTTGTCAATCCTTGGATCATTGTGAGGCAGATAAGACAGACAACATGCTTCAATGATGATGGCACCATCACTGATCTGTTCTATGATGACATCACTGATGAACATAAAGCTGCTGACAAGCCCTTAGCCATTGAGTGGAATGCTAAGGCTTCTGAAGATCATCAAGAGACAAAGATGGAAGACGTCCCTGTCCACCAGGAGACTGAAGAAAAGGATGAAGTTGCTGCTTCTGCTTCATCAGGTGATGAACACTCATCACTGATGGAAGCCTTCCAGATGCTTATGGAGAGTTCAATGAAGGAACTGGAAGAGAAGCATAACCAGCAGCTGATGAAGTTGAAAGAGGAGCTGAAGAATGAACTTAAAGCAGAGTTGGCAGAGTCCAACAGACTTCAGCTGGAAACTATGCAGGAATCAACAGCATTGATCATCAAGAAAGAGATTGACAGTTTTCCTATTCCTAAAGACAACCCTTTGCAGTTAGTGCACAGCTTAAATGACATGAACAGGAATGTAGAAGATGTGAAGGCTGATGTCAATCACCTTCATGCTGCTTTACAAAGAGCTGAGCACAGGATAGCTGACTTAACTGCAACCTTCATCAAAGTCAGTAACGAAGAGAAGGCTATAAATGTTGGTTTGTTGCAGGAATTGAACAAAGCTGGGGATGTTATCCATGAAGAGCTTTCAACCATGCAAATCAACATTGACTGCTGTAATGACAAGACTGACACCATCAGCAATGAGATTCATCACCTGACAGCAAGTCATGATGTAGTGAATCAGAATCTGAAGACTTTGTGTGCTGCAATGAAGATTCCAACAGTTGCACTCAACCCTGCTGCTAAACCTGAAGAAGTCATCAAGTCTGATGATGACAAAAAGGGGGAAGATAAAGGGGAAGAATCAACCAAGGAAACTACTGCTGCTGAAGATAAGAAAACTGATGAAGCTACTGAACTGACCAAGACGGCTGAAGAAGAACTTGGAAAGGTACAAGGCAAAGACAAGTCTGAAGAAGAGACTAAGGAAAAAGCCAAAACTGATGAAGTAATGGCTGAATCCAAAGATTCCGCTGATCAATCAGAGCCATTGACCAAGTACAAAAATACAGAATCAGCTAGGAAGGCGATGGAACTTCTAAAGGAGCAGCAACTTAAAGAGAAAACGGAAGCTGCTAAAGAAGTCATCATTCAAGGTGAAGAAGCTGATGAAGATGAAGAATAAGATGATGAGGAGTCATCTTATGAATACGAAGAAGTGCTTGAAGAATCTGATGAAGAAGCTGATAGCTAGAAATCTTTAAATCCTTGTAATCAGTTTACTTTATCCATTCTTCAGACATCTCATCTGATGAACTTGTAATTGTAATTCTCTTTCATTATCAATAAAAAGTCAAGTTCAATCCAATAAACTTTTTCTATCTCAGAAAACTTTGAGGATTACAATCTTTAGCTTAAGTTTTAACAGGTACTTGGCTGAAGTTTTGTCATCATCAAAAAGGGGGAAATTGTTGGATAAGGATGAAGATGAAGACACTGAAGACAAATTTAGAAGGGAGGTTTTGATGCATTCCAAAACTTCAAAATCTGCTAAGTATGGAGTAACTTAGCTGATGATCCCTATGGAAGGAATTTTGACTAAGTACAAGAAGACATCAGAAGAGTCAATATTTCAAGGTCCAAGACTTCTGATCTGCTGAAGGAATGTTATCAGACTGATGAAGATCAGCCGACTCAAATCAGATTTGTTGAAGTTTGAGATCAGCTTAGTTCGCCATCAGACTTGCACTTCCGACAGCCAAGTGGAAAGGATCATAAAGTCTTCCCAACGGTAATAAATGCCCCTTGGAGTAATAAATGCTGAAGTACAAGGTTATTAAAGATAAATGATTGAAGAAAGGCTTCGCATCAGCTGGGTGCATTTAATGCTGCATTTAATGTTGCCTGCAGAATAGTACTGTTGACAGTACGGACAGACTGCAAAAGAGCCGTTCGCGGATTTTAAGGACCAGTACTCGAGGAATTTGAATCTTGTCTCTCTTCAACGGACATTTTTCAAACCTCAAGTATAAATAGCTGAAAGAGACGAAGAGAATACAAGCAACACAATCTCTGAGAGAATTTTCGAAGCAGAACTATTTAAGTCTCAAGAACAGCTCACTCATCAGCTTAGTCATCTGTTGACGAAAAGCGAAGTTGAAGAACAAAGATAAACACATCTTCTGAGTGATTTTGTAAACAAGAGTGTTGTGAGAAGTAGATATCCATCTAAGTGAGTGATATTGCTTCAGAGAGTAGGATTTCTTTGTGATTTCTTACTGCGCACTTACGGCCTGTTCATTTGTTGATCGGCGTAAGCAGAGTATACTGGTTACTTTGTGTTTCTAGTATAACCCAAGATCTTTGTGACTTGGACGAGTGGATTAAAGGATATTTACATCCATATAACCACTATAAAAATTACTTGTGTTTTTACATTGCTTTTAAACCTGCATATTTTCTGATTGCATAAAAACACTTTACTTAACTGTTTGAAAAGATATTAAAAGGAATTTATAAAACTGGGGAAACACTTTTCAAACTGCTGAGATTACTTGTGAAAAACACTTTGAAAAATCCACTGCAAGTACTCTAAGTATTAAAACTGATTTTGACAAAATCAGCTAAGTAATTATCAGACGAGTGGTCATCAAATATGTTCAAAGATTTGTTCGCGAACAGACTTTTAACTCACTACTCTGATCAGCTTAGTCTGCTCATTGTTAAAGAAAAAGTTTTAAAGTTAAAATTGGAAGAAAATTTTTAAAGAAGTTTATTCACCTCCCCCCCCCCTCTCTAAACCTCATCTGACCACTTGGGACCAACATTAATGAATATTATATAATTCTTAGATAGGTATCTTTTTCGAGATATAAATTATTGACACCAATTAATTTTTTAAAACTGGAACTTTTTTTTCTATTTTATGCTCTTCTTTATATTACATTATTATTTATTGGAAAAAATATTCTTAGCATTAATTATATTTAGTACTTGTCTTCAAGTATTTGTTGAATATTTTTATAATACACAGGACGAAAATATAGTGGGGCAGTAGTATTCGAATTGAGGTTTATTTGACTTTTTTGTATGTTTCTGCGAAGCAGGTTGGCATATTATTTTCAGGATGCTAAAATCATCTCTTCTTAAGAATTAATATTTATTTTCAATGATTTTCCTAGCATTCAACTCGAATATTATCTTTATTTGTTGGTCGATTATGCTCTATCTGGAAGTATATTTTGATAAGCAAATAAGTAACTACAAGAACAACTTGGCTTAGCATTATAATTATTTAATATTTAATGCTTATTATTCATACAAAAAAAAAAATTCTTAAATTATCTACCTATATTTAATATATATTTATAGCAGGTGCCTAAAAAAAGGATTATGTTTTTAATTTAATGCTTATTGCTAGATATGTTAATTTATGTAAGAAATTTCTACAATACAATAGATTTAAGCTTCTATCCTCATCGAATATTCTAATAAGAGTTTGTTCTATTTTTTTAGGCGATGAAATTTTAATTTATTTGTAAAATTTAAATTTATTACATAATTTTTCCTTTGTAATAATTTATTCTTTGGTATAAAGCCGCATTGTTCACAAAATTTCGGGTCTTCATTTTCATCTCTGATTACTTGATAATTTCTACAAGCACAAATTCTACTTTTGATAGGCTCAAAAACTCTTTCACAAAATATTCCATCTTTTTCCATGTTACACAGATATTCTATGTAAAAGATTTTGCTTGGATAAAGTGTGTAATATTAAATTAAAGATATGTGTTTTATGAATTTTTTGTAGGCGATTGCTAATCTTTATTTTCAAGTTCTAGCTATTGTTTTTACTGAAACGCTTAATTGGAGTTATAATATATGTGTAGAGTAATAAATCGTATATGTATTGAAAATAATTATAATAACAATTTAACATTAAAAATATCAGAGAAGAGTAATGAATCGTTTATTTAAACTAAAGTACTAAATGAAAATATGATAAATTAAATACTTATACAAAATGAAACAAAATAAAATTTGAAAACAAGCAACCAAAAAAAAACTTATAGTAACAAGGGCGATTAGCAAAGAAATAAATTTTTTTTTTTCATTTGCTATGTTGAATGAGAGTTTTATTACTCGTGTTTCCTCACGGAGATCGTATATTGTATTCTGACTATGACATTTTTTGTAAATTAGGGGGCTACTTCAACGATAAATAACCAATTTTCCGCCACATTAAATATGGTGTTCTCAAACAATTACTGGAACGTTTAGTAATCAAGGTTTTGCTTTGTTTCCGACTATAAAATTTTGTACTTGAGATGTATTTATTTTAATCGAACTGATCTCAAACGATATTGTATTAAACGAGCTCAAACCGAGTAGTTATTAACTTTATATTTTACGCGCGCTTTTCTAATTGTTAGCTTATTGAATCGATCTAAAGCATATGTTCAAATGTTATTGAACTTCGATATATGTTATAAATTGTTCGATTAATGTTATGAATTTAGATATGACGAACTTTTACTAACAAGATTGACTCGTATATCGAGTAACGAATATTGTTTTTCGGTCCTAAAGTACCTTTCAAAGCATCATATGGTCCTAAGTTTTTGGATTTCCACTATTATATTCGTAGAAATTCTTATTTAATTATTTATTGAATTTAAATTTATAAGCATACTCTGTTTATAATAACTTACAAATATTATTTTTATAAGTCTAATTTATCTTTTCGGAATTTTTTACTAACACCGACTCAACATTTGCTTATTTATATCTTCTTCTTATCGTTGTGCTCTATCCTGAATTATTTCGACGATTTTTTTATCTGCTTTAGAAATATGTCTACTAAAATGATGTCTATTAAAGATGTTACTGATGTAATTGATTCTTAGAAAGTAAGAGTTATCGTGGAAGAGAAGACGCAGCCACGTTCTTCGTCTGGAGGTTCTGTTCAATATCAGCGTCTTGTACTGTCCGATGAAACGGTATATGTGTTAACTTCATTTGCTTCATAGTATTTACAGTGTATCAAAATGTAGTTTAGAGTTAATTATTTTTTTTTTTTGGGACAAATATTGGAAGTTATTCCAGAGCTTCCAGAAATAAACGGCGCTGTTTTATGATTATACCGTTTAGAAATAAAAAAAAAAAAAACAAAAGTATATTGTGTTAGGATTTGAAAATAACAAAACGGTGCTGTTTTTTTATTAAACCGAACTAAATTTTCGAAAATTTTGGCGATTAATATAAACGAATAGTCTCGAAATTACGTATTGTTTTAGTTTTGCTTGATTAAAAAATGGAAATGTTCCAATGTTTTTGACGAGAACAAATGAAAATATTTATCTATGGTATTTTCGTAGACGGGAGAATTATCTAAATACTTATATATATATATATATATATATATATATATATATATATATATATATATATATATATATATATATATATATGTTTTTTATCTATCTAAAATAAATTTCAGGGTCAGAAAGTGGTGGCAACAATATTTGGATCTGATATTGGATTTTTTAAAGATTATTTCCGTCTATTCAATACATACATCGTTTCTAATGCAAAAGTGAAGCATTGTGATCCAAAATATGACAAATTTAATTATCCCTATCAGTGGACAATTAACTTAAAAACTGCTCACAATTCCGAGACAGAAAACTGTATTCCTCAATCGGTCTTGAATCTACAGTTTGCTCCTTTTATAAATTTGAAGGAAGAAATTGGCAACGATAACGTTGTAGGTATGTATTTATTTATATTAATTATATATATAATATTTTCTTATTTTGTATAAATAATCTACATAATATGTCCAAAGATATTATTGCCATCGCTGTTGATAAGAAAGACCAACGTGTGTTTACTGCCGGAGAAAAAGAATATACAGTAAAAGAGTATGCTATAGTTAACCAAGAGTAAGTTTATATATTATTTTTTATTTGTTTAACATGTATTCTTTTATTTTAAAAAGTTGTTTGATAAATTATGTGTTTCTTAATCTCTAGGAAGAAAGTGGTTATTCTTACACTCTGGAATGCAGTGGCAGAGTCGGAAGGAGAAATCATTGATAGTGCTTTTGATAGTTATCATGTACTCAGAGTGTCAAACTTGTCTGTATCTGCACATTATGGTATTAATTTATATTAATCCTTTAAAAAATCATATTATATGCAACAAAAAAATTATGTAGATTATAATCACAAATTTATTTTACTACAGATGGTTTGCTTGGTTCCACTCCATCTACTGCTGTTGTAATAGATCCTGATATCCCAAAGGCCAACGAACTTCGAATATGGTTTTTCTTTTTTTTTAATATATGTATTCATAAATCATCAGATAAACTCTATTAAATTCATTACGTGTATATTTTTCAGGCGTTCGAATAAGTTGAAATATATTGTTGAAACTTCTGCTGAAGATCATTTTGTGCATACTGAATCTTCAGAAGGTTTGCCGAAGGAAGAAATATTCTTGATAGAAGATGTTTTGAAAAATGAAAAGGTAATATGTTCTTATATCTTATATATAATAGTTATATATTATCTTAATTTTTAAAAAAAATTTAGTTTTAAGTATAATAAATTGTTTTTTAATTTCATAGGTCGATAAGTTTACGCTGCAAGTGAATGCTAAAATAGTTGACGTTGATCAGAAATTTTTCTACTTGGCATGCGGTAAATGTTATAGTGGCATAAATGCTGAGTATAAGTACGAGTACACTTGCGTATCTTGCAAACGGTCTACCAAAGCAGAACCTAGGTACATAAAATGCATTTTCTTATCTAATTAATTTGGTTGTTATTGTCAGATTATATATGGTTTGTTTAATCATTTTTAGAGAGAAAGTTCAGCTCAACATATTCGATCAGAGTGGTTCTTTAGATGTTACTGTTTTTGGGCCCCAATCTATAAAGATTCTCCAAATGGATTCTGTGATGTGCGTGGATTTATGTAATGCGGTAATATTCTAATTTATAAATATTGTTTTATTATATTAATTATATTTTTAATATATCTTCAACATTTTAAATAATTATTGTTCCAGGAAAGCTCCCCTTCTGTCAATAGGATTAATCAAACGCTTAATTCTGAATTTTTTTGGGTGAAGATTAGGAAGTGAAAGCGTACTATTGGTGGCATGGAAAGAAATGTGTATGTTGTTGGTAATTTAAGCCGTATTGAAACGGTGAAAGAGGAAAAACAAGATAAACATGAGGTGGACGAAGAATATACTATTTCCCAAGACAATCTTGAAGATTCAGCAGTTATTATTAATGAAGTACATGAATCTGGTTCGACAAATAATAATGTCGAATTTAAAAATGAGTGTGTATAATGTAACTTATTGTACTAATATTTTGACTAGAAGGAATGGTTCCACAATAATGAAGTGAGATTTGCGAACTTCATTTCCATCTAATTGAAGTTCGATTAAAAGCAATGTTTCTAAATTTGAATGTCATCTTACTAGAATAAATCAAATCGACCTAGACAATTATCTTCCAAAATTTTCTATATTGTGTATTACTTAATTGCAAAGTTGTCTGCTTGAGTTTTAGATTAAATATCAGTGAGGCGCATGAAGTTCATTTTTTATTTTTATTTTATTATCCTAAGTTTTAAATTTAATTTTGTGTGAAATTAACTAAATACATTTTTTTTTTTATATAAACTTTAGATTTCTGAATATATTGATGATTTATTGTGAGAATATAGTGTATTTAATGTTATATGTAATTTATTGAAGGGTAGTACGATTAACATAGATGGAATTTACCTATATATTGGAGATAATAAAGATAAAGCATGGCAATATGTTAAGACGCCGTTTATAATTAAATAATTCTAATTAGGCTGATCAGCGTGGATTATGTGATGTTTAGAAATATTAAAATATTTATTCTTTATTCAAATTGTTTCTTAACATAGGTAATTTATTCTGAAGAAATTGATGCTTTATTGGTTGTAAAATACTTTGTTGATGAAGGAACCAAAACAAGAATAGTTAAATATATGATCTGGAGCCGATCATAAAGTTGGTCGAAGGATGACTTATAGTAACGAAAATAATGGGGTGAACCTATAAAAAAGTAGCAACATGTAAGATGCAACCGCCAATGAAAAATAATAAAATATCTAAAGATTTAAAATAAAAAACAAAACGACTTATATACTATTATTTATTATTTTTATTATTATTATTTAAATAATTCGGACAAGAAGAATGATATGACGCTCATAAATATGTAACTATTCAATTAGCCAATTAACACTGCGTTGTGAAGGTTTAAGTGCACGATCGATAACCATATTAATCTACCGGTCGATAAATAGTTATTAACCATTGCAATAGTTGGTCAGAATCGAATAAACACTACAAAATATCTGGCATATAAAGTGACTTTTTATTCGGGTATTAAGTCGACCTTATCCATGGTCATCTTACTAAATAACTTTTCTACTTTCGTGTCAAGCTTTGGTTGAGCAATATTTGAAGAAGGATATTTATATTTTTCAAATTGGAGATCGATCACCCAAGTTCGTGTATATTTGGTAGAATTGGAATACATTCTTAGTTATTTACCCGCGATTCCGAAAATGTTCTTGGAATGTGATCAGTATGTTTTAAACAGGACTACTTATATCTTCTTTTGATAGAATAATTCGTAATGCATTGTTGTATAAAGCATTTTGATTAATAAAGTATTATGTTTTGTTATTTGTTTTAGCTTAATATGTATTTCAGTATTTACTTTGATATTTGAATTAGTTGTTTGCTATGATCGATATATATTAGTATTATATATATAACTTACATAAATCGAATAAGGATATATGTTTGGTTTTTAGAGTCTTTAGACTCTGTTAATTAGTTATATTTAGACTTATTATTTTTCTGATAACCAATCTTTTTTAAATGATCATTAATAGTATATATACATGTTAAATTAACTTTGGTATTGGATATTGTTCTACGTGTTAAATTAACTTTACTGTGTAGTCAAATAAACAAATATATAATTTATATTGAGTTGTGATTTTGCTTATTGACGTGAGATTTGTGATAGATGTCAAATCAATTATTTTATAGAGTATGGTACATAAAAGTTAAATAATTGTATTCAGTAGGTTTTATGAGAGACGCAATTATAGTTTGTGATGAAGATTCTAAATAACTTTACTCTATGATTAATGTAAGAATCCTTTAAACTTAACATTTATTTTAAAAAATCAATTTTTTATAATATTTTTTTATCTATTTTCTTAATAATCTAATGAGATTTTATGAAATATTTTTTTGAGATATTCGTATTATTTACTTACCAGGAATGTCGTATATAATATGAGCTTAAGTAAGAAACATGGTAAAAATATTTACGAAAAATATATCTTCTAGCATAATTTAACTCCGAAGGTGATAAAGCATGATTCTATTGCTAAACGGCGGTTCATCTCTGGGAAGTGGAATTTTTTTTAAGGCTGGAAAGCAAACCAAGCTACTTAATAATCGATATTATATTGTACGATGAAATATCGTTTTAGCTCGGTTCGTCACACTTACCAAACAAGCTTGAACATAATTATTTGTTCGATTATTTTTTAAGATCGGCTCGAGATCGACTTTATAAGCTCTACTACAAAATTTACATGTAAAATATAAAACTACTCGATTATTTGCTCGATTCGTACGATAAAACCTCGTTTGACCTCAAGAGCAAATAATTCCGGAAAGTATATTGCGTTGTAATTTACGACCCAAGTTCTGCTGATAACTTATATTCTCAACAAATTTGAGGCCAAAAATATAAAGTACCTAAATCTCTTATATTTTCCAACTACTATCTCAAAACTCCTCGCCAAATCACAAGGGAGAAAGTAACAGGGTACGAAATTTTCCCACCAAAAAAGTAAATACAAAAAAATAAAAAAGAGGGGAGAGATCAGAACTTCACCATCATGCACGCCAAAATAAAATTAAAAATATATTAATTTATGAGTTGATATTTATAGGTTATTTTTCGATATTTTGTAATGAAAGTTATTTATACGTGATATAATTATGTGTATTTTTAAAAAAAAATTAATTTGAGAAATTTATATTCAAATATATATATATATATAGATAGCCTATAAAAAAATGCTACTTAATATTTAGAGTTAATTGTTGCATATTTAAATACATTTTCATATCTTATTATAGCATAAAATTTAAGGGGATTGCCTTTTCCTTTTCTAATTTTAACGGTTGGAGAAGATAAACGTTCCTTTCGACAAGATTGAAGTATGCGCCGTCTAATTTTGGATGACAGGATGTCTCGGAGTCGATGTTGAAAGGAATTTTGAGTGGTTTCTTATATGTAATGTTGACGTAATGTCGATATGATCCACTATTGCAATATGTGACACCTATTCTTTCCTTATTTTGTTATTCATCGATAATACTAATATCGACTACATTTCTGACATTTATCCCCGAGTTTACTTACCCTAAACCCTAAACCCTATACCTTAATCAAACAGCTCTATATCTATCCATTAATGGCTAAATCGGTGAACTTAACAAATAAATACCAATTAAATTGGAATAACTACATAAGCCTCCCCAAGGTTAAATGAAAATCTTTATTTTCCGAAATTATTTGCTCTTCGTTGAATTTCTTTTCTCTTTTTATTTAAAGCTTTCTTGGCCGTCCGTTTGCAACCTGTGGGCCCGGCAGGGAATTTGTGGTCGTGCAAGTTTGGTTTAGCAATTTAAACAGTTTATCGTCCAGTACTACTGGGCTCGATTACCGTCCTAATTCTTGTTCTAATCATGCGTTTATCCTGACCGTCCATTCTCAAATTCGGTGAATTTTAATATTTATTTCAACGATTGTTTAAATAATTAAGGGAACAAATATATATATTATTATTATATTTAATGATTTTAGTTTTTATTTATAAAAAAGTTGTTTTTATATAATATTTTCGATAAAGTCATTCTATGATTTGTTTTTATTATCATTAGAATTATCTTTAGTATAATAAAATTCAGCTTCTACTACTCATAAAATCAGGCTTTATTATCATTCGTTGGATTAGTGGATTTTTTGTTCTTAAATATTTCTAAATATATCTTTTTTTTTAAATAGCTATATAGAGTTGAAATCTTTTAATTAAGCTGGTTATTAATGATGATGTGATGCTTAAAAATATTTTATTATTTTGTTACTACGTAATGTTTTTATTAACACCGGTTATACAACTTTAAAGTGGATGTTGGAATATCGGTCGAATGGGACTTAATCGATGCACGCACACAAAATAATTTTGTAAAATTTGCATATAGGTTGACAAACAACGACTAATATTAATTGAATATAATAATAAAATATAGCATTGAATAATTTTATACATGTTAAATTAACATTTATTGTTTTGCTTAAAAAAAAGTTAATATATAATTTATTATATCGAGTTGTAGTTTTGCTTATTGACGTGAGATTTGTGATAGATGTCAAATCAATAATTTTATAGATCGTGGTGTATATACTTACAAAATAATAGTCTTTAGCAGTTTTCTAATGTAAGAAGTCATTATACATAATATTTATTTTAATAAATACTTTGTCTATAATACTATATTTTGTTGTCTACCGATCATGATAATCTAATTAAATTGTATAATATATATTTTTGGGATCCAAGGGTGCCAAGTTGTAAAACATATTTTTATCCAAGGGTTTAAATTATTGCCGAACAGTGCTTTATTTTTGGGAAGTGGAATTCCTGTTTTCATCATACGATCATCTTGGCTGTTCATCTGTAATAAATTCAACCCTTGGATCAGAATTTGTTTTACTATAAATTGCTCGTGTTACCAGCGTAAAAATAAATTATCTATCCCTTTGCAAATTTAATAAAAATTATTTTTCCAATTTTCTTGTACACAATTTTATTGAGTTTGTAATTGTTCATAATTGTTCGTAGTTCAATGAAGTGTTCTTTGCGACCAATTAGACATCGTGTCTTTTGTTATACGTTTAGAATATCAACGAATGATGTATTATCTAATCCTTGAAAGATTGGATCGCATCTGGGATACCTCTTAACGATAACCTCTATAATAATAATATTTTTTCCCCTTTTTCCGTCCTGTGCTTTCGTACTAGCACTACATCCCTTGACCTTATGGAGAAGGTAACCGATCTAAACCATCTGGACAAGGAGTGCCAGTACCACGAATTTATATTAATTTATTAGAAACGGTGGCATTAAGATAATTTTTTTTTTTTGGTTTTTAAGTTTAATAATTAAACGATAACGTTTGATCCATTGATTTGTAAATCTAAGCCAATTTATTTTTAGTTTTTCTTTTTTTGCAGTTTAATAATTAAAAAATCCTGACTTATTTTAGATGGTTTGGTTGTTTATCAATTCCAATAGGTCACATGATCAATATCTATTACGAGAGCATATAAAGGAGAAAGAAAGGAAAGAAAATAAACTTGTTCAGGCGGTCATTAAGTGGTATTCCTGATGCAATGCCATTGTATTGAAATCAAATCTGCAAATAATCAAAACTAATGGTACATCATTCTTTAACTTTTTTATTTTATTTTGGCGTGCATGATGGTGAAGTTCCGATCTCTCCCCTATTTTTTATTTATTTATATTTATTTTTTTGGTGGAAGATTTCCTATTCTGTTAATTTTGTATTTTCATGTGCGTGTTCATGATGCTTCTTTTATTTATTAGCTAGGTGTAGAAAAATATATTTTGAAAGTTGATTTTTTATTTCTTGAAAATTGCTTCTTGTTTTAAGTTTTGTATAATGTTGTTGTTATGTTCTGTTCTTTCTAAATTTTTTTAATATTTTGTTTTTTATGTAATGGGTTTTCTTTGATAGTTTATGTGGATCTGTTTTTAAACTTTGTATTTTCGTGTATTTGTTGAACAGATTCTTAATATTATAGAAAGCTATTGGAGATATTTTTATCGGGGAAAACAAAATTAACTGTTCAAAGACCCTAGAATAGAATTTACAATTATCGATGGCCTATAATGTTTTTAGCTTGTTGAACTATTGTACATGTATACCTTTTCAATAAATAAAATCTATCATTTTGTTTTATATCATGTACAAAATAAGTTTTTTAGCATATCTATATGTTGTTTTTTTATTAAAAAAAATACAAAAAAATAAATTTCGAATAGGCTAATATTAATTTACGTAGTTAATGTCAACCTGAAAAATGCAACAATATGAAATGAATAAAACGTTAAACCGAAATATTATAATTAAAAATATATGAAGATTTCATTTTGTTTTTATATCTCGTCGGAATTATTTGGTAATACTTTATTTTCTTTATCTTTTTATTAATTTTGTCCGACCAAACCCCATTTAATTCATAAAATCTGGATCTGGACGGAATATGTAATTAACCTATAACTATTTAGAATAAAATAGCAACAATGTACATTGCAGAAAGTTTTACAAAATAGCACATTATTTGGAACTTTTTACGATATTTGGAGAAAATGAAACAAACAGTTATAAGACAAAATGTTATTTGCTTATTTATTGTTAGTGTGTTTTACAAAGCTTTTAAATTGGGCTGAAAATCAAACCAAGCTACTCGATAATCGGATCGAGATCGTTCGATAAAAGCTCGTTTGAGCTCGGTTCGTCAAATAAATCAAACAAGCTTGAACAATATTTCTCGTTCGATAACGTTTGAAGCTCGGCTCGAACTCGACTCAATAAGCAAAAAAATGGAAAAAATACATGTAAAATACCAATTTACTCAATACTCGACTCGAGCTCGTTCGATAAAAGCTCGTTTGAGCTCGGTTCATTAAGAAATCAAATCAAGCTCAAACACAAAATTTCAAGCTCGATAAAATTCAAACCAAGCTTGAACAACGTGTCGTTCGATACTACTCGACTCATTTACACGCCTACTTTTAAATAAATTTGAATTGTATTACCAAATATTCAATAACTGCCATATATATTTGGTCTAAATATTTTCTTTTCGTAGTATATGATAAGTCACTTTCTTTTAAAATTAATGGACAATTCCAATAGTTTTAAAAAGAGAAAGGGTTTGAGCATTTAAAACGGCTGCTAATATTTTTTTTTATTTTGTTATTTTAATTTATCTACTATATTGTTTATCAAAGGCTAATATTAATTTACATGAAATTAAACTAGGTATTAGTAAAATATTGTAGGTCGGTTAAAATGTAATGCACTTCATGTCGTGCTGAGAAATGTAATAATATGGAATTAATAAAACAATAAGCTGAAATTTCGTAATTATTACTAATATATGAGTCTTAGATTTTGTTTGATAATATGTGCCTAAGATGTTTGTACAAATAATATTTTTTTATTACTATCTTCTTCAGAATTATTTCTTGCTGCCTTTAATTTTTTTTTTTATTTTTCGTTTTTATTTAATTAATCTGTTGTTAATAAATATAGGTAGTTATATTTTTTTTATATTACATTTACATGGCATAAATTTAACAACAGTATGTTGAATATTCTAAATAAAATATATTTTTCTACTATTGCTTTTTTTAGTAAAATTTATTTTTGGTTTTTCTAATTTTAGTAATATGTTGTTATATAAATAGGAGTATTAAGCTAATCAATGCAAAAAAATAATAAAGTGCTTAATTTTATAAATATTGAATTATATATTAACTTAAAACATTAAATAACTTAATAAACAATACTAAAAATACAAACTAAAATATTATTTTAAAATAAAATTTTCAACATAATCCATCCAAGATTCGTTACCGGATTCATCGGAATCTTCCTCCATCTTAAAAAATGTGTTTTCTTCCTCATCATCGTCATTATAGTCTTTCTCATCCACTTCTCGAACAATATGCTCTCTTGTTTGTTTCTCTTGTTTCCGTATTTTGATTTCTTCATTTTTCTGGTCATCGTCTGAAAGATGTTGGT
The DNA here is from genome assembly GCA_003313485.2 of Penstemon barbatus. Taxonomy (NCBI): domain Eukaryota; kingdom Viridiplantae; phylum Streptophyta; class Magnoliopsida; order Lamiales; family Plantaginaceae; genus Penstemon; species Penstemon barbatus. The sequence goes on from CM064879.1 coordinate 26,965,579, forward strand.
AAGTTGGTTGTCGTTCAGCTACTTTTCGTTCTTCATCGATAATTCCCCTAACCCATTTTTCCATCTCTTATTTATAAGTAATAACTAAGCAATGGTTAATAAGTAATAACTGCTTATCGATAAGTCAAATATTATTTATTATTTTTATTATTATTATTTAAATAATTCGGACAAGAAGGATGATATGACGCTCATAAATATGTAACTATTCAATTAGCCAATTAACACTGCGTTGTGAAGGTTTAAGTGCACGGTCGATAACCATATTAATCTACCGGTCGATAATTAGTTATTAACCATTGCAATAGTTGGTCAGAGTGGAAAATATTCATCAAATCGCAATTAAACAATGTTTATCGATGGAAACGTACATAAAACGTAATTATCTGAGTATAAAAATTATTGCAGATTTAAAAGAATAAATTAACAAAATTTAGTCACATTTAATATGATTCAAAGGCCCAAATTTAATTAATTTTTTAAACTTGTGGGTAGTTAAATAAGTAAGTAAGTTTCTTCTGTTTAATATTTTCGTCAAAAAAATGCTACAATATATTTGGAATTTTGTTGATCGTGTATTTGGAAAAATAAAATATTTAATCGAATAAACACTACAAAATATCTGGAATATAAAGTGACATTTTATTCGGGTATTAAGTCGACCTTATCCATGGTCATCTTACTAAATAACTTTTCTACTTTCGTGTCAAGCTTTGGCTGAGCAATATTTGAAGAAGGATATTTATATTTTTCAAATTGGAGACCGATCACCGAACTTCGTGTATATTTGGTAGAATTGGAATACATTCTTAGTTATTTACCCGCGATTCCGAAAATGTTCTTGGAATGTGATCAGTATGTTTTAAACAGGACTACTTATATCTTCTTTTGATTGAATAATTCGTAATGCATTGTTGTATAAAGCATTTTGATTAATAAAGTATTATGTTTTGTTATTTGTTTTAGCTTAATATGTATTTCAGTATTTGCTTTGGTATTTGAATCAGTTGTTTGCTATGATCAATATATATTAGTATTATATATATAACTTACATAAATCGAATAAGGATATATGTTTGGTTTTTAGAGTCTTTAGACTCTGTTAATTAGTTATATTTAGACTTATTATTTTTCTGATAACCAATCTTTTTTAAATGATCATTAATAGTATATATACATGTTAAATTAACTTTGGTATTGGATACTGTTCTACGTGTTAAATTAACTTTATTGTGCAGTCAAATAAACAAATATATAATTTATATTGAGTTGTGATTTTGCTTATTGACGTGAGATTTGTGATAGATGTCAAATAAATGTTTTTATAGAGTATGGTACATAAAAGTTAAATAATTGTATTCAGTAGGTTTTATGAGAGACACAATTTAGTTTGTGATGAAGATTCTAAATAACTTTACTCTATGATTAATGTAAGAATCCTTTAAACTTAACATTTATTTTAAAAAATCAATTTTTTATAATATTTTTTTTATCTATTTTCTTAATAATCTAATGAGATTTTATGAAATATTTTTTTGAGATATTCGTATTATTTACTTACTAGGAATGTCGTATATAATATGAGCTTAAGTAAGAAACATGGTAAAAATATTTACGAAAAATATATCTTCTAGCATAATTTAACTCCAAAGGTGATAAAGCATGATTCTATTGCTAAACGGCGGTTCATCTCTGGGAAGTGGAATTTTTTTTAAGGCTGGAAAGCAAACCAAGCTACTTAATAATCGATATTATATTGTACGATGAAATATCGTTTTAGCTCGGTTCGTCACACTTACCAAACAAGCTTGAACATAATTATTTGTTCGATTATTTTTGAAGATCGGCTCGAGATCGACTTTATATGTGACGCCCCGACTAGGTCACATAGCTCGAAATAAAACATTAATTAACTAATTTAACTAGCCGTGCGTCAAACTAACTGAACAATAGATAAAATTATATTATTATCATCACAGCGAAAAATGACGAAATTCTAAGGTCTTTAGGAAGAAGGGACAACGACCCCACTACCCGACCCGTAAGTAGATAAAATTTTACATAACTTTACAACGGAGTTTTCATCGTTTAATTATTCGATAAAATATATAAGTACGACACTGAATAGACCATGTCAATCCATATCACCGTGTTTCCACCTCTAACTCATGTTGCTAATCTGAGAAAATAAACAAAGAAAGGCGTAAGTCTTATTTGACTTAGTGAGGATTTATTATAATGGATTGATGATATGAGTAATATGATGATCCATGTATGAATAAGAACTAGAATATGATAGTCCTGCGAAAGATTATTAGACGATTGGAAATAACAAAGCAGTAGAAGTACAATAAACGGGAATTCAAATAGTAATTTCAAATAAGAATCTGGTAAAGTAAAACATTCAACCCAACTTCTGAAAATTAACATCCTTATACCTCCCTACGAGGAGCGACCTCGCAAATAAAACGGAATGACATGCTCGAGTACATGTCGACCCAGTTGAGAGTACAATTACCTCCAACTATACTTAGCAACTGGATCACGGTGGGGTACTTAACAATGAGACCATACACCGACGGCCCGATGCCGCCCAGCAGTCACCATTATTAGTCCCGGGGCCCAACTTCCCAAGAGCGTCCTCAAGGGTATAAATAGTTTAAGTGAACTTGGAGCCGGACATTGTCCGTTGTTCATTATAATACCACTTACCAGATGGAGTAGAAATAGAAATTGAAGAATGCAAGAATATTAAAGGATTAAGAAACGTATTAAAGTTAGTTACCTTAGAAGATATAAGAGCTTAAATTAACCTCGAGATTAATGTAAATGGATCGATATGGTATAAAATGAATAGCTCAAAATAAAGGAAATGAAATGAAATATTGTCAAAAGATTGAGAGTTTTAGAAAGGAAGAATTTTCTCAGGGCAAATGCCGAATTTGAAGAAGAGAAACCTCACCTTATGTTGAAGAGTGGTTGTTTAAGCTTAATCCTTGTTATCAATAGATCCCTCGATACCTAAGTATAGCAAAATAAAAAGGACCAATGTCACGGATGATCTTATTAGTTTGCTTAAGTATCCCTTAAAGTGTAACTTATTGTTCAAATTTGATAGTTTGTATGTAATCTTTACATGAACTCGTATTTTTACATAATAATCTTATAAAAATTTATGAATTCAAAAGTAGTTCCAAGTATTAGTTTACGCATCCTCTTTTCCCCAAATCAAGATATAAATGCAAGCAACATTAGTTCTTTGATAAGTATGATTTTACCTCATTCCACATATACCGTTTCGAATGAAAAGACATCCTTTAATATCGATAAATCTAATTAAGAGAAAACTAATCAAATAAGCCTAAGTAATTATCAATTTTCTCAATTATATAAGTTAAAGCTAATAAGACTATCATAAGTAGTTATCAATATGCATAATTATACTCATTCAAGTTAACTAAGTTTTAGGATACTTTAGCCATAGTTCTTTTAAGAAATTAGTATTCGGTGTACTAATTAGTTAACTTCACTTTATCCTATAGGCCTTGTACAAAAGTTAAATGGTATTCCAATTAATTTCTTCATATATGTTTCATCACCTCTTGTTAAACATATCTAAATATTAAAACAAATCATTCATTATATTCAAGTCTTCAAGCCAATTCAAGCAAACTTGGTTATTTTACTTATCTTATAAAAAAAATCACCATATCCTTTTATTTTTAGTTTTATACAAAGACTTGAGTTGAACTTCAATTCTTCATATTCATTTCATTACTCCTTAGCCTCAATAATTCGTTACCAAAATTAACTATGGTTAAATTTTTCAACCCTATGACATATATATACATCTTAAGACAATTTTTACGCCCAAATCTCCAAGCTTCTTTGAACAACTTGATTAGTTCAAGTATCCATTATTTTATTAAAATAACATTCTAGTACATTCTTTGTTTCCATTAATAGAAGAATTTAGCTTATTGAACCATGTGATTTAATCCTCTGTGAGAAAACATCATTTGTTTTACTTTAAGAATATTTTAGTATTATAATAAAATATGGATCAACCCCAATCTAATAAATATAAACATTTGTGCCTTTTTATAACTTGCTTTCATACAAAAGAAAAACTTAGAACACCAATCTATAAAACTCTTAAGCTATTAAGCTATTTAAGAACATAGGCAAGTTACGTCACTTTTTCATAACAATAACCAACCATTACATTTCCTTATTGATTTCTCAAGTTACTAAGTTGGTTTAGAGCAATTTATAGGTGCAAAGTAATACTCCAAATTAACAGAACGTGAGCTTATATCATACTTGGCCAGCAAAATTAAACAAAGTTAAATAAGCTTAAGAATTAAGTGTCAAAATAGCACTTGAAAGTAATGCAAACAAACAGAATTAATGACGAAATAAAGGAAAAGGGAGTGAATTATAGGTGCAAAACAGCAAGAATTAGCAGAAAATTTCGTTTTTAAAACTGCTCTCACAAGGCAGCCCCAAAACAGTCCGGCGAGTGAGTTTCACTCGCCGGTATTGTTCCGAAACTGACCCTGTAGACACCCCACGCGCCGGAGGTGTTCGACACCTCCCGATCCACCAAACTCCAAATCTTGTCTTCTTTCTATTGATGTAAACATATTTTAATAATTCTTAGCCGTTTTGAAGATACATCAAATTTACAGCAGCTGCGCAAAACAGGGGAAAAATGGAGTAAATACCTTGTTATCTCCTTCCCTAGCAATGAAACTTGGAATTTCTTGATCCTACTCACTTCTTAGGACTTAGAGGTTACTAAAAACTGTTTGGAAGAGAGATTTCATAAATTTAGCTAAGATTAAGACAATTTTAAATTTATTGGAAAGATAAGGAACTTTATTTACCTCTAAAACTTTACTGCCCTTTTCCTATGCTTGAGAGAAAGACGTTCATGGCTTCAATTTTGATGGCTGATCCTTAATTTTGGGTGTGCTTATAGAAGAAGCTTGAGTCCTTATTTATAGGGAGGGAGAGTGGTAGATCGGTAATAATTTTGGGTAAGTGGGTTTAGTAGTAATTTATTATATGGGGCACTTTTGCTATTATTAACAATTTCACATTTGACCTTGTTGTTTGATAATGGTTAGTTTTAGTATAATTATTTTTATATCAAGTTACTCGGTACGTTAAAAGTTTGTTTCGAGTTCGGTTCGATAGTTATTATATACGTATGTTCTATTCTTATTTATTATTTTTTTTTTATTATTATTATTTATTTATTTTTTTTTTAATTGAGTATATATATATATATATATATATATATATATATATTATCAGGGTATTACATTCTCCCCCTCTTAAAAAAAATCTGGTCCCCAGATTCTAACCTGGAGTGAAGAGTTCGGGGTGATGTTTCCGCATTTCTTCTTCTCGTTCCCAAGTGGCTTCCTCTACTTTGTGATTTCTCCACAACACTTTTACCAAGGATATCTTGCGGTTGCGAAGCTCTTGAAATTTTTGATCGAGGATCTGAACTGGTCTTTCCTCATATGATAGATCACTTTCGATTTGTACACTGTTAGGATCTATAATGTGGGATTCGTCAGGGTGATACTTCCTAATTTGTGATACATGAAACACATCATGAATTCCCGTGATGTTGAGAGGTAGATTCAATCTATAAGCTAAATTTCCAACACGTTCGGAAATTTCAAAAGGCCCTACGTAACGTGGACTTAATTTTCCTCCTTTTCCAATTCTTCTGAATCCCTTTTTAGGCGACACTTTGAGGAACACTTTATCTCCAACTTCAAATTCTAGATCTCTTCTACGTTGATCGGCATAGCTTTTCTGTCTGTCTTGGGCAGCTTTAATTCTTTGCCGGATCAGTTGTACTTTGTCAATGGCGTCTTGAATAATTTTTGGCCTTAACGCTCTGTGTAAACCATCTGAAGAAGCTCGCCATTCTTCTAACTCCCAATGGATTGGTGAGCGACATTTTCTCCCATATAAAGCCTCATATGGTGCCATCTGAATTGATGCATGATAGCTATTATTATATGCAAATTCCACGAGTGGCAAATGTTTATTCCAGCTACCTTTGAAATCCAATACACATGCCCTCAACATGTCTTCTAGGAATCCAATTACTCGTTCAGATTGTCCATCGGTTTGCGGGTGTGCAGCTGTACTGAAGTTAAGCTTAGTTCCCAAATTTTCCTGCAACTGCTTCCACAATCTAGAAGTAAATTTAGGATCTCTATCCGAGACTATACTCAAAGGTACGCCGTGTAGACGGATGATTTCTTTCTGGTATAGCTCGGCTAGGGTTTCAACTTTGAAATGTTTCCCCACGGGAAGGAAATGAGCAGACTTAGTTAGTCTGTCTACAATGACCCAAATGCTATCATATCCACCCCTTATTGTCGGAAGGCCTGTGACGAAATCCATAGCGATCTGATCCCATTTCCAATCAGGTATCGGGAGAGGTTGTAATTTGCCGGCAGGATGTTGATGTTCGGCCTTAACCAATTGGCAAGTCATGCACTTCTTAACGTAGTCCGCAATATCGCGCTTCATTCCGTTCCACCAGAATTGTTTCTTCAAATCCTTGTACATTTTGGTGCCTCCGGGATGAACTGTGTATCTTGTTTTATGTGCTTCTTCCATTAATTCTTTTCTCATTTTCATGGGTACACGAACTCGCTTTTGGAATCGTAATATACCTGATGGGTCCATACTAAAATTCGAATTTGGTACCTTTTCTTCAGACTCTTTTAATTTTCTAATATCTTCATCCTCCTGTTGTGCAGTCCGGATTTGAGAGTACCATTCCAGTTGAATATGTAGATTGGCCAAACGTGCATAAGATTATATGCGAACAATAGTTTTCTCGACTTCTTGCTCTTGAATGAGATTTTCTATTCCTTTGAAGTGAGAAATCGTTGCATTTCTACTTAATGCATCAGCTACTACATTTGCCTTTCCGGGGTGATAAAGTATTGAACAATCATAATCCTCTAGGAACTCCATCCACCTTCTCTGCCTCATATTTAGATCTTTCTGAGTGAATAGATATTTCAAACTTTTGTGATCGGTGTATATCTCAAATGTTGTCCCGTAGAGATAGTGTCGCCATTTGGCTAATGCAAACACAATTGCTCCTAACTCTAGGTCATGAGTAGGATAATTTTGCTCATGGACCTTTAGTTTTCTTGAAGCATAAGATATTACCTTCCCGTTTTGCATTAATACACATCCATAACCTTCTTTCGATGCATCTGTGTAAATCACGAATCCACTTTGACCTTCGGGTAAGGCTAATATTGGAGCAGTTGTCAGCCTTCTTTTGAGTTCTTGAAAGCTAGCATCACACCTATCAATCCATATAAATTGGTTTTTCTTCTAAGTTAGTTGTGTCAAGGGTGCTGCAATTTTGGAAAAATCTTTAACAAATCTGCGGTAATAACCTGCCAGTCCCAAAAAGCTGCGTACTTCAGTAACGTTAGTTGGTCGTTTCCAATTAATTATGGCTTCGACTTTCGAAGGATCAACTTCAATTCCAGTGCTGGATATCACATGGCCAAGAAACGTTACCCGTTCCAACCAAAACTCACATTTACTGAATTTGGCATAAAGTTTGTTCTCCTTGAGAGTTTGCAATACTATTCTAAGGTGATGCGCATGTTCTTGCTCGGATTTAGAGTATACTAAGATGTCATCTATGAATATTACCACAAAGTTGTCCAAGTAAGGTCTGAATATTCGATGCATCATATCCATAAAAGCAGCCGGTGCATTTGTTAATCCAAATGGCATTACTACAAACTCGAAATTACCGTATCTTGAGTTGAATGCAGTTTTGGGGATATCTGTCTCCCGAATCTTTAATTGATAGTACCCTTGTCTAAGGTCCAATTTTGAGTATACTTGTGACCCTTGTAGTAGGTCAAATAGCTCATCAATGTGGGGTAGTGGATACTTATTCTTTATAGTGACATTATTCAATCCTCGATAATCGATGCACAGTCGAAGGGTTCCATCTTTCTTTTTAACGAACAAGACTGGTGCTCCCCAAGGGGACGAACTAGGTCGAATGAACCCTCGTTCAATCAGATCTTGTAATTGAGTTTTCAATTCTTTTAACTCAGCAGGAGCCATACGGTAAGGAGTTTTTGAGATGGGTGTTGCCCCGGGTAGAGTTTCGATCACAAACTCAATATCGCGATCAGGAGGTAGAGAACTTAGTTCTTCAGGAAATACTTCTAAGAATTCATTTACTACTGGTACTTCCTCTATTTGAATTATGTCCTTTGGTTTATTTATCAAATAGGCCAAAAATCCGTAACCTTCTTTTTTCAAGATTTTCCTTGCTTCAATAGCCGAGATGATAGAAATGGGTTGTGGTTTTTCATGACTACCCTCAAGTCCTTTTTGGTTATTTTTGCTAAGTTTTATTTCTTTCGTATAGCAGTTTAGCTCTGCTTGATGTTGATACAACCAATCCATTCCTAAGATAACATCGTATCCCTGGATGTTTAGTTGGATTAAATCGGCCGGGTATATAACCCCATCTATGGTAATTGGACATGCCTTAAACACCAAATTAGTAGTTTCACAACTACCCATAGGAGTGCAGACTTCAAATTCGTATGGTAATTTTTCTACCTCGAGAGATATTTTTGCAGCAAATAAGGTAGCAATAAAGGAATGGGTTGCTCCTGGATCATATAAAGCTTTACCAATGTGATCATGTAATTGAATATTACCTTCCACCACTGCGGATGGGTCTATTGCCTCCTTGTTACCCTCCAATGCATAAACACGGGCAGGAATCTTAGGCCTCTCTGTTCGAGAATTCGATGGACCGCCTTGTTTTCCTTGAGGTGCCGACGATGAATTCCTTGCCCTTGGGCAATCTTTGATTTGATGCTGTTCACTTCCACATGCTATACATCGTCCATTCTTTTTCCAGCATGATGCTTCATTGTGACTTGGGTGTCCACAAAAGTTGCATGGTCCAATCTGCGTAGGTTTAGTTTGATGGTTAGTAGGCCTTGCCTTATTATTTGGCTTTCTAAAGTTTGAATGCCCTGTCTTAGGGTACTTTTTCCCTTGATCAAATCTCCCTACATTCTCCCATTTAGAACCAGATGGTCGATTCCTTTTAAGATGTTCAAACTTCATCAGTTCCTTCATTTCCGACTCCACTTGTAAGGCTTTTTCAACAGCTTTTGAATAGGTAGTTATATCTGTCGAAAGCAGTGCCCACCGTAATTCTAATTTTAGTCCTTCAATGAATTTTCTCACCTTTCGATCTTCATCGTTTTGGTAGTGTGGTGCGTATTGAATTAGCCGAGTGAATCGAGCCTCGTATTGAGAAACTGGCAGCATACTTTGAGTTAAATCCATGAATTCTCTTTCTCGTCGATTCCGTACTACTTGGGGTATGAATTTTGTGTTAAACTCAATCACAAAATTATCCCACATTCGCGGAGTATCCTCTACCCTCCAACGTTCTTCCACCACTCTCCACCAATGTCTTGCTGAATCTTTTAATCGAAATGTAGCGAGATTGATCTTTTGTGCATCGGTGTAGTTTAGTACACAGAAAATATTTTCCATTTCAGAAAGCCATAGTTCGGCTTTTCGATCATCAGGCTCCCCGAAGAATTTTGGGGGTTGGAATTGAAGAAACCTTTCAAGGGTTTGATCTGTAGTTGGTTGAACAGGCAAGGAGGTGTTGGCTTGTGATTGTTGTTGACAAAATTCCATGTATTGTTGCATGAATGTTAACATCGGTGGGAGTTCGGAATCCCCGTTTCTGGAAAATGGTGGTTGTCCATTAGTGGTTTCTGGAGTAACATGATCTTGCTCGTGGTTTGGAACATCTTCGTCTTGAGTCGGTGTTTCATTTACTTGGACAGTTGGCGGGAATGTTGTCGGTGGGGCCTCGGGTACTGACGTCGTTTGTTTTCTTGGTCTGCCTGGACGTCCCATTCTACTAGACATACATAAGTAGGATGTAACATTAATATCTGTTATTTCTTCTCAACATGCATTTTATACTATGATAACAATGTACTATTTTAGTATGTTAATTACTACTAATAATATGCATCTATATAATAGCTACAATAGTTTATTTACATGTCAAAAGATGTGCATTTTACGGCTAACTAGTATCATACACAAAATGGGGTTAGCCGAATGCATAGTCAATCTAGAATTACCATATAGGTCAATACTAGTCTATATACGTGACCTACCGAGTATCTACCCATCTAGTCATATATCGGGTTAGATACCAAATAACATATGTACAACATCAAAAGATTTTGTCACTAAAGGGGAAAACTAGTGACAAACGGGTAATAATATCATCACTGACGGATGCCGCCAGGTGCGGCTCCAGCCTCTCCATCTGTAATCCCAATCTCAGTAGATCCAGCAATCCCTCCTGTCTCTCCATTGTGTCCTATACCGTCCACATCTGCCTGCCCAATAATACTTCCTATATCACTCATATGCAGCCACGCCTGGTCTATGTCATTTATGTAGTCGTGTACCTGTGGAATGGTCTGTCCAATGCCTCCTCCCGAAGGCTCCCCCCCCCCCCATAAAGTTACCATCCTGGATATCTCCTATCCATGGTCCGAAATCAAGTCCTAATTATAGACAAATCCACTAGAATATCCGGGGAGTTCCCCTAAACCTGTTGAATGCATCCCTGTACCCTGTCCACTTAACGACCCATTGACGATCACCTGAATCTGGTTGCATGTAGCATCAATCCAATCACAATGTTCTACCACCCGACTATGAAGTAATGGCATTATGGAGTTAGTAGTATCATTCTCCTCGACCATATGCATAGAGTGCTCCATTTCAGAGCGAAGCACTCTCAACCTTGAGTCTACATAGTCTCGGACCTGTAACAATACTTGTTCTTTGTCTTGTCTCATAATCATCCTTTGAGTGTCCCAAGCAAATGCAGCGTCTGTTGATTGTTGTTGTAATGTGGAAACCTGATCTTGAAGATATCTTACCTGTCCTTGGAAGAGTAGTCGTTCACCTAGTAAGTCATTTAACTGTGAATTCTGTAAATTATAAGCAACTAAGATTTGTTCTCTATCACCCCTAACCCGGTCTCTGTCTTTCTCTAGTGCAAGTACAACATGATCAGGGTAGTGACCAACCAAGGCAGCATTATTGGGAGTGTATATATTAATAGGATGGTCTCTACTTATATGCACGGTGTTTAAAGTTTCTTCATGCCCATTACTTAACCCAAAAACTATGCCTCCGTCAGCCATCCTGCGTTACATCAATTATAATCTTAATATGAGAATATATAATCTATAAGGAAATCATAAAATATAATAGAAACACAAAAAAAAATAAGTCGTAAAAGGTAAAAAAAATGAACGTACTGTTTTTATGAGTCAAAAGTTCCACCCAAACCTAATTCTAAGTATATTGGTCTTATTCCACGAAACATGTTTCCATTTCGTGGCTCTGATACCACCTGTGACGCCCCGACTAGGTCACATAGCTCGAAATAAAACATTAATTAACTAATTTAACTAGCCGTGCGTCAAACTAACTGAACAATAGATAAAATTATATTATTATCATCACAGCGAAAAATGACGAAATTCTAAGGTCTTTAGGAAGAAGGAACAACGACCCCACTACCCGACCCGTAAGTAGATAAAATTTTACATAACTTTACGACGGAGTTTTCATCGTTTAATTATTCGATAAAATATATAAGTACGACACTGAATAGACCATGTCAATCCATATCACCGTGTTTCCACCTCTAACTCATGTCGCTAATCTGAGAAAATAAACAAAGAAAGGCGTAAGTCTTATTTGACTTAGTGAGGATTTATTATAATGGATTGATGATATGAGTAATATGATGATCCATGTATGAATAAGAACTAGAATATGATAGTCCTGCGAAAGATTATTAGACGATTGGAAATAACAAAGCAGTAGAAGTACAATAAACGGGAATTCAAATAGTAATTTCAAATAAGAATCTGGTAAAGTAAAACATTCAACCCAACTTCTGAAAATTAACATCCTTATACCTCCCTACGAGGAGCGACCTCGCAAATAAAACGGAATGACATGCTCGAGTACATGTCGACCCAGTTGAGAGTACAATTACCTCCAACTATACTTAGCAACTGGATCACGGTGGGGTACTTAACAATGAGACCATGACAGAAATAGTGTCCTGCAACCCAGCTGTATGGCTAGCATTAATTGTAATTAATAAGGAACTATTCAATTTAGATTAATAAATGCACTTTTATTAAATGGTCAACTTTATCTTATGTAATATTTGTCTACGCATAATGATAGAAGTCCTTAGATCACAGGGCTATGGGACAACCCGTGGACTGATCTCTAAGGCCGTGATCTAGAACATATTCAAGAGTCGTAGAATCCAAACGAGATTGGACATCGTTGGATTCGGTTAGACTCTCACTATTGTGTATACTCCGATGAACTGGAGGACGCTGGGGTCCACGAGCGTGACTGGGATAGTCGATACACATAAGTGGGTGGCTTGCTGGGATGGCAAGTGCACTGAATACCCCAATTAGGAAATAACTCACCATGGAAGCGGTAGTCGCATATCGGGGTTGAAGTTATTCCAATTTACAATAGTATACGAGGAACGATCCCTAACAACTTGAGATGATAGGGTTTATCTGGTACGAGAACGTCTATGCTTTGATGTGAGTTCCGACTGACTGGGGATCACCAGAAAGTCTCTGAGGACTCACATGGGGTATAGAGGAACTCGTATGCAGATTCATATCATCAACAAAGGATCCGTTGACCCGACTTGATAGGTTGGGAAATTCTCCTATGAATTTCTGTGAGAAATTAATTATGGTAAAATCCTTGGCCAAGGTATCTGACGACTTTATGTAAGTAGCTCATAAAGATTAAGTCAAAGAGAATTTATTTCGAAACCAGAATACATAAGGTCAAGACAAAAGAAAAGGGAATCCGATGAAAGACCATACCCTTAAGTCTCGACTGGGAGATTGATCAATGGAGAGATTGTGTCGTATATGGAAGTTGTAAATGATAAAAGGTTCACTGAATTAATTCACCAGTGATTGGGCTCCATGGGCTTGTGACTGGACATCGACCGTGGAGTGTGGGAGAATTCCCAAATTAGCAGGGGTGCTAATTTTGGAATGATTAATCGACAGAGTGTTCGATTAATTTAGAGTATTAATTGCTCGAGTAATTAAATAATATTTAATTACAACCCACAGCAAATTATGTGGTGAACCTACGGGGGCATACACAATACACAAGTAGCGAAAGCGAGGAAACAAGAACGAACCAGTCGACTGGGTCGACTGGGTCAAAATCGACTGGGTCGATTAAATGGGTGGGTCGACTGGGTCGACCCATATGGAACGAAAATGGATCCAATTGGAATTGGATCAAGATTATAAATTAAATCGGAATTTAATTTATGAGTAAATTAATTAATTAGGATTTAATTAATTAATGGAATAATTAATTGGACTTGGAGTTTAATTAATTAATTGGGAGATGATTTAATTAATTGGGCTATTTAATTGGGAGATTAAATAAAGCCCTGAAAGATTAATTAATATGGGCCATGAATTAATTAGAAGACTTAGTCTTCTAATTAAAGAGGGCCATGGCCCATGTAGGAGAATTAGTATCCTAATCCTATTAGGATTAGGGTATGGGAGATATCTATAAATAAGAGACTAGGTCTCATATCTCACACACAACCTTACAAGCAAAATTGCAAGAGCAAAAATTCTCTCTCCCTCTCCCACCAAATCGGCCGAACCCTTCCAGTGTTAGGAAGAATTTTTCGTCTTCGATTTTTGTTCCCAAATCGTTCCTAAAACCTAGATATTAATATAGCCTATGTTCTAGTCGATTAGGTATATTAATTTTCGTGATATTGTGGTGTATCAACTCGTAGAGGCGCAACACGTGGGGCGCTACCAAAAGGTGTGGGTCGATCAACCGGGGTGAGAATTCAGAGCTCATATTGCTAGCCTAGGATTTGCAAGGAGACAGGTATAAACGAGAAAACTTATACTGTCATTTATTTATATTCATATATATGCAACTAGAGAATATCCTGGCAAGATTCTTTAAGAGGCCCTAGAAAATTTTATATTCCGCTGTGCCTAGGGCTGTTTTCTTACCGAATCCCAACAGTGGTATCAGAGCCAACTCTAGGCTTTGTATATATATGAATTTGCGAATTCTGTGTTTTTTAAATCATATGTTTGATTTATGTGGCTAGTTCTATAACTTTGCATGTTTTAGGACTTTATAGTTAACTTAGAGTTAATGGGTAATTTTGGATTCGTAGTTTTTATCATGTTATTTTAATTTTGGATTATGATTTAATTGAGACTGTTTTTTAATTAAATCAAAAGTAATCAAAACAAAAACAAAAATTTTGAAATTGGGTTCGACCGCGGTGGCACGCGGCGGTGCGCAGCAGCGCACCGCGGCTGGGCGGCCACCGCACGCTGCCGCACGCGGCAGCACGCACACAGCGCGCTGGCTGCGCGTGCCGCGCACGGCAACTGCCTACGGGCAGTCTGCCGCGCGTTGGCTACGCGCAGCAGCACGCTGCTGCGTGCTGTCACGCGCAGCAGCAGCCGCTGCGTGCGGCTCACGCGCGGCCTCCGTGGCCGCGTGTGTGCTGCCACGTGGCGACACCCTGTTCGTCACTCCGTGGCTGAATTTTGGTTGGATTCAATTACTGCCTATTTTGGATGTCCTGAAAATCTTGGAGAATTTTAGAAGATTAGGAAACTTGGAGTTTTTGGATAAGGTAGTTATTCTGTTAGAATTAAACACTACCTTAATTAAACTAATCTAATCAAAATAGGATTATCTTGAGAATCTTGGAGATTTGGGAATATTGGGAAACTTAGAGTTTTGGATAAGGTAAGAATCTTAGAGATTTAGATTACTTTAATTAACCAATCTTAATCAAGATAGGATTTGTAGATTACTTGAAGCTCAAGTAAGAGCTAATTAATCTTAGAGGTTAATTGTTAATTCAAAATTAATTAACTTGGATAAATTTTATGAATTAAAATTAATGAAGCCGGTAAATTTACATTTTTGCCCTTATGTGAATTTATGCATGTTCTTGAGTGAATATGTGGACTGGTCGATTTTGCCCTTAAGCCCTGTGTTGATTTTGGTTTATTTAATTTTGGGTTGTAATTAAATGGGCCTGATTGGTGCCCTTGCTTGCGCAAACAAATGTAATAGAATAGGACCATTTAAATTATGTAAGCTAGGCTTAGATTAGGCTTGGAGCCGAGAAGACCTCATGAAGACTTGGAGATCCACATGGAGGCCCATTTACCTTGGAGGACATGGAGGCCCAATTCATTACATGGAGGCCCAATCAAGCTGGATATTACAAGAAGGCCCATGATGTATGGGTTTAAAAATTGTAATAGTTAGGACATTTAATTTTCACCCTAGACTGACCAATTGGGCAATCGACCAATCATATCTTGCTAGGTGATGAATGTTTACTTTTTCGCACATTATTCTTTGATGTATGAGATGCATGCTTAGGATAGAAAACGTAAACAAGATAAGCATAATCTGATGAGACCTCGCACACTTAGAAACCTCCAATTGAACTTAAAATTCAATTAGAATATTAAATCGAATAACGGGCGCATATGAATAGTGTCTATGGTCCGAGCCTATCCAATTACTAGGTCTTAGGCATATTGTACGAATATATCTCGATGTCTCACGAGTCGTGGGTCGAGCTATAGGAAGATAATATGTCTATTGCCTCGATGCACGAGTTTAGTGCCAAGGGAGGGGATAGCAAGGTTTTAGGCGCTGTCTCACGAGTCGTGGGGCGTCTAGGATTGAACTATTTCTCTTCACGAGTATTGGACATGATTTAACGCTAGTAAATATGGATGTCTCACGAGTCGTGGGTCCATATCGAAAAACGAGGCTAAATGAACTTAAGGGTTAGCTGCGATGGTTAACCGTTGACATAGTCGACCACCAAATGGATCAAATAGTATGGCCAACGAGTCGTGGGTACTAGGAGATTGCATTTGGGCCTTAAGCCCGCTAGGATATTTTAAATTCCCGAAACTTATGTGGAGGCATAAGATTTTGATTAAAATAGTGGGAGTAATTTGCAAATAAAATCCATGTTTGTGAATTGTGCATTTTAAATTAATCTTTCGCGTATTTATTTCTTCTATCGTCGTTTTATAGATATGATGTCAAAAGAGCTTAGAGCACTTAGAGATTTGTCCATCTCATCACTTGAACGAAATATTTTAACTGGACCCAACTTGCATTTCTGGACGCATCATTTGAATGGATTATTTGAAGCTGAAAACATATCTTATGTTTTGTCTGTGCCACCACCCGTTACAATTTCACATGACGTTCCTGATGAGCTCCGTAAAAGCATCACCAAGTGGAAACTGGATGATGGCTTAGCTCGTGAATACATGTTGGAATATATGTCACTTGATCTGCGTTTGCAACATGAGCATATGGCATCCGCGAAAGAGATTCTCTCGAATCTCAAATTCCTTTATGGGATTAGAGATGGTCGTCGCAGATTCGCGATCACGAGGGAACTCTTGCAAGCAAGAAAGAGAAGGGAAACTCCTGTCGGAATCCACGTACACAAGATGATTCGACTTCTGTCTGAACTCGATGATATGGGTGTCGTGATGGACAATGATTTCCGAGTGGATATTATTCTACAATCTCTTCCTAGATCATATGATCGATTTATCGCGGACTTGAATCTCCAGAGGCGAGAGATCACTGTGCATGTCCTGCGACAAATGCTCGAGGAACACGAAGCTTCTTTTGGAAAGAAAGCAAGGGTTGGCGAAAAGACTGGGCGGCGTTCAAAACCAAGACAAATGGAAACCAGAGCTCCTTACTGCACAAGGTCAAAGGAAAGGATTAAATTCGAACCTATGGAGAGTTCGAACAGGTATATTCCTTGTTAAAGTTAATTTTACAATTAACTGTGCATTTTTGGTGTTAGACACTGACTGGAGTTCTCATCCTTGTAAGTGATGGGAGCATTAAGGAAACTGGAGCCTGAGGATTGGATCCTTGAATAAAGGCAATGGAGCTGGAGCTGCTACCAAGGCCGTGGGCAAAAGTAGATTTAGGTGGTTTGATAAAGTCATTAGGAAACTTTCATTTATGTACCTAGTTTTTAATGAAAAACTTTTTATTCATGTTATTGAATAATGTTGATTTTAATAAAAGCTCCTGTTTTTGTTTTTCATTTGGTACATTGAATTATTGACTTTACATCATAAAACCACCTAAGTTAAGTCATGCACGTACAACAAAACAAAAGGAAACAAGATAATGAAATATCTGCCCAATTATGGCACGCTAGACTTGGACATATATCTAAGTCAAGGATTCAAAAGTTAGCATCATCTGGCGCGATTGAAATCAATCGCATTGATGAAATGCCAACATGTGAACCATGTTTAAAGGGTAAAATGGCTAAGTTGCCGTTTAAGGGAAACCCTGAGCGAGCCAAGCAAACATTGGACTTAATACATACTGACGTATGTGGACCACTAAGAAAAAGCGCCCGAGGGGGCTATGACTACTTCATCACTTTCACTGACGACTTTAGTCGTTATGGATATGTGTTCTTGTTGAAACACAAGTCTGAAGCCTTTGAGCGATTCAAAGAATTCAAGATGGAAGTAGAGAATCAACTTGGTCATACGATAAAGGCTCTTCGTTCTGACCGAGGTGGAGAATTTCTTAGTAACGAATTTCTGAATTATCTTGTAGAGCATGGAATATTATCGCAGTGGACTCCTCCTGCAACACCCCAGTTAAATGGAGTAGCAGAGAGAAGGAATCGAACCTTGATGGACATGGTTCGATCCATGATGAGTGCCACTGACCTTCCTCTTTCATTTTGGGGACATGCCCTCCTCACGGCAATGAAGATACTGAATATGATACCTTCGAAATCCGTAGAAAAGACACCATACGAACTATGGTTTGGCAAGGCACCCTCATATGCATTCATGCGCATATGGGGATCTCCCGCTTACGTTAAAAAGCTAGTGGGAGATAAATTGGAAACTAAATCCACTTTGTGCAAATTCGTGGGGTATCCGGAAAACTCAATAGGATACGAGTTCTACGATCCTACAAGACAAACAACGTTTGTCTCGAGGAACGCTCACTTCTTGGAAAAGGATTTCTTGGTGGACAAGAAAGAAAATAACGTAGAACTAGATGAGGTCACTGAAGCTGAAAAGGCCTTAGAGGTCGATCGAGCTGACCCGTCACCACAGGCAGTGGGAGAACAAGAGCATGAAAGTGCACCAGAAAGTACACCGATACTTCGTAGGTCAGAAAGACAACGTAGAGAACCCGAGAGGTACTACGGTCTGCTGCATGAGACTGGAACGTCTCTAACCGACCCAAGGACTTACGAAGAGGCTATGCTAGACATAGACTCGGGAAAGTGGCGCGAAGCCATGGAATCCGAACTGGACTCCATGCACTCAAACAAGGTCTGGGCCTTGGTAGATCCACCAGTGGGAGTGGCTCCCGTGGGTTGCAAGTGGATCTATAAGCGAAAGCTTGGAGTGAACGGAGAGGTGATTACCTACAAGGCGCGACTAGTGGCGAAAGGATACACTCAAAGACCTGGTATCGACTTTGAGGAGACCTTCTCGCCCGTCGCAATGCCCAAATCCATTCGGATCTTGCTGGCCATAGCTGCGTGGTATAAACTACGAGATATGGCAGATGGATGTAAAGACTGCTTTTCTCAATGGAGACATTGATAAGGAGATCTACATGGAGCAACCAAAAGGATATGCATCCAAAGGAGATGAACACAAGGTGTGCAAACTCCAGAGGTCCATTTATGGACTGAAGCAAGCTTCCCGAAGTTGGAACATTCGTTTTGATGAAACAATCCAAACTTTTGGATTTATCAAGAACATGTTCAAACCTTGCGTGTACAAGAAGATCAGTGGGAGTACAGTTGAATTTTTGGTGCTTTATGTTGACGACATTCTTCTCATTGGAAACAATGTAAAAGCATTGTCTGAAACTAAAGCATGGTTGTCTACACAATTCTCAATGAAGGATATGGGAGAAGCATCCTTTGTACTAGGTATAAGGATCTACCGAGATAGATCAAAAGGACTGCTGGGCCTCTCCCAATCCCAGTACATAGATAAAATCTTGAAAAGATTTAGTATGGAAGAATCCAAGAGAGGATTGCTTCCAATGAGACATGGGATTGCACTCTCTAAGTCTATGGCCCCAAAGACACCTGAAGAGAGAAGCAATATGTCTCGAGTACCATATGCATCCGCGATAGGAAGCATAATGTATGGTATGTTATGTACGAGACCAGACGTAGCGTACGCTCTTAGCGTAACAAGTCGCTACCAGTCTGATCCAGGTGAGCAGCACTGAATAGCCGTAAAGGCAATTCTGAAGTACCTGAGAAGGACTAAGGAATTGTTCTTGGTATACGGCGGAGGAGAATTGAAATTGGAAGGCTATACAGACTCGAGCTTCCAATGTGATGTAGACGACTTCAAGTCGACATCAGGATACGTTTTCTGCCTCAATGGTGGTGCGGTTAGCTGGAAGAGCTCCAAGCAGGAAACAACCGCGGATTCAACCACTGAAGCAGAATACATTGCCGCGAGTGACGCAGCAAAGGAAGGTGTTTGGATGAGGAACATCATCCAGGAATTGGATGTGATACCTAGCATTGCTGAGCCCATTACTATCTTCTGCGATAATAATGGGGCAATAGCGCAAGCAAAGGAGCCGAGATCTCATCAGAAATCCAAGCACGTACAGAGACGATACCACGTGATAAGAGATATCATTGGTAGAGGAGACATTAAGATGGAACGTGTCGACTCAGAAGATAATACGGCGGACCCACTAACGAAGCCTCTGCCTCAAAAGGCATTTGAGAAACATCTGCATAAGATGGGACTCAAGAACATAAAAGACTGGCTTTAGGACAAGTGGGAGATTGATAGAAATAGTGTCCTGCAAGCCAGCTGTATGGCTAGCATTAATTGTAATTAATGAGGAACTATTCAATTTAGATTAATAAATGCACTTTTATTAAATGGTCAACTTTATCTTATGTAATATTTGTCTACGCATAAGGATAGAAGTCCTTAGATCACAGGGCTATGGGACAACCCGTGGACTGATCTCTAAGGCCGTGATCTAGAACATATTCAAGAGTCGTAGAATCCAAACGAGATAGGACATCGTTGGATTCGGTTAGACTCTCACTATTGTGTATACTCCGATGAACTGGAGGACGCTGGGGTCCACGAGCGTGACTGGGATAGTCGATACACATAAGTGGGTGGCTTGCTGGGATGGCAAGTGCACTGAATACCCCAATTAGGAAATAACTCACCATGGAAGCGGTAGTCGCATATCGGGGTTGAAGTTATTCCAATTTACAATAGTATACGAGGAACGATCCCTAACAACTTGAGATGATAGGGTTTATCTGGTACGAGAACGTCTATGCTTTGATGTGAGTTCCGACTGACTGGGGATCACCAGAAAGTCTCTGAGGACTCACATTGGGTATAGAGGAACTCGTATGCAGATTCATATCATCAACAAAGGATCCGTTGACCCGACTTGATAGGTTGGGAAATTCTCCTATGAATTTCTGTGAGAAATTAATTCTGGTAAAATCCTTGGCCAAGGTATCTGACGACTTTATGTAAGTAGCTCATAAAGATTAAGTCAAAGAGAATTTATTTCGAAACCAGAATACATAAGGTCAAGACAAAAGAAAAGGGAATCTGATGAAAGACCATACCCTTAAGTCTCGACTGGGAGATTGATCAATGGAGAGATTGTGTCGTATATGGAAGTTGTAAATGATAAAAGGTTCACTGAATTAATTCACCAGTGATTGGGCTCCATGGGCTTGTGACTGGACATCGACCGTGGAGTGTGGGAGAATTCCCAAATTAGCAGGGGTGCTAATTTTGGAATGATTAATCGACAGAGTGTTCGATTAATTTAGAGTATTAATTGCTCGAGTAATTAAATAATATTTAATTACAACCCACGGCCAATTATGTGGTGAACCTACGGGGGCATACACAATACACAAGTAGCGAAAGCGAGGAAAAAAGAACGAACCAGTCGACTGGGTCGACTGGGTCAAAATCGACTGGGTCGATTAAATGGGTGGGTCGACTGGGTCGACCCATATGGAACGAAAATGGATCCAATTGGAATTGGATCAAGATTATAAATTAAATCGGAATTTAATTTATGAGTAAATTAATTAATTAGGATTTAATTAATTAATGGAATAATTAATTGGACTTGGAGTTTAATTAATTAATTGGGAGATGATTTAATTAATTGGGCTATTTAATTGGGAGATTAAATAAAGCCCTGAAAGATTAATTAATATGGGCCATGAATTAATTAGAAGACTTAGACTTCTAATTAAAGAGGGCCATGGCCCATGTAGGAGAATTAGTATCCTAATCCTATTAGGATTAGGGTATGGGAGATATCTATAAATAAGAGACTAGGTCTCATATCTCACACACAACCTTACAAGCAAAATTGCAAGAGCAAAAATTCTCTCTCCCTCTCCCACCAAATCGGCCGAACCCTTCCAGTGTTAGGAAGAATTTTTCGTCTTCGATTTTTGTTCCCAAATCGTTCCTAAAACCTAGATATTAATATAGCCTATGTTCTAGTCGATTAGGTATATTAATTTTCGTGATATTGTGGTGTATCAACTCGTAGAGGCGCAACACGTGGGGCGCTACCAAAAGGTGTGGGTCGATCAACCGGGGTGAGAATTCAGAGCTCATATTGCTAGCCTAGGATTTGCAAGGAGACAGGTATAAACGAGAAAACTTATACTGTCATTTATTTATATTCATATATATGCAACTAGAGAATATCCTGGCAAGATTCTTTAAGAGGCCCTAGAAAATTTTATATTCCGCTGTGCCTAGGGCTGTTTTCTTACCGAATCCCAACAGACCATACACCGACGGCCCGATGCCGCCCAGCAGTCACCATTATTAGTCCCGGGGCCCAACTTCCCAAGAGCGTCCTCAAGGGTATAAATAGTTTAAGTGAACTTGGAGCCGGACATTGTCCGTTGTTCATTATAATACCACTTACCAGATGGAGTAGAAATAGAAATTGAAGAATGCAAGAATATTAAAGGATTAAGAAACGTATTAAAGTTAGTTACCTTAGAAGATATAAGAGCTTAAATTAACCTCGAGATTAATGTAAATGGATCGACATGGTATAAAATGAATAGCTCAAAATAAAGGAAATGAAATGAAATATTGTCAAAAGATTGAGAGTTTTAGAAAGGAAGAATTTTCTCAGGGCAAATGCCGAATTTGAAGAAGAGAAACCTCACCTTATGTTGAAGAGTGGTTGTTTAAGCTTAATCCTTGTTATCAATAGATCCCTCGATACCTAAGTATAGCAAAATAAAAAGGACCAATGTCACGGATGATCTTATTAGTTTGCTTAAGTATCCCTTAAAGTGTAACTTATTGTTCAAATTTGATAGTTTGTATGTAATCTTTACATGAACTCGTATTTTTACATAATAATCTTATAAAAATTTATGAATTCAAAAGTAGTTCCAAGTATTAGTTTACGCATCCCCTTTTCCCCAAATCAAGATATAAATGCAAGCAACATTAGTTCTTTTATAAGTATGATTTTACCTCATTCCACATATACCGTTTCGAATGAAAAGACATCCTTTAATATCGATAAATCTAATTAAGAGAAAACTAATCAAATAAGCCTAAGTAATTATCAATTTTCTCAATTATATAAGTTAAAGCTAATAAGACTATCATAAGTAGTTATCAATATGCATAATTATACTCATTCAAGTTAACTAAGTTTTAGGATACTTTAGCCATAGTTCTTTTAAGAAATTAGTATTTGGTGTACTAATTAGTTAACTTCACTTTATCCTATAGGCCTTGTACAAAAGTTAAATGGTATTCCAATTAATTTCTTCATATATGTTTCATCACCTCTTGTTAAACATATCTAGATATTAAAACAAATCATTCATTATATTCAAGTCTTCAAGCCAATTCAAGCAAACTTGGTTATTTTACTTATCTTATAAAAAAAATCACCATATCCTTTTATTTTTAGTTTTATACAAAGACTTGAGTTGAACTTCAATTCTTCATATTCATTTCATTACTCCTTAGCCTCAATCATTCGTTACCAAAATTAACTATGGTTAAATTTTTCAACCCTATGACATATATATACATCTTAAGACAATTTTTACGCCCAAATCTCCAAGCTTCTTTGAACAACTTGATTAGTTCAAGTATCCATTATTTTATTAAAATAACATTCTAGTACATTCTTTGTTTAGCTTATTGAACCATGTGATTTAATCCTCTGTGAGAAAACATCATTTGTTTTACTTTAAGAATATTTTAGTATTATAATAAAATATGGATCAACCCCAATCTAATAAATATAAACATTTGTGCCTTTTTATAACTTGCTTTCATACAAAAAAAAAACTTAGAACACCAATCTATAAAACTCTTAAGCTATTAAGCTATTTAAGAACATAGGCAAGTTACGTCACTTTTTCATAACAATAACCAACCATTACATTTCCTTATTGATTTCTCAAGTTACTAAGTTGGTTTAGAGCAATTTATAGGTGCAAAGTAATACTCCAGAGCTTATATCATACTTGGCCAGCAAAACAAAGTTAAATAAGCTTAAGAATTAAGTGTCAAAATAGCACTTGAAAGTAATGCAAACAAACAGAATTAATGACGAAATAAAGGAAAAGGGAGTGAATTATAGGTGCAAAACAGCAAGAATTAGCAGAAAATTTCGTTTTTAAAACTGCTCTCACAAGGCAGCCCCAAAACAGTCCGGCGAGTGAGTTTCACTCGCCGGTATTGTTCCGAAACTGACCCTGTAGACACCCCACGCGCCGGAGGTGTTCGACACCTCCCGATCCACCAAACTCCAAATCTTGTCTTCTTTCTAATGATGTAAACATATTTTAATAATTCTTAGCCGTTTTGAAGATACATCAAATTTACAGCAGCTGCGCAAAACAGGGGAAAAATGGAGTAAATACCTTGTTATCTCCTTCCCTAGCAATGAAACTTGGAATTTCTTGATCCTACTCACTTCTTAGGACTTAGAGGTTACTAAAAACTGTTTGGAAGAGAGATTTCATAAATTTAGCTAAGATTAAGACAATTTTAAATTTATTGGAAAGATAAGGAACTTTATTTACCTCTAAAACTTTACTGCCCTTTTCCTATGCTTGAGAGAAAGACGTTCATGGCTTCAATTTTGATGGCTGATCCTTAATTTTGGGTGTGCTTATAGAAGAAGCTTGAGTCCTTATTTATAGGGAGGGAGAGTGGTAGATCGGTAATAATTTTGGGTAAGCGGGTTTAGTAGTAATTTATTATATGGGGCACTTTTGCTATTATTAACAATTTCACATTTGACCTTGTTGTTTGATAATGGTTAGTTTTAGTATAATTATTTTTATATCAAGTTACTCGGTACGTTAAAAGTTTGTTTCGAGTTCGGTTCGATAGTTATTATATACGTATGTTCTATTCTTATTTATTATTATTATTTTTTATTATTATTATTATTATTTATTTTTTTTTTAATTGAGTATATATATATATATATATATATATATATATTATCAGGGTATTACATTATAAGCTATACTACAAAATTTACATGTAAAATATAAAACTACTCGATTCTTGGCTCGATTCGTACGATAAAAGCTCGTTTGACCTCAAGAGCAAATAATTCCGGATAGTATATTGCGTTGTAATTTACGACCCAAGTTCTGTTGATAACTTATATTCTCAACAAATTTGAGGCCAAAAATATAAAGTGCATAAATCTCTTATATTTTTCAACTACTATCTCAAAACTCCTCGCCAAATCACAAGGGAGAAAGTAACAGGGTAGGAAATTTTCCCACAAAAAAAATAAATATAAAAATATAAAAAAGAGTGGAGAGATCGGAACTTCACCATCATGCACGCCAAAATAAAATAAAAAATATATCAATTTATGAGTTTATATTTATAGGTTATTTTTCGATATTTTGTAATGAAAGTTATTTATACGTGATATAATTATGTGTATTTTTTAAAAAATTTTAATTTGAGAAATTTATATTCAAATATATATATAGATAGCCTATACAAAAATGCTACTTAATATTTAGAGTTAATTGTTGCATATTTAAATACATTTTCATAGCTTATTATAGCATAAAATTTAAGGGGATTGCCTTTTCCTTTTCTAATTTTAACGGTTGGAGAAGATAAACGTTCCTTTCGACAAGATTGAAGTATGCGCCGTCTAATTTTGGATAACATGATGTCTCGGAGTCGATGTTGAAAGGAATTTTGAGTGGTTTCTTATATGTAATGTTGACGTAATGTCGATATGATCCACTATTGCAATATGTGACACATATTCTTTCCTTATTTTGTTATTCATCGATAATACTAATATCGACTACATTTCTGACATTTATCCCCGAGTTTACTTACCCTACACCCTAAACCCTATACCTTAATCAAACAGCTCTATATCTATCCATTAATGGCTAAATCGGTGAACTTAACAAATAAATACCAATTAAATTGGAATAACTACATACACCTCCCCAAGGTTAAATGAAAATCTTTATTTTCCGGAATTATTTGCTCTTCGTTGAATTTCTTTTCTCTTTTTTTTTAATGCTTTCTTGGCCGTCCGTTTGCAACATGTGGGCCCGGCAGGGAATTTGTGGTCGTGCAAGTTTGGTTTAGCAATTTAAACAGTTTATCGTCCAGTACTACTGGGCTCGATTACCGTCCTAATTCTTGTTCTAATCACGCTTTTATCCTGACCGTCCATTCTCAAATTCCGTGAATTTTAATATTTATTTCAACGATTGTTTAAATAATTAAGGGAAAATATATATATATATATATATATATTATTATTATATTTAATGATTTTAGTTTTTATTTATAAAAAAGTTGTTTTTAAATAATATTTTCGATAAAGTCATTCTATGATTTGTTTTTATTATCATTAGAATTATCTTTAGTATAATAAAATTCAGCTTCTACTACTCATAAAATCAGGCTTTATTATCATTCGTTGGATTAGTGGATTTTTTGTTCTTAAATATTTCTAAATATATCTTTTTTTTAAATAGCTATATAGAGTTGACATCTTTTAATTAAGCTGGTTATTAATGATGATGTGATGCTTAAAAATATTTTATTATTTTGTTACTACGTAATGTTTTAATTAACACCGGTTATACAACTTTAAAGTGGATGTTGGTATATCGGTCGAATGTGACTTAATCGATGCACGCACACAAAATAATTTTGTAAAATTTGCATATAGGTTGACAAACAACGACTAATATTAATTGAATATTATAATAAAATATAACGTTGAATAATATTATACATGTTAAATTAACATTTATTGTTTTGCTTAAAAAAAAGTTAATATATAATTTATTATATCGAGTTGTAGTTTCGCTTATTGACGTGAGATTTGTGATAGATGTCAAATCAATAATTTTATAGATCGTGGTGTATATACGTTCAAAATAATAGTCTTTAGCAGTTTTCTAATGTAAGAAGTCATTATACATAATATTTATTTTAATAAATACTTTGTCTACAATACTATATTTTTTTGTCTACCGATCATGATAATCTAATTAAATTGTATAATATATATTTTTGGGATCCAAGGGTGCCAAGTTGTAAAACATATTTTTATCCAAGTGTTTAAATTATTGCCGGACAGTGCTTTATTTTTGGGAAGTGGAATTCCTGTTTTCATCATACAATCATCTTGGTTGTTCATCTGTAATAAATTCAACCCTTGGATCAAAATTTGTTTTAATATAAATTGCTCGTGTTACCAGCGTAAAAATAAATTATCTATCCCTTTGCAAATTTAATAAAAATTATTTTTCCAATTTTCTTGTACACAATTTTATTGAGTTTGTAATTGTTCATAATTGTTCGTAGTTCAATGAAGTGTTCTTTGCGACCAATTAGACATTGTGTCTTTTGTTATACGTTTAGAATATCAACGAATGATGTTTTTTCTAATCGTTGAAAGATTGGATCGCATCTGGGATACCTCTTAATGATAACCACTATAATAATAATATTTTTTCCCCTTTTTCCGTCCTGTGCTTTCGTACTAGCACTACATCCCTTGACCTTATGGAGAAGGTAACCGATCTAAACCATCTGGACAAGGAGTGCCAGTACCACCAATTTATTTTAATGTTTTAGAAGCGGTGGCGTTAAGGTAATTTTTTTTTTTTTAGTTTTTAAATTTAATAATTAAACGATAACGTTTGATCCATTGATTTGTAAATCTAAGCCAATTTATTTTTAGTTTTTCTTTTTTTGCAGTTTAATAATTAAAAAATCCTGACTTATTTCAGATGGTTTGGTTGTTTATCAATTCCAATAGGTCACATGATCAATATCTATTACGAGAGCATAGAAAGGAGAAAGTGATAGAAATAGTGTCCTGCAAGCCAGCTGTATGGCGAGCATTTATTGTAATAAATGAGGAACTATTCAATTTTGATTAATAAATGCACTTTATTAAATGGTCAACTTTATCTTATGTAATAATTATCTACGCATAAGGATAGAAGTCCTTAGATCACAGGGCTATGGGACAACCCGTGGACTGATCTCCAAGGTCGTGATCTAGAACATATTCAAGAGTCCTAGAATCCAATCGAGATAGGACATCATTGGATTCGGTTAGACTCTCACTATTGTGTATACTCCGATGAACTGGAGAACGATGGGGTCCACGAGCGTGACTGGGATGGTCGATACACATAAGTGGGTGGCTTGCTGGGATGGCAAGCGCACTGAATACCCCAATTAGGAAATAACTCACCATGGAAGCGGTAGTCGCATATCGGAGTTGAAGTTATTCAAAATTTATAATAGTATACGAGGAACGATCCCTAACTACTTGAGGTGATAGGGTTTATCTGGTGCGAGAACGTCTATGCTTTGATATGAGTTCCGACTGACTGGGGATCGCCAGAAAGTCTCTGTGGACTCATATTGGTTAAAGAGGAACTCGTATGCAGATTCATATCATCAACAAAGGATCCATTGACCCGACTTGATAGGTTGGGAAATTCTCCTATGGATTTCTGTGAGAAATTAATTCTGGTAAAATCTTTGGTCAAGGTATCTGACGACTTTATGTAAGTAGCTCATAAAGATTAAGTCAAAGAGAATTTATTTCGAGACCAGAATACATAAGGTCAAGACAAAATAAAAGGGAAACCGATGAAAGATCATACCCTTAAGTCTCGACTGGGAGATTGATCGATGGAGAAATTATGTCGTATATGGAAATTATAAATGATAAAAGGTTCACTGAATTAATTCACCAGTGATTGGGCTCCATGGGCTTGTGGCTGGACATCGACCGTGGAGTGTGGGAGAATTCCCAAATTGGCAGGGGTGCTAATTTTAGAATGATCAATCGACAGAGTGTTCGATTGATTTAGAGTAAGTCTTACTCGAATAATTAAATAATATTTAATTATAACCCACGGCCAATTATGTGGTGAACCTACGAGGGCATACACAATACACATGAAGCGAAAGCGAGGAAATAAGAACGACCGAGTCGACTGGGTCGACTGGGTCGATTATAATGGGTGGGTCGACTGGGTCGACCCAATTGGAACAAAATGGGATCCAATTGGAATTGGATCAGGATCATAAATTAAATTGGAGTTTAATTTGTGAGTTAATTAATTAAGTAGAATTTAATTAATTAAAGGAATAATTAATTAATTGGACTTAGAGTCAAAATTAATTAATTGGGAGACTAGTTAATTAATTGGGCTATTTAATTGGGAGATTAAATAAAGCCTGGTCAAAATTAATTAACTGGGCCATGAATTAATTAGAAGACTTAGTCTTCTAAATTAAAGAGGGTCATGGCCCATGTAGGAGAGAAGAACTCTAGTCCTAATAGGACTATGTTAGGGAGATAACTATAAGTAGCCTTCTTGTAGTTATTTTTCACACAACTCCATAAGCAAAAATTGAGCAAGAGCAAAAATTATCTCTCCCTCTCCCTGTGCAATCGGCCGAACCCTTCCAAGATCGTTCCTAAAATCCTAGATCATAATATATCTTGTGTTCTAGCTGATCAAGATTTATTATTTTCGTGTAATTGTGGTGTATCAACCCGTAGAGGCGCAACACGTGGGGCGCTACTGCAGAGCTTGGGTCGATCTTGCTAAGGAGAAATTCAGAGTCCGTTTTGCTACCCAAGGATTTGCAAGAAGATAGGTATAACGTGTAAACTTATACTATCGTTTTTATTTATATTCATATATATTCAATTAGAGAATATCCTGGCAAGATTCCGTAAGAGGTCCTAAAGTTTTTATATTCCGCTGTGCCTAGGGCTGTTTATCTTACCATAACCCAACAGAAAGAAAGGAAAGAAAATAAACTTGTTGAGGCGGTCATTAAGTGGTATTCCTGATGCAATGCCATTGTATTGAAATCAAATCTGCAAATAATCAAAACTAATGGTACATCATTCTTTAATTTTTTTTTATTTTATTTTGTCGTGCATGATGGTGAAGTTCCGATCTCTCCCCTATTTTTTATTTATTTATATTTATTTTTTTGGTGGAAGATTTATTATTCTGTTAATTTTGTATTTTCATGTGCGTGTTCATGATGCTTCTTTTATTTATTAGCTAGGTGTAGAAAAATATATTTTGAAAGTTGTTTTTTATTTCTTGAAAATTGCTACTTGTTTTAAGTTTTGTATAATGTTGTTGTTGTGTTTTGTTGTTTCTTAATTTTTTTAATATTTTGTTTTTTATGTAATGGGTTTTCTTTGATAGTTTATGTGGATCTGTTTTTAAACTTTGTATTTTCGTGTATTTGTTGAACAGATTCTTAATATTATAGAAAGCTATTGGAGATATTTTTATCGGGGAAAACAAAATTAACTGTTCGAAGACCCTAGAATAGAATTTACAATTATCAATGGCCTATAATGTTTTTAGCTTGTTGAACTATTGTACATGTATACCTTTTTAATAAATGAAATCTATCATTTTGTTTTATATCATGTACATAACAAGTTTTTTAGCATATCTATATGTTGTTTTTTTATTAAAACAAAAATACAAAAAAATAAATTTCGAATAGGCTAATATTAATTTACGTACTTAATGTCAACCTAAAAAATGCAACAATATGAAATGAATAAAACGTTAAACCGAAATATTATAATTAAAAATATATGAAGATTTCATTTTGTTTTATAATATGTGCTTAACATGTTTGTATAAATAAATTTTTTTTATATCTCATCGGAATTATATGGTAATACTTTGATTTGTTTATCTTTTTATTAATTTTGTCCGACCAAACCCCATTTAATTCATAAAATCTGGATCCGGACGGAATATGTAATTAACCTATAACTATTTAGAATAAAATAGCAACAATGTACATTGCAGAAAGATTTACAAAATAGCACATTATTTGGAACTTTTTACGATATTTGGAGAAAATGAAACAAACAGTTATAAGACAAAATGTTATTTGCTTATTTATTGTTAGTGTGTTTTACAAAGCTTTTAAATAGGGCTGAAAATCAAACCAAGCTACTCGATAATCGGATCGAGATCGTTCGATAAAAGCTCGTTTGAGCTCGGTTCGTCAAATAAATCAAACAAGATGTCAGTTATATACCTGTATCAAGGGCTTCAAATATCAACACAAAAACAAAAGTCATCAATAAGGGTTCCTCCTCGAGTAGTGGCACTCTTAAGAAGTGGAGCTACTTCAAGAAGGGCCGGCTTTGTTCCTATGCAATATAGGCAATTGCCTAGGGCCCCAACATAACTACTATCATATAAGATAATTGGGTGAATGTGCCTATCCAAGTGGTTCAATCCACTAGGGTGTTGTATAAGCGACAAGTGTGTATGAGAGGACAAATTTTTGTCATTTTATGTACATGTGTTTATTATCCAAATCATATGGATATAATCAACCGGTGTAGGATGAATGTAACCAGATGATTGATAACATATAAGTATGTGTGTTGGAGATAAAGAAGATTCAGACGAGTTAATTGAAGGTTTGAACTGAAGAGAAGAATTGCGAATGGAAGAAAGTGGCTGAATTCGATTTTAGGGATTTAGGGATTATGTTTTGTACTTTGTAATTTTATTTGTTTTTATTTCCTTTTGTATTTTTTATTTACTTATTTAATTAGGATTAGTCTGGTTATAAAAACGTGTATACGTTTTATCAAGTTAGTTAGGCAGTTATAAGATTAGTTTTATTCCACCGCCTTTGTACACTTATAAAAGCAGGGTTCGACCCTTGTAACACTCAGTTGAGTTAATAAAATTTTCCTGCACATTTTTCATTCAGTTTTTCCTCTCTTCTTCATCAAGCTTTTCTTGATAGAATTTTAATCTGTAAATTCATATATTCTATGATCTAATATTAGATTACAATATGGTATCAGTTTGATTCCATTTTTTTTACAATTTCCGCTGCTATAATCCACAAATTTACTCTCCATTCTTGGTTCTTTTTCCCTCTGTTTCTTCATTTTTTCCACACAATGTCTACTGAATCCGGTTTGGGTTCTTCATCCACTGGCAGCATCCGCACAAAACCACCTCTGGAGGACCCATCAGGCCCCTACTTCCTCCATCCATCTGACGGACCTGGTCTCCTTCTTGTCCAAAATAAACTCAATGGTGAGAATTATTCAGCCTGGGCTCGTTCCATGACTCTTACCCTGAATGTTAAAAGAAAGTTAGGTTTTATCAATGGCTCCATAACCAACCCAGGTACCTCTGATCCAGTTCTTTTTTATGCTTGGTCCAGCAATAATGATATTGTGGTATCTTGGATTTTAAATTCTGTATCTACTGAAATACATTCAAGTATAATATACTCTACTGTTGCAAGGGAAATTTGGGAGGATTTAAAGACACGGTTCCAACAAAGTAATGGACCTAGAGTCTTTCAATTAAGAAGGGATCTTGCCACATTGACTCAAGATTCCCAATCTGTTAATATTTACTTCACCAGAATTAAATCAATCTGGGATGAGTTACATTCTTATAGGCCTGTAATGGCTTCTTGTGAGAGTGACTGTGGTAATGTACAGAAAACTCACAATCACTATCAGGAAGAATACATGATGGCATTTTTAATGGGTTTAAACCCTTCTTTTGACACTTTGAGGGAACAAGTCCTATTAATGGACCCCTTACCTACCATCAACAAAGTTTTTTCCCTTGCCATTCAAGCTGAAAGACAAAAACTAGTGGGACAGAGAGCAAACCAAGATTTTTCATCCTCTATGGCTTTTGCCACAAGAACCCCCTCTCAAACTCAACAAAACCCTCGCCCTTATAATCAGTTCAAAAACAATTCACAAACGTCAAACAACAGCAACACAAATTCAAACTCTTACAAAAACAAACCCAAACCAATTTGTTCACATTGCAACATACCTGGACATACTATTGATAAGTGTTTCAAATTACATGGATATCCACCTGGATTCCAATTTAAACCTAAACAACAATCCTATCAGTCTACCTCAGTTAATCAGGTTGCTGAAAATCAGTCACAACAGTTTGCTAACATGAATACTGAAGACTCTACCAGTCAACTGACTCCACTACTTCAGAACTTCACTCAAGAACAGTGTCAACAACTCATCACCCTGTTCTCAAATCAACTACATACTTCACAGTCCACTGCCAATCCTACAGATTCTCCACACATTTCCTTGGTGTCTGGTATTTGTTCTAACATATCTGATTTTAATGTTTCCTTTTTTAACATACATTGGATTCTTGATTCTGGTGCTTCAAAGCACATTTGCAACAATAGAAACTTATTTAAATTTTTACATCCTATTTCCAAAACTAAGGTTGTCTTACCTGATACATCTAGTCTCCCTGTATATGAAATAGGTGATATCTTTATTAGCCCTGACTTACATCTAAAGAATGTATTCTACATACCTCAATTTCAATTCAACCTAATTTCAGTTAGTGAATTATTACATTCTAGTAACCTATTAGTTAAATTCACTCCTACTTCCTTCATCATTCAGGATTCCCAAGAGAGGATGATTGGAAGGGGTGAATTACAGCATGGCTTATACATACTGGAACCTAAGAAATTTACTCCTACAACTTCTACTTACTGCAATACAGTATCTTTTTCTACCTGGCACAGAAGATTGGGTCACTTGCCCCTAAAAGCTATGACTTGGCTTAAGAGTGATTTGAATTTGGATTCCACTAGTAGTTGTAATAATACTCCTTGTTACATTTGTCCATTAGCTAAACATAAAAGAAACCCTTTTCCTAATTCAGTTACCTATTCTACTGATAATTTTGAATTGATTCATTGTGATGTTTGGGGCCCTTTTCATACCCCTTCTTATAATGGACACAGATATTTTGCCACAATTATAGATGATTATTCAAGATTCACCTGGATTTGCTTCCTTACTAAGAAGTCTGATATTAGTTCTGTTCTTCCTAATTTCATTAACATGGTTAAAACTCAGTTTGACAAAAATATAAAGGTTTTTAGGAGTGATAATGCTCCAGAATTAGTTTTTACTGATTTATTTAATAAACATGGCATTCTGCATCACTTTTCTTGTGTGGAAACTCCACAACAGAACTCTGTTGTGGAGAGAAAACACCAACATCTTTTAAATATTGCAAGGGCTCTTTTTATTGAATCTAAGGTTCCTACAACCTTTTGGACTGATTGTGTTGCTACTGCAGCTTATGTTATCAACAGGACTCCTACAAAGGTTCTTAATTTTCAAACTCCTTATACCTGTCTGTTTAATAAAGATTTTGACTACAATTTCTTAAGAACTTTTGGATGTTTAGTTTTTTCTTCAACTTTAAAACAAGGAAGGACCAAATTTGATCCTAGAGGAAGAATATGTGTTTTCCTAGGTTATCCTTTTGGAATAAAAGGCTATAAACTATATGACATTCAAACTCAACAGATTTTCATATCAAGAGATGTAATATTTCATGAAAACACTTTTCCTTTTCATTCTCTAAATAATAATATTGATAAAAACAGTGAAAATATTTTTCCTACCACCCCTGCCAATTACAGTTATTATGACTCCTATCCTTCTGATGATAACTTTCATTCTTCTGATAATATAAATAATGATATAAATCCAACTGCTGAGGGTACTAATATATCTCCACCTCAGGAGTTAAGAAAATCAACAAGAACAACAAAAAGGCCTAGTTATCTTAATGAATATCACTGTAATTATCTTTCTCATCAGATTCCTACTTCTGCATCCAAGTATCCTATCTCCAGTGTGTTACAATACAATCATTTATCTGATTCTTATAGATCTTTTATTTTAAATCTTTCTTCTGAATCTGAACCACTTTATTATCATCAAGCTATTACTAATGAGCATTGGAAGAATGCTATGCATTCTGAAATACAGGCTCTAGAAGAAACAAAAACTTGGACCATTGTTCCTTTACCACCAGGTAAACAAACAATTGGATGCAAGTGGGTGTACAAAATAAAAAGGCACCCGGATGGCTCTATTGACAGGTACAAGGCAAGATTAGTGGCTAAAGGCTACACTCAAAAGGAGGGGATTGACTACAAGGAAACTTTTTCCCCAGTTGCAAAACTGGTTACTGTTAAAGTTTTATTAGCTTTAGCAGCAATTAAGAATTGGACTTTAATTCAACTTGACATTAATAATGCCTTCTTATATGGGGACCTAGAGGAAGAGGTCTACATGGACATTCCATTAGGATATCCTCATCCAAAATACACAGGTAAAATAAGAAATGTATGTAAATTACAACAGTCTCTTTATGGCCTTAAACAGGCTTCTAGGCAATGGAATGCAAAATTTACTGAGGCATTATTGGAATTTGGTTTCCTACAATCTAAATCAGATTATTCTTTATATACTAAAGGTCAAGGTAAAGACTTTATTGCTTTATTACTTTATGTTGATGATATTGTTATTTCAGGACTTAGTATTAGCCAAATTACTCTTCTTAAAAATTTCTTACTTACTAAATTTAAACTCAAGGATATGGGTGATCTTAAATATTTTTTAGGCTTGGAGGTTGCTAGAACTTCCAAGGGTATATGCTTAAATCAAAGACAGTATACTCTCCAGATTTTGGAGGAGTCTGGTTATTTGGAATGTAAACCATTGGCCTTACCAATGGATCCTAGATCTAAGATTAATGCTGAAACTGGGGATTTGCTTAGTGATCCTACTCATTACAGAAGACTCATAGGCAGGCTTTTATACCTTACTATAACAAGGCCTGATATCACTTATGCAGTACATAAGTTGAGCCAGTATGTCTCTCAACCTAGAGTGCCTCATTTACAGGCCATTCACCATATATTTAGATATCTAAAAACTTGTCCAGGTAAAGGTCTCTTTTTCTCTTCATCTTCTACACTAACACTAAGTTCTTTTGCAGATGCAGATTGGGCATCTTGCAATGACACTAGAAGATCTACAACAGGTTTTTGTGTGTTCTTGGGCAGTTCACTTGTTTCCTGGAAATCCAAGAAACAAGTCACTGTCTCCAGGTCTTCTGCTGAGGCAGAATACAGGGCTTTAGCCACTGTTTCAAGTGAAATTGTGTGGCTACAGCAACTACTTAGAGATTTACATATTCATCTTTCTACTCCTACATTCTTATATTGTGACAACAATTCAGCCATTCAAATTGCATCAAAACCAGTTTATCATGAAAGAACTAAACATATTGAAATAAACTGTCATTTTATTAGAGAACAGATAGACAGAAAACGAATTCATCTTATGCCCATACATACAACACATCAAATTGCTGATTTATTAACCAAAGCTATAATTTTACCTCGTTTTTTGCTTCTGGTTTCCAAGCTGGCCATGATTGACATCCATGCTCCATCTTGAGGGGGGAGTGTTGGAGATAAAGAAGATTCAGACGAGTTAATTGAAAGTTTGAACTGAAGAGAAGAATTGCGAATGGAAGAAAGTGGCTGAATTCGATTTTAGGGATTTAGGGATTATGTTTTGTACTTTGTAATTTTATTTGTTTTTATTTCCTTTTGTATTTTTTATTTACTTATTTAATTAGGATTAGTTTGGTTATAAAAACGTGTATACGTTTTATCAAGTTAGTTAGGCAGTTATAAGATTAGTTTTATTCCACCGCCTTTGTACACTTATAAAAGCAGGGTTCGACCCTTGTAACACTCAGTTGAGTTAATAAAATTTTCCTGCACATTTTTCATTCAGTTTTTCCTCTCTTTCTTCATCAAGCTTTTCTTGATAGAATTTTAATCTGTAAATTCATATATTCTATTATCTAATATTAGATTACAATATATGTGTAATCTATACCTTGTGTTACTTTTAGTTTCAACATTCCAATGCTCTATATTTGAGATCTATGTAATGGGACAGCTTCAACACAAACCAAAGATAAAGGAATGACTTTTCCACGAATAATTAATGAGATTGGGGCTGGCATATGCTGGATACACTTAATCACAAGGAATATAGTTTCATTGCTGGTTTTT
Organism: Penstemon barbatus; assembly: GCA_003313485.2. Lineage (NCBI taxonomy): Eukaryota > Viridiplantae > Streptophyta > Magnoliopsida > Lamiales > Plantaginaceae > Penstemon > Penstemon barbatus. The sequence goes on from CM064879.1 coordinate 27,002,427, forward strand.
CATAACACGAGGGTATTTTGTGCATTTTAATTAATAGAGAATTGTATTTTTCATATCAAACATTTACCTACTTTATACATTTCATACCATACTTTTCAGAATGACACATTTCATATTAAAATCAATCAACCTTTTTCAATTTTCATACCACCGTTAAATTTTGGACGGAATCGGATACATGTCCGTTAACTCACTTAAAAATTAAAAAATTCGGGCAGGAGGGAGTTATGAATTTCACTTTTCATACCAAACATTTACCTACTTTATATATTGCATACCATACCTTTCAGAATGACATATTTCATACCAAAATCAATCAACCTTTTTCAATTTTCATACCGATGTCAACTCACAAAAAAAAAAAAATAATTTCATTATCCGCTTTTTGCAAATTGGGGAAAAATCAATTGGGTAAAATTGCAAATACCCCTGTAAAATTGCAAATATCCCCCTGGATGGAAAATGCATATAACATTGCAAGTACTCCTGTATTATTGCAAATACCCCCTGTATAATTGCAAATACCCCTATACAATTGTAAATACCCCCCTGTAAATTTGCAAATACCCCCCTGTAGCAGCTTCTCACAACCAATATGTGGGGTGTATTTTTGTAAGTAGGCCTTTTCTCATGAAGTTATTCGTAATTTACCTTTTCGAAAATAATCTTATCAATTCAAAAAACGTGATTTATTTCGGTTTCTTCGAATTGATAAGACCATATGTGGTAGGACTGTTTCAATTCAAAATCTTCTTATCAATCATAAATTAATAAAATTCATAATTGCCCGTAAATTTATACAGAAAAAGTTCAAATTTACGATTTATTATTAGTTTTCCCAAACTGAGTAGACCATATTTGGGCAAAAATTCAATTTTGGTACCATAGAACTGGGCAAATTTCATTTTTCATACCAAAAGTTCAAAAATAACACCAGTTCCTACTCAGCTGTTTCAAAAAAGGCACTTCCGTTAATTTTCTTAACGTTTCTGCCACGTGTCCGTTAAGTCTTCGTGGGCGGGCTGAGCACGTGGGTCGGATTCTGCTCGTTGGAACATAAAATTCAATTTTGGTACCATAGAACTGGGCAAATTTCATTTTTCATACCAAATTCCGTTATGTTTTTCTTTTTTTGAAATGGTTGTGGTGATATGTTTGAATTAGTTTGTTCCACAGTAGACTATGTTGGGATAGTGGTTGGGTTGCCTCGATTGTCAATACAACGAAAGTGCGAAATTTAAAATTTTTCGAAGCACCCAAGGTCCCATATTAGATTCTCCATATTATTTTACGCAAGCAAGAAACAAAAACACACAGAGCAATTAAACAAGGGGGTTTTTGCGATTTACCTCACCACAGGCAAGGTGGTGGCAACCTTCAGTTCTGATTCTGAATCTGGATCTGGATCTGGATCTGGTTCACAGAAGTGATCCAAGCATCTCACCTCCAAAGTTAGTCCACACCAATTGGATTCTGGCAACACCTCCTAGTCTTAGGCTCAGAACTAGATCTAGGAGATTTGTCGAAGCAGGATTGTGCAGATCTACTTGCCAATGCAAGATCTAACACGGTGGAACAAGGGAGAGGCGGCGGCGGCGGCACTAGGGCAGCTCACGGCAGCAGGTGGCGGCGGCTCTAGGTTGGCGGCGCAAAGGAGAGGGGGCGGCGGCTAGGGTAGAGAGGAGAGGCTAGGTGTTGGTCCCAAGTGGTCAGAAGAGGTTTAGAGGGGGGGTGAATAAACCTCTTTAAAATTTTCTTCCAAATTTTAACTTTAAAACTTTTCTCTAACTGAACAGACTAAGCTGATCAGAGGGGTAAGTTACAATTCTGTTCGCGAACAAATCTTTGAACAGCTTTGTTGACCACTCGTCTGATTGTTACTTAGCTGATTTTGTTAAAATTAGTTTTAATATTTAGAGTACTTGCAGCGGATTTTTCAAAGTGTTTTTCACAAGTAATCTCAGTAGTTTGAAAAATGTTTCCCCAGTTTTATAAACTCCTTTCAAGTAGTTTTCAAACAGTTAACTTAATGTGTTTTATGTAATCAGAAAATATGCAAGTTTAAAAAGCAATGTAAAAACACAAGTAATTTTTATAGTGGTTATATGGATGTAAATATCCTTTAATCCACTCGTCCAAGTCACAAAGATCTTGGGTTATACTATAATCACAAAGTTTACAGTATACTCTGCTTGCGCCAATCAACAAATGAGAAGGCCACAAGTGCGCAGTAGGAAATCACTTAGAAACTCCTACTCTCCGAAGTAATATCACTCACAAAGATGTATATATACTTCTCACAACACTCAGTTTTACAAATTCACTTAGAAAATGTATTTTTCTTTGATCTTCAACTTCGCTTTTCGTCAACAGATGACTAAGCTGATGAGTGAGCTGTTCTTGAGACTTAAGAGTTCTGCTTCAAAATTTCTCTCAGAAAGTGTGTTGCTTGCAATCTCTTCGTCTCTTTCAGCTATTTATACTTGAGGTTTGAAAAATGTCCGTTGAAGAGAGACAAGATTCAAATTCCTCGAGTACTGGTCCTTAAAATCCGCGAACGGCTCTTTTGCAGTCTGTTCGTACTGTCAACAATACTATTCTGCAGGCAGCATTAAATGCACCCAGCTGATGCGAAGCATTTCTTCAATCATTTGTCTTTAATAACCTGTACTTCAGCATTTATTACTCCAAGGGGCATTTATTACCGTTGGGAAGACTTTATGATCCTTTCCACTTGGCTGTTGGAAGAGCACATCTGATGGCGAACTAAGCTGATCTCAAACTTGAACAAATATGATTTGAGTCGGCTGATCTTCATCAGTCTGATATCTTTCCTTCAGGAAATCAGAAGTCTTGGACCTTGAAATTTGACTCTTCTGATGTCTTCATTACTTAGTCAAAATTTCTTCAAAGGGATCATCAGCTAAGTTAACCCATACTTAGCCAATCTTGAAGTTTTGGAAATCTTCAAAACCTCCCTTAACAAATTGTCTTCAGTGCCTTCATCTTCATCCTTATCCAACACTAGGGTTTTTCTAGGGTGTTAGCTTTTTGAGCTTTAGTGGAACCCTATTTATAGACTCCCTCTTGATCTAGGTTTTGCAAGACTCCTTATAGGCTTTTAATTAAAGGCCCATGTCTTGCAAGCCTTTCATTTAATTAATTACTTAATTAAATGCCCAATTCAATTAAATCAATATTTCTTTTATATAATTAATTAGCGACTCAATTAAGTATTTAATTAATCAAGTCAGCCAATTAATTAATCCCCACTTGAAGTAAATACTTTTAATTCATTTAATTGATTTAATTACCTTTAAATCAATTAATTCCTTTAGTATCCTTTTCAACAGTCACCGTCCAATCGTATTGTGTGTGACCCTCTGGGTTCACCATCAATTGGCAGCAGGCCCACGAATTCTTCGTGATTTAATTTATGAACAATAAATTGCTCCGGTCAATTAAACAACCTTTAATTGACCACTCCTAGAATCAAATCCTCTATTAACTCAGGAGTACCTACACTTCATGGTCGATGTCTAGCCACAGGCCCATGAAGCCCAACTTCAGGTGAATTGATACTTGTGAACCTCGTCTCATATAATTACCATGTACATACGGTCCTTCTATCGACTAATATTCCCGATCAAGACTTAGGGTGTGTGAATTGATCGGCACCTTTAAATTTGTCTCGATAACTATACTTTCTAATTCAGGATAATATTCCAGTGTGACTCCTAAATTTGGAAACCCCTTTCCAAATCCGTCACCGACTACGGCCGTAGGTTCCTTGGATATATTATCTAAGAATCGTATAGGAAATTCTCTCACTCATTACAGTGAGTCAATAGATTCCATATCGGTACTAACCACTCGCGCACATGTCCATACGCACCCAACCTAGGCATGTTATGACCAAGCTACGTGGCATATACCTAGATCTAAGTACGCACTTTCATGCACCGAATTCGCCCTAGTACCTCAAGTCAAAGGACTAAATCGTACACTATTATAATCCTTGAGAAACATCCCATCACCGATATGCGACATGCGCTTCCACAATGGGTTTCTCTGTTCGGGTCGTTCGATGCGTTCAATCCTCCATTGAACCACCTACTCGTATGCACTGGCCTCAAATGCCTTGCTCATGAAACGCTACAAATTCACTCCATGTGAATCATGCATACTTGTACAAGTCTTGGCGATTCCTACGATACTCCATCTCGTTCGGAATCTATGACTTGGAACAGTTTTAAGATTACGACCTTTGAGACTGTTTCATGATTGCACTCAGTACTGAAGTGAATCGTCCCATAGTCTAATGTAATCTAAGGGTTTTAACCAATCGCTTAAATGTATTCGCGAGAGATGAAGTTGGCCATTGTTTATCCTTATACACATATAAATAAACGTGTGTATTATTACATTTATACTAAAGAAAGATAATGATAGTTCCAATACAAGCTAAATATATTGGCTTGCAGGGCACTATCCCATCAATCTCCCACTTGCCCTAAAGCCAATCACAAACGTTTCTAGGACCCATCTTTTTAAAGATGTTCTTGAACTCATTTCATGATATAGCCTCCTTTTAGTGGATCCGCTAAGTTGTCTTCTGAGTCGACGCGATCCATTACGCGCATTAACTCTACCAATGATTTTTCTAATCAAATGGTACCTTTCTTTCAAATGTGTTTAGATTTCTGGTAAGATCTCGAATGCTTTGTTTTAGCAATAGCTCCAATGTTATCATGGAAGATAATCATGAGCTTCGCAATGCTAGGCACTACATCCAACCATAGGATGAATTTTTATATCCAAACACTTTCTTAAGCCGCATTTAATGCTACATTTAATGCTTGCAATATATCTTGCTTCAGTGGTTTGGATGGTTACGGTGATTTGCTTGGAACCCTTTCGAATTCACCGTTACTCTATTGATACAGGATATGTATCCAAAAATGGATGTTCATAATTCATCCACATCAGAATGAAAATTCGAATCAGTGAATCCTTCGAATTTTAATTCTCCACTACCACCGTAGACCAAGAACAAATCCTTAGTCTTTGTCAAGAGCTTAAGGATATCTTTTACGGTGGTCCAGTACTTCTTCACTGGAGTTTGACTAGCAACTGCTCATGACACTTGAGCATGTTCTACGTCTGGTCTAGTACATAGTAAAGCATGCCACATGGAACCTTTTGTTTGAAACATAAGGTATTTGAGACATTCTCCTTTATTCTCATTTGATGTAGGGCACATCAATTTTGGAACAAGGGATATAGTGTCTCACTGGAAGCAATCCTTTCTTGGATTCTTCATACTGAATATTTCCAGTATTTATTCTATGTACTTAGATTTAGAGAGTGTTGGCATCTCTTTCCGATCAATTCTATAGATACGTATCCCAATAGGCAAGATGCTTCTCCTAAATCTTTCATGGAGAATTGCATGGACAACCATGCTTTCGCCTGTGCTAACATTCCGATATCATACCAGATAGCCAGAACATTATCGACATATAAAATATGAGCTTCATCGCGCTCCCACTAATCCTCTTGTACACTCATGGTTCATACTCGTTTTGATGGAGTCAAATGTCTTGACTATCTCATCAGAACAAATGCGAATCTAAATGGATTCAGACATTGCTAATGGAGAAAATGTTTCATCAAAGTCTGTTACAGAACATTGTGAATAGCCTTTTTACCACTAGTCAATTCTTAGAGGCAACACCTCTCCATTCATTCCAAGTTTGAAGATCCACTTACAATTTATAACCAACTTATAGGGATAAATCCCTCGGGTGGATCAATCAAGGTTTATACCTTGTTGGAATGGATGGGATCCATTTCGGGTTGCATGGCTTCGAGCCACGCATCCGAATTTATGTCTGACATCGCTTCTTGATAGGTCTTTGGATTACTTTCCACATTCTCGTTTTCGTGAATGAAACCAAATCGCTTTGACTCCTTACGAATTCGATTAGACCTTCGAAGAGTAGGTGTACTAGTAGGTTTAGTAAATTCTGGATTAACTCCCACTGTTTGCGGGGACGGGTCCAAATCTTGGACTTCATCAAGTTCCATGACGTTTCCATTTCCTTTGACGAGAAATTCATCAACAGAGGAACGGGTATTCAGAAGAAATGATTGTTTCTTATTGTCGTGGAACAGGTATCCAATGGATTTCGTTGGATACCCCACAATTATATACAAATTGGATCTACTGGCCAATTTATCTCCTTTTTCGTTTCTACCATCTGCAGGAGATCTCCATACTCAGAGGTAAGAGCATAGAGGTATTTTGCCATACCTTTCTTGGTAAAGCTTTGTAGGCACGAACTTTGAAGGTACTTGGCTCAGTATCTTCGATGCAGTCAGGAGGACTAACTCCTAGAATGCATAAGGAAGCTTAACAAAGCTCAATATGGATCGAACAATGTTAAACAATGTTAGAATCCATCTCTTTAGACATTTCAATAAGTTGAGGCGTCTTAGGAGTAGTTTGTTGTATTAGAACCTCATTCTCATTAAGATAATTGAGGAATCCTTGACAAGTATTTGCTATCTCAATTAGATCGAATAATACTATGTCTTCGTTGATTCTCTACTTCGCATTGAAATACCTTTCTTGGTTTTTCGGATATGCATCTCACTAGATTCATTTTCTCACTAACGACCAAGGTCATTAGTAAAAATTACGAAGTATGAGTAATCTCCTCTCACAGTAACTTATAGTGATCCATATTCATGGATTAAATCCAGATTTTGTTTGGTTCGCTCTGGATTCCCTGTGACGGGAGATCTGGTCATCTCTCCTTTGAGACATGATTCGCAGGTTGGAAGTTCATCCAAGTTCTATTTTTCAAGAAGCTTAGGTGAAACCAACTTTTGAATCCTACTCTTGGAGATGTGTCCAAGTCTAGCGTACCAAAGTTATGGATTATTATCTTTGTATTAATTGAATTTCACACATTAATTCAATAAGATTGAGTTAATGGTTTAATTCAATTAATTTACTTCCTTTCAATTAACTTCTTTAATTGTTTCCATTTTCCTTTTCAATTAACCCTTTAATTGAAACGTTGCTTAATTAATTAGATAATCTAATCAATTAAACATATCAGTGCCTTTCTTAGATCCAGTGGGATAATTCAACTTTCAGGCTACTTGCGTTCTTTTGACTACCTTTATGGTCGAATTTAGAAGAGAATTAATTCTTCTTCATTTTACTCTTCTATGACTTTGCAGTCCATGAAGTGTAAACGATCATGACAGGTTTATCCTATTTGCCTTTAACCAGTACTTTGGTTGATTCATGAAATGTGATCGACTTATCAAATAAGATCAGTGTATTTCAAGAGTCATTTGAATGAGCGGGAGGAGAACTTAGGAGGAAGATAATGTTAAGATCACTTGCAGGCTTACGTTTAATCGATCCAGTTTTCAACTAGATTGAAAAAACAAAGACAGTGATCCTTGACACTAGTTCCTTCATTTATTCTCGAGTTTTGAAACAATTCCTTAGAAGTCTCGAATCAAATCGATTCAAAACTACTCCTCAAAACAAGCCTTTTGAGGTGGAGGTTTGTTTCAGAAGACTGGTCCTCAAAACAAGCCTTTTGAGGTTTGTTTCAGAAGCTTCAGACATGCTACTCATGTTGCTTCCATAGCTCGTTCAATCTTAACGCTTATTTGAGAAAACGATCACTAAGATTCTCATACTCTATAGGTGATTCGTTTCTTTTGAGATTAATCTTTATAGGATATAACGATCAATAATATTCCCATATTCTACGGGTGATTCGTTTCTCTTTTTGACTTATCTCAGAAGCGCATAAGGCACAGGCTCGTCGTTTAAGAACATCATTCCCACTTCTGGAATTTAAGACAATTCTCAAGTTTTGCCTAGTCGATATTTTGATCGAGTTATTTTATTAGTCGAGGATAAATAGTAAAATGGATAATTACAGATATCTAAGTATCTAATGTTAAAGAGAAGATAAACATTCAGTGGACTAGTTAATGAATAATACTTATAATCTACGAAGGTTGGACTCTCTATCGTAGAAGTTCTCCCACTATTTTATCGAAACAATTACCCCTTCAATTGTTCGGGAAATTCTATTTCCTAGTAGGTCTTGACGTCCCAGCGGCAATTAATTGCACCCACGACTCGTGGCCATACAACCAATTCCCCAGGTAGGCATACTTATTGCCAATTGTGTCACTCCACAACCTTCATGCTATTTTGCCTCAGTTTTCACACTTATCTAGCACTGCTACATCATAAGTGTTACTAATCGTTAAGTCTAACCCATCAATCATGATGAGCAACGGGCCCGGTCGTGAGTTCTCCGTAACTAGTTATCGGTCGATCCTCACATCCCGACCAGTCCTCACCCTTGTCGTGTTTAGTTAAAAACAGGAGTCAAGGAATTTCGCGTATTGTCCCTTTCTTCGACTCGGGTGCCAGACTCTGGATCACCTATATCGATAAGTAGACAGCATACGCTAGTCCCTATTGATGGAAGGCTTGGATTTATATAAATACTTCATATTATTTTAATCCAATATGACTTAATATTTAATTCGAGAGGGGAATTTCTGGTTTGAAAGTTATGCTAACTCTCCTCGAGATCTCACCGATTCAGTTATGCTTTATCTTTTATTACGATCTAGATTCTAGCGCGCATCTCATACAAGCTAAATATAAATCGACAAAATAAATAAAAGTCATACAAGCCTAGCATGCATACTACCACAACATGCTTTCGATCGGGAGCCTCCTATGCAGGCCATCATCGAGCCAATGATGTTGGCCCTATTGGTCAATCTAAAGGGTTCTCATGAAGCCCTATGCTATTACACAATGTACCATGCATACATGGCCTTCATATCTCCTTGGGCTCCCACCTTGCTTGTAAACGGGCCTCCATCCTAAACTAGGAAAGCAGTAAAACCCTATTCTATTACAAAGGCTCAAAATGGCCCAAAAACATAATAGGCTCGCAGGCCCAATAAAAACCAAACAATAAATTAAACCAATCACATATAACCTAAGGTCAAGGCTCGGCTCGATCGAAAACCACGTAAACAATTCACGTAGAGCAAGAAACATGCAAACATCATTTACCTATTTCTTTCTTAATTTTAAAACTACCTTTTAAAACTAACTTCCTATGATTCTTACTTTTTAGTCACTACTAATTATGACAAAATGAATATTCGGGTAAACAAAAATAAATTTTCTGCTCAAATTCAGATTCTGTTTTTCAACTTTTGAAAATTGCATTTTCGCCCCTCAACTTTTGAAAATTGCACTTTGACCCAAAACTTTTTAAAAAGTTACAAAAACACCCCTGGGCAGATTTGGCAGCTACCAGAAAATAATATTTTGAATTCTGAAAATTTTTTTTGATTTTTCAAATTGACCCCTCAAGTTTCAGTAATTGCAAATAGCCCCAAAGTTTTCGGAAATTACAAATTGACCCCAAAACCCGTGCGACCAGATTTGCAAAAACAGTCCAGAATTTTGATATTTCCAGATTTCAAAAATTCGAATTTTTCAGCTCACAAAAACCCTATATGCGATTTTTAGTTCAAAAAGTCCTGGAGTTTTCAAAAACTATAAAATCGGCACAAATCTAAAAAAACAGTTTTACCCAATCATAGATCCAGTCATAACAAGTAAGAATCAATTTACAGAACATAATTATCACGTGTTTACATATACATAATTAAACATATACGATGAAAACACATTATGTTCAGGCTTTTCGTATAATAATGATGGAGTTGGCTCTGATACCACTGTTGGGATAGTGGTTGGGATGCCTCGAATGTCAATACAACGAAAGTGCGGAATTTAAAATTTTTCGAAGCACCCAAGGTCCCATATTAGATTCTTCATATTATTTATACGCAAGCAAGAAACAAAAACACACAGAGTAATTAAACAAGGGGCTTTTTGCAATTTACCTCACCACAGGCAAGGTGGTGGCAACCTTCAGTTCTGATTCTGAATCTGGATCTGGATCTGGTTCGCAGAAGTGATCCAAGCGTCTCACCTCCAAAGTTAGTCCACACCAATTGGATTCTGGCAACACCTCCTAGTCTTAGGCTCAGAACTAGATCTAGGAGATTTGTCGAAGCAGGACTGTGCAGATCTACTTGCCAATGCAAGATCTAACACGGTGGAACAAGGGAGAGGCGGCGGCGCTAGGGCAGCTCACGGCAGCAGGTGGCGGCGGCTCTAGGTTGGCGGCACAAAGGAGAGGGGGCGGCGGCTAGGGTAGAGAGAGAGGCTAGGGTTTTTCTAGGGTGTTAGCTTTTTGAGCTCTAGTAGAACCCTATTTATAGACTCCCTCTTGATCTAGGTTTTGCAAGACTCCTCATGGGCTTTTAATTAAAGGCCCATGTCTTGCAAGCCTTTCATTTAATTAATTACTTAATTAAATGCCCAATCCAATTAAATATTTCTTTTATATAATTAATTAGCAACTCAATTAAGTATTTAATTAATCAAGTCAGTCAATTAATTAATCTCCCACTTGAAGTAAATACTTTTAATTCATTTAATTGATTTAATTACCTTTAAATCAATTAATTCCTTTAGTATCATTTTCAACAGTCACCGTCCAATTGTATTGTGTGTGACCCTCTGGGTTCACCATCAATTGGCAGCAGGCCCACGAATTCTTCGTGATTTAATTTATGAACAATAAATTGCTCCGGTCAATTAAACAACCTTTAATTGACCACTCCTAGAATCAAATCCTCTATTAACTCAGGAGTACCTACACTTCATGGTCGATGTCTAGCCACAAGCCCATGAAGCCCAACTTCAGGTGAATTGATACTTGTGAACCTCATCTCATATAATTACCATGTGCATACGGTCCTTCTATCGACTAATATTCCCGATCAAGACTTAGGGTGTGTGAATTGATCGGCACCTCTAAATTTGTCTCGATAACTATACTTTCTAATTCAGGATAATATTACAGTGTGACTCCTAAATTTGGAAACCCCTTTCCAAATCCGTCACCGACTACGGTCGTAGGTTCCTTGGATATATTATCTAAGAATCGTATAGGAAATTCTCTCACTCATTACAGTGAGTCAATAGATTCCATATCGGTACTAACCACTCGCGCACATGTCCATACGCACCCAACCTAGGCATGTTATGACCAAGCTACGTGGCCTATACCTAGATCTAAGTACGCACTTTCATGCACCGAATTCGCCCTAGTACCTCAAGTCAAAGGACTAAATCGTACACTATTATAATCCTTGAGAAACATCCCATCACCGATATGCGACATGCGCTTCCACAATGGGTTTCTCTGTCCGGGTCGTTCGATGCGTTCAATCCTCCATTGAACCACCTACTCGTATGCACTGGCCTCAAATGCCTTGCTCATGAAACGCTACAAATTCACTCCATGTGAATCATGCATACTTGTACAAGTCTTGGCGATTCCTACGATACCCCATCTCGTTCGGAATCTATGACTTGGAACAGTTTTAAGATTACGACCTTTGAGACTGTTTCATGATTGCACTCAGTACTGAAGTGAATCGTCCCATAGTCTAATGTAATCTAAGGGTTTTAACCAATCGCTTAAATGTATTCGCAAGAGATGAAGTTGGCCATTGTTTATCCTTATACACATATAAATAAACGTGTGTATTATTACATTTATACTAAAGAAAGATAATAATAGTTCCAATACAAGCTAAATATATTGGCTTGCAGGGCACT
>CM064879.1:27014212-27107930 GCA_003313485.2 Penstemon barbatus
AGCCTTTTTACCACTAGTCAATTCTTAGAGGCAACACCTCTCCATTCATTCCAAGTTTGAAGATCCACTTACAATTTATAACCAACTTATAGGGATAAATCCCTCGGGTGGATCAATCAAGGTTTATACCTTGTTGGAATGGATGGGATCCATTTCGGGTTGCATGGCTTCGAGCCACGCATCCGAATTTATGTCTGACATCGCTTCTTGATAGGTCTTTGGATTACTTTCCACATTCTCGTTTTCGTGAATGAAACCAAATCGCTTTGACTCCTTACGAATTCGATTAGACCTTCGAAGAGTAGGTGTACTAGTAGGTTTAGTAAATTCTGGATTAACTCCCACTGTTTGCGGGGACGGGTCCAAATCTTGGACTTCATCAAGTTCCATGACGTTTCCATTTCCTTTGACGAGAAATTCATCAACAGAGGAACGGGTATTCAGAAGAAATGATTGTTTCTTATTGTCGTGGAACAGGTATCCAATGGATTTCGTTGGATACCCCACAATTATATACAAATTGGATCTACTGGCCAATTTATCTCCTTTTTCGTTTCTACCATCTGCAGGAGATCTCCATACTCAGAGGTAAGAGCATAGAGGTATTTTGCCATACCTTTCTTGGTAAAGCTTTGTAGGCACGAACTTTGAAGGTACTTGGCTCAGTATCTTCGATGCAGTCAGGAGGACTAACTCCTAGAATGCATAAGGAAGCTTAACAAAGCTCAATATGGATCGAACAATGTTAAACAATGTTAGAATCCATCTCTTTAGACATTTCAATAAGTTGAGGCGTCTTAGGAGTAGTTTGTTGTATTAGAACCTCATTCTCATTAAGATAATTGAGGAATCCTTGACAAGTATTTGCTATCTCAATTAGATCGAATAATACTATGTCTTCGTTGATTCTCTACTTCGCATTGAAATACCTTTCTTGGTTTTTCGGATATGCATCTCACTAGATTCATTTTCTCACTAACGACCAAGGTCATTAGTAAAAATTACGAAGTATGAGTAATCTCCTCTCACAGTAACTTATAGTGATCCATATTCATGGATTAAATCCAGATTTTGTTTGGTTCGCTCTGGATTCCCTGTGACGGGAGATCTGGTCATCTCTCCTTTGAGACATGATTCGCAGGTTGGAAGTTCATCCAAGTTCTATTTTTCAAGAAGCTTAGGTGAAACCAACTTTTGAATCCTACTCTTGGAGATGTGTCCAAGTCTAGCGTACCAAAGTTATGGATTATTATCTTTGTATTAATTGAATTTCACACATTAATTCAATAAGATTGAGTTAATGGTTTAATTCAATTAATTTACTTCCTTTCAATTAACTTCTTTAATTGTTTCCATTTTCCTTTTCAATTAACCCTTTAATTGAAACGTTGCTTAATTAATTAGATAATCTAATCAATTAAACATATCAGTGCCTTTCTTAGATCCAGTGGGATAATTCAACTTTCAGGCTACTTGCGTTCTTTTGACTACCTTTATGGTCGAATTTAGAAGAGAATTAATTCTTCTTCATTTTACTCTTCTATGACTTTGCAGTCCATGAAGTGTAAACGATCATGACAGGTTTATCCTATTTGCCTTTAACCAGTACTTTGGTTGATTCATGAAATGTGATCGACTTATCAAATAAGATCAGTGTATTTCAAGAGTCATTTGAATGAGCGGGAGGAGAACTTAGGAGGAAGATAATGTTAAGATCACTTGCAGGCTTACGTTTAATCGATCCAGTTTTCAACTAGATTGAAAAAACAAAGACAGTGATCCTTGACACTAGTTCCTTCATTTATTCTCGAGTTTTGAAACAATTCCTTAGAAGTCTCGAATCAAATCGATTCAAAACTACTCCTCAAAACAAGCCTTTTGAGGTGGAGGTTTGTTTCAGAAGACTGGTCCTCAAAACAAGCCTTTTGAGGTTTGTTTCAGAAGCTTCAGACATGCTACTCATGTTGCTTCCATAGCTCGTTCAATCTTAACGCTTATTTGAGAAAACGATCACTAAGATTCTCATACTCTATAGGTGATTCGTTTCTTTTGAGATTAATCTTTATAGGATATAACGATCAATAATATTCCCATATTCTACGGGTGATTCGTTTCTCTTTTTGACTTATCTCAGAAGCGCATAAGGCACAGGCTCGTCGTTTAAGAACATCATTCCCACTTCTGGAATTTAAGACAATTCTCAAGTTTTGCCTAGTCGATATTTTGATCGAGTTATTTTATTAGTCGAGGATAAATAGTAAAATGGATAATTACAGATATCTAAGTATCTAATGTTAAAGAGAAGATAAACATTCAGTGGACTAGTTAATGAATAATACTTATAATCTACGAAGGTTGGACTCTCTATCGTAGAAGTTCTCCCACTATTTTATCGAAACAATTACCCCTTCAATTGTTCGGGAAATTCTATTTCCTAGTAGGTCTTGACGTCCCAGCGGCAATTAATTGCACCCACGACTCGTGGCCATACAACCAATTCCCCAGGTAGGCATACTTATTGCCAATTGTGTCACTCCACAACCTTCATGCTATTTTGCCTCAGTTTTCACACTTATCTAGCACTGCTACATCATAAGTGTTACTAATCGTTAAGTCTAACCCATCAATCATGATGAGCAACGGGCCCGGTCGTGAGTTCTCCGTAACTAGTTATCGGTCGATCCTCACATCCCGACCAGTCCTCACCCTTGTCGTGTTTAGTTAAAAACAGGAGTCAAGGAATTTCGCGTATTGTCCCTTTCTTCGACTCGGGTGCCAGACTCTGGATCACCTATATCGATAAGTAGACAGCATACGCTAGTCCCTATTGATGGAAGGCTTGGATTTATATAAATACTTCATATTATTTTAATCCAATATGACTTAATATTTAATTCGAGAGGGGAATTTCTGGTTTGAAAGTTATGCTAACTCTCCTCGAGATCTCACCGATTCAGTTATGCTTTATCTTTTATTACGATCTAGATTCTAGCGCGCATCTCATACAAGCTAAATATAAATCGACAAAATAAATAAAAGTCATACAAGCCTAGCATGCATACTACCACAACATGCTTTCGATCGGGAGCCTCCTATGCAGGCCATCATCGAGCCAATGATGTTGGCCCTATTGGTCAATCTAAAGGGTTCTCATGAAGCCCTATGCTATTACACAATGTACCATGCATACATGGCCTTCATATCTCCTTGGGCTCCCACCTTGCTTGTAAACGGGCCTCCATCCTAAACTAGGAAAGCAGTAAAACCCTATTCTATTACAAAGGCTCAAAATGGCCCAAAAACATAATAGGCTCGCAGGCCCAATAAAAACCAAACAATAAATTAAACCAATCACATATAACCTAAGGTCAAGGCTCGGCTCGATCGAAAACCACGTAAACAATTCACGTAGAGCAAGAAACATGCAAACATCATTTACCTATTTATTTCTTAATTTTAAAACTACCTTTTAAAACTAACTTCCTATGATTCTTACTTTTTAGTCACTACTAATTATGACAAAATGAATATTCGGGTAAACAAAAATAAATTTTCTGCTCAAATTCAGATTCTGTTTTTCAACTTTTGAAAATTGCATTTTCGCCCCTCAACTTTTGAAAATTGCACTTTGACCCAAAACTTTTTAAAAAGTTACAAAAACACCCCTGGGCAGATTTGGCAGCTACCAGAAAATAATATTTTGAATTCTGAAAATTTTTTTTGATTTTTCAAATTGACCCCTCAAGTTTCAGTAATTGCAAATAGCCCCAAAGTTTTCGGAAATTACAAATTGACCCCAAAACCCGTGCGACCAGATTTGCAAAAACAGTCCAGAATTTTGATATTTCCAGATTTCAAAAATTCGAATTTTTCAGCTCACAAAAACCCTATATGCGATTTTTAGTTCAAAAAGTCCTGGAGTTTTCAAAAACTATAAAATCGGCACAAATCTAAAAAAACAGTTTTACCCAATCATAGATCCAGTCATAACAAGTAAGAATCAATTTACAGAACATAATTATCACGTGTTTACATATACATAATTAAACATATACGATGAAAACACATTATGTTCAGGCTTTTCGTATAATAATGATGGAGTTGGCTCTGATACCACTGTTGGGATAGTGGTTGGGATGCCTCGAATGTCAATACAACGAAAGTGCGGAATTTAAAATTTTTCGAAGCACCCAAGGTCCCATATTAGATTCTTCATATTATTTATACGCAAGCAAGAAACAAAAACACACAGAGTAATTAAACAAGGGGCTTTTTGCAATTTACCTCACCACAGGCAAGGTGGTGGCAACCTTCAGTTCTGATTCTGAATCTGGATCTGGATCTGGTTCGCAGAAGTGATCCAAGCGTCTCACCTCCAAAGTTAGTCCACACCAATTGGATTCTGGCAACACCTCCTAGTCTTAGGCTCAGAACTAGATCTAGGAGATTTGTCGAAGCAGGACTGTGCAGATCTACTTGCCAATGCAAGATCTAACACGGTGGAACAAGGGAGAGGCGGCGGCGCTAGGGCAGCTCACGGCAGCAGGTGGCGGCGGCTCTAGGTTGGCGGCACAAAGGAGAGGGGGCGGCGGCTAGGGTAGAGAGAGAGGCTAGGGTTTTTCTAGGGTGTTAGCTTTTTGAGCTCTAGTAGAACCCTATTTATAGACTCCCTCTTGATCTAGGTTTTGCAAGACTCCTCATGGGCTTTTAATTAAAGGCCCATGTCTTGCAAGCCTTTCATTTAATTAATTACTTAATTAAATGCCCAATCCAATTAAATATTTCTTTTATATAATTAATTAGCAACTCAATTAAGTATTTAATTAATCAAGTCAGTCAATTAATTAATCTCCCACTTGAAGTAAATACTTTTAATTCATTTAATTGATTTAATTACCTTTAAATCAATTAATTCCTTTAGTATCATTTTCAACAGTCACCGTCCAATTGTATTGTGTGTGACCCTCTGGGTTCACCATCAATTGGCAGCAGGCCCACGAATTCTTCGTGATTTAATTTATGAACAATAAATTGCTCCGGTCAATTAAACAACCTTTAATTGACCACTCCTAGAATCAAATCCTCTATTAACTCAGGAGTACCTACACTTCATGGTCGATGTCTAGCCACAAGCCCATGAAGCCCAACTTCAGGTGAATTGATACTTGTGAACCTCATCTCATATAATTACCATGTGCATACGGTCCTTCTATCGACTAATATTCCCGATCAAGACTTAGGGTGTGTGAATTGATCGGCACCTCTAAATTTGTCTCGATAACTATACTTTCTAATTCAGGATAATATTACAGTGTGACTCCTAAATTTGGAAACCCCTTTCCAAATCCGTCACCGACTACGGTCGTAGGTTCCTTGGATATATTATCTAAGAATCGTATAGGAAATTCTCTCACTCATTACAGTGAGTCAATAGATTCCATATCGGTACTAACCACTCGCGCACATGTCCATACGCACCCAACCTAGGCATGTTATGACCAAGCTACGTGGCCTATACCTAGATCTAAGTACGCACTTTCATGCACCGAATTCGCCCTAGTACCTCAAGTCAAAGGACTAAATCGTACACTATTATAATCCTTGAGAAACATCCCATCACCGATATGCGACATGCGCTTCCACAATGGGTTTCTCTGTCCGGGTCGTTCGATGCGTTCAATCCTCCATTGAACCACCTACTCGTATGCACTGGCCTCAAATGCCTTGCTCATGAAACGCTACAAATTCACTCCATGTGAATCATGCATACTTGTACAAGTCTTGGCGATTCCTACGATACCCCATCTCGTTCGGAATCTATGACTTGGAACAGTTTTAAGATTACGACCTTTGAGACTGTTTCATGATTGCACTCAGTACTGAAGTGAATCGTCCCATAGTCTAATGTAATCTAAGGGTTTTAACCAATCGCTTAAATGTATTCGCAAGAGATGAAGTTGGCCATTGTTTATCCTTATACACATATAAATAAACGTGTGTATTATTACATTTATACTAAAGAAAGATAATAATAGTTCCAATACAAGCTAAATATATTGGCTTGCAGGGCACTATCCCATCAAGACTAGTAGTCATGTTACTTTTTTTTTCATTTCATTTTAACAATAAGCTAAAAAAAAAAAAGTTCCCCGAATTCTCGAAAACCAGTCCCGATCCCACCCCTACGATCGCTGGCTCCGGTGGCTTTTGGTCGGAATTGGTTGAGGGTTTATGTTCCCCTTGTCGTGGAGAACTCGTACATATATAAAGATCTTTTCAATCCTTTGAGTAATCTATTCGAATTTTGAGTTCTAATTTTCGAATTGTAGGTCAAAATTTTCGAAATTTCAAATCGTGATTTCTTCTTCGATTCTTAACCAAACTTCGTAATTCTTGTTGCATTAGTTTCCCCTGACCGTGGGCATCATTTTCAATAGGTTTATTGTAGCTGCCATAGACGGTTGAGCTCCGCCCATGACAAGAGGAACAAAAATCTTCAACCAATTTCAACAAACGGCCACCGGAAGCCAACTTTCGTCCATAGGAGTAAGAAGGCAATAATTGCAAAAACAACCTGCTCAATTTTAGACAATTGCATTTTCCCCCTATTTTGAAACGGCTGAGTGAGAATTGGTATGATTTTTGGACTTTTGGTATGAAAATTGAAAATTCCAAATTCTACGGTACCAAAATTGAACGGGTAGATTAGTACCAAAATTGAACGGGCAGATTAATGCCCCATGTGCCCCTCACATGCACTTAACGGAGGAGACTAAACGGCCGTGACAAAACTTAACGGCTGTATGATTTTTGAACTTTTGGTATTAAAAATGAAATTTGCCCAGTTCTATGGTACCAAAATTGAATTTTAGCCACCATATTTGATATTTTCAGCTCAAAATCAATGGTCAAAATTGTAACATTTTAGGGGCAAGGAATTAACACGATGGGTTATTTTTGTAAATGAATTATACTTAAAAATTTGGCAGAAAAATTACAAAATTATGATTGATTTTGGTATGAAATTTGTCATTCTGAAAGTGTGGTATGCAATGTATAAAGTAGGTAAATGTTTGTTATGAAATGTGAAATTCATAATTCCTGCCCAAAAATTTTCCTCCCTGCCCGAAATTCATAGATCCGTCCAAAATTTAACGGTGGTATGAAAATTGAAAAAGGTTGATTGATTTTGGTATGAAATGTGTCATTCTGAAAGGTATGGTTTGAAATGTATAAAGTAGGTAAATGTTTGGTATGAAAAGTGCAATTCTCTCTTTTAATTAACTAAATAGGTCAAAATTGAATCCCGGTCTCACTAAACGTTGTGTTACGAGCAAAACATGTTATAGTTTTGGGCAGGTTTTCCATAACAGGGGTTTTCGTGCATTTTACCTGAATTTTGAGTCCTATTATGTATTCGGATCTATGGCTCCTGAAGTTGACCAAATACCAGTTTGGTCTTCAATTTATTTTGGGGATAAGTGTATGATCCCCCATGTTATGAGAAACATTCACGAATATATCATATGTTTTTTTCTTCACAAAATTTCCTTTATGTCCAATTATGTTTAAGCTTTTGACATAAGTATGTTACAGCGTCTTAAGTGAGACTCGAACTAAGTTTTCATTTAATTATTTTACAAAATGACCAAAATAACCCTATTTATCAGGAGCTTCAAGGCCCGCATCATCTACAAACCCACGGCCACGCCAGCCTAGGATGGTATTAAAATGTTTTTCACTAAAGGAATCAAAGTAATACTAGCCTCAATTTGTGGGACAATTGTATGATTTTGGAAAAAATAATTTATAGAATTAAGGTTGTCAAAACCTACATACTATACCTTTTGAAAAATATTAAATATCATATTATAAAAATTATTGATTCGACACCTATAACATACATTTTCCCATCTTGAACTTCACAAAATCACCGATTTGACACATATCACATATTTTCTTCCCAGAGCCCAAGCATCCAAATAACATCTCAAATTTTCAAAACCCTGAACACCCAACATTCAATGCAAATAGAGTTCTAAAGATATCACGGAAACCAACCAAACTAATATTATAAACCAATGTTCACTGAAACCATGCCGAAACCGATTCATATACACCAACGATACTCATAAAGTTGTTGAAATCCAACCTCTAACCAACGTAATTTTAAAGTACTAAATAACATATTTAAACAAGCATTTCCACAACAAAAATCACAGGATTAAGCACCAATAAACAAATGGAAGAGAAGACAAAACTTCCATAAAAGTACACTAAAGCAGGAGAACCCTGATACAATTTCTTGAAAATATAGAGACTAATAAAAATATTCATCATCACAATCACAAATACTATTTTAAACATTTGATATTTTCTATGGTTGTCACACATGTCAACCAAGCATCCCAAACACGAGAGTACAAGAGCAGAAGGCGCGTCTATTTGATAGAATCGCAAACTTTTTTGGTAATTTAATTATATAGAAAACACAGTTAGTCATTTAACTTTTACACAATATTAATTTTAGTTCTATGTACATTAACTTTCGATCAAAGTTGATCTTATTACTGAAGAAACTTTTTATAATTGAAGAATAAAAATTGAAACTTATTAAAAGTTGAAGGACAAAAATTTGTAACTGCATGATGAAAATTAAAACTTATTGAAAGTTAGAGGACGAAATTTATTATGCATAGGTCTAAAATTGAAATTGGGTGAAAGATAAATGATTGAATATGTGTATGGTGTATTCAGACCATTTCCAATGACCAAGGGAGAAGCTAGATCTCCATTAATTCAAGAGGATGTCCCTTTGAATCCAATCACTCATCGCTCCAAGGGGTGGAGCAAATCAAGGTTGGCTTGCCCCAATCCCTTGAATCTTGAAGTCAATTTTTATATTTATTTTTATTTTTATTTAATAAAATTCTTTCTTTTTTAAAAAATAAAAAGTTTCTTTAATTTATGATTAATTTTAAAAATGTTAATTTTAATTTTAAGAATGTAACATTTATTTAAGAAACTTAAATAAAATTTAATTATTAAAAATTATATTAAAAGAACGTAACTTTAATTTAATAACATTGTAAAAAACATAAATACAATTTATTTTTATTATTATTATTAAGTGATAGTGGGAAAAATAAGAATGAAAATTAAATGAAATGGATATATTGAGTAATTGGAGATGACTATAAAAAAGAAAGGAAAAACTGATCTTGAAATTTGAGGGAAAACAGATCTTAGGCTAATTAGTAGTCACTGTAAATAGCCTCACAAGACTATTTTTGAAAGAATACCAAAATCACTGGACTATTAATGTGGATGGATTTTCCCTGAGACCGCGTACAGCAATATAGGAGGCTTCATAACAATAACAATAGATATGTGTGTAGGTCTTAAAGGTCTTAAAAGTGTTAGGAAGTTGTACACCCAATTACAACTAAAGTAGGAATGAGATAATTTGTGAAAAAAATGATAAAAACAATTAAAGTAAAAATCTCAAGCAGCCGTAGAAAGATTTTACTGTAACAAAAGGATTATACCACTATTTATAACAAAGGTGGGATGCCAAATATTAGGAAAAATATTACTTTTTTCTGTCTATATTTTTCTCATATTCTCTTCTTTTGTTATTTTCTTATGTAGGAATCAATTCTTATTTTACTATTAAAATGAAATTCAATTAAATTTTACTCTACATACAAATGTTACAACTTACGTAATATATATAGACGTCACCAATGGCGGAGCTAAAGGTAGACTGGGGGCGACCGCACCCCCAAGAATATTTCATTAAATTATATCAGTAGTGAGATACAATGAAGTAAGTCCCTTGGTCAGATGGCTAGAATGTTTTGCAATGTCCCTTATAGACCAGGGTTCGGGTTCGATTTCTACTAGGTGCACATTCTTTTAAACCAATATTTGTGCATTCTTCTAATTTTCCTTTTTCTTTTAATGTCTCGGAAAAAAATTTGCCCCCCCCCCCCCAAGAAAATCCATCTAGCTCCGTCACTGGGCGATGATCAATAAATTTTGGGTTTTTTGTACTTTGCACCCCCGAAACACAATAAATTGATACTTTGTACCCTGACAAAATTAACCTTTGACACCCTCAAATTAAAAAAAAAAAAAACCCTCAAATCCCTCATCATTTTCTCGGGCAAAGTTGACCGTCGAGGTGAAAAAAATTTAAGACAAAGTTGAACTTACCAATTTTTACTCATTCAATTGTTGTGCATAGCACGTTTAATTTGTACAAGCTATAATTCATGGCTTGTTAACTTGGTATATGATTTAATCAATCCAAATTCATGTTACTTAATTTGTGTATATTATATATATATGTGTGTGTGTAACTTGTTCAATCGGATCGAAAATTTATCTATTTTGCCTTAGATTTTTTTCACCCCGATGGTCAACTTTGCCGTAAAAAATGAGGGGTTTGAATTTTTTTAATTTGAGGGGGTTAAGTGTTAATTATGTGTTTCGTGGGTGCAAGTTGCTGATTTGTTCTTAATTCGAGGGTATAAGTGCTAATTTTATTTTGGGGGTGCAAAGTGTCAAATATTTATTATTGAGTTACCTATTTTTTCCTTGAATTTTTGCTTGAAGAAACCCAAAAGAGTGTAATATGCTGCATTTTTTATATTTTGAGGGTGCAAAGTGCTAAATTTAAATTTTGAGAATACAAAATGCCTATTTTTCTTATTTTGGGGGTGCAGTGTAAAAAACCCTTAAATTTTCTTCAGCAAATTGGCGGTAACTTGAGCTTCAACATGAAGTGACAAACTTTTTTTGGAAAATTCTTCACTGGACCCGGTCTAGTAGCAAACTCCTAGACCATGTGGTCCAGTTTTATTACAATTAAAAAATTCATTGTATTTTTGCCTAATCAAACCCACTAAATATTTTATTTGTATTCACAGTTTTACCTTATAATTTCTTGATTTACTTTAAGATTAATTTTATGAGATTAAAACTAAGAAAGATTTGTTAATCTTAATTAATTATATAAATTATCTGATGAATACGTGAATACATAAATCTTTATATTTCTTATAATAATTTTAAATTTCAAACAAATTAAACTATTTATTTAAATTAATACAATCTACATTATATTTTATAATACATTATTAATATATTATAGATTTACTAAAGAACCTAGGGCCTATTTGAAAGGCTTTTGCTTCGGTTTCGCTGGTCTTGATTTTAAAAAAAAAAAGATTTGAGTGTTTCGGTGAAACATTTAAAACCCCATTTGGTTGTGTTTTTTATGCTGGGTTTTGTAGTTCTGGAATAATTAAACCCACTTGGATTTATTTTGGATGTTGGAGTTTGAAGAAAAAAATAAGTGATAGGTGTCAAATAAATATCTTTTTAGGAGAGTTTTAGAGAAAATAAATAAATGGTAAATATCGTATCAATGTTTTACAGATTTCAGGAGTTTGGGATATGTTTGTGATAAGTTTCGTGGGTTTGACGAAACTTATTTGAAAGAGTTTTGACCCGATTTAGCAAAATCCACAAGACTGTATCAAAATCTATCCACATAGAGCATAGATATCTAATGTAAAGAAATTATGTATACATATTATATACTCTATTCAACTTATAGTCAAAATAACATCTTCAAATTTACAAACGACTATATATAAAGATATAATAAACCAAAAAAAAAAAAAATATTTGAACACAACACATTTTTTCTGAATTGATACTCTATTAGGTAATAGTTTTCATTCAATTTATTTGATGAAATGGCTCTCCTTTGGTTTTTATTTTTAAGTTTTTATCCGAGAAAGTATTTTATCTGAATATATTTAATTACAAGGAAAGGAAACGATGTTTGCCTTTTGGTTAACACAAAAATCATATATTGATGACATGCATTGATTGTTTATGATTTATTAGAATTCAATTACACCTTTCTGATTTCTTTGTAAATATAATTAATTAATATAAAAATAAATCAAGATTATATAAGGTAGAAAATATAAATAAGAATATTTGTTGGGGTTGGTTAGGTAAAATAACCAATAAATTATAATTGGAAAAAAGACCTGGTCTGGTGAAGAATCTCCTTTTTTTTTTTCCAAATTACTTTTGTAACTTTCAATTCTTAGCAAAGAAGATTACTTCTTTGCTTAGAAATTGCAACGCGACATAATTGGCTTTATTTTCTGACAAAAAGTTAAAAGATATCCCAACAATTAATCTATAAATAATATGTGATAAATTTGTAGCAGGCAACATTTTGAGTGTGTGTCACTAAAAAAAAAAAAAATATTTTGAGTGTGTAAATATAGATATCTGAGATGGATCCAAATCATGAGGACGATGATCATCCTTCTGCAACTAATTCTTTACCATTAATGGACGACGACGATGATGGTGACGATGAAGATTCATTTACTAGAATTTTCTTTGAAGCCAGCCCTCCACCGCCGTTCAATTCCGTCTATATCAAGAGGCGCGGCCATGCCGAATTCGACCCTCCCCCATGTTTTCCCAATTCTGATAATTTGAAGCCCAATTGGAAACTCAAGCAATTTGTAATTGTTACTGATAATATTATTCATGAAGAGGAAGCAGTTTGCAGATTCTGCTTTCATCGGCTGATCTCCAACTACCGTCCATGTATGATTCATGCTAGATCTGACCAACTGCTCATCCTACCTCCTCTACATTCTTGTTTCCAGTAGACATTAATGGACGACGACAATGACTATTCCTACGGTTGCATCATCAAACCCATGCGTCTACCATCTTTTAATTATAATAATTTGGAACCCAATCGGAAGCTCAAGAAAGGTGTACTTGTTACAGTCGGAGTTACAACACCACCAAATACTGCTAATACTACTAATACTACTAATGAGATTGAAACTTATAATATTATTCCTGAAGAGGAAGCAGTTTGCAGATTCTGCTTTCATCGGTTGTTTCCAATAGACATTAACAATAATAATGTGATGAAGACGAAATGTGGATGTCCTCTTACACTGACACATGAAAATTGTGTGATCAACAACAACAACAACAAGTGTGATATGTGTGATCAAGATGTCGGTTATATACGTGTAACCTTATCGAGGGCTTCATGTATCAGCACAAAAAAAGACGCCGACGATAAGGGTTCCTCGTCCCGTAGAAGTATTCTTACAAAGTGGAGCTGTTTCAAGACAATAAGCTGATTGATATCATATAAGTATGTAATTTATTTACCGTGTGTTACTTTTAGTTTCAGCAGCAATTCCATTTCTTTCCATGTTCTAGATTATTAGAGATCTATCATCAATGTATTATGTAATGAGACAGATTGAGAAGTCATTTAATTAAGGCATTGGCCTTAGGCCTCATATACAAATACAGAGTGATTAAATAATTATCAGAGTGATCCAAGGATTAGCAAAGAAAACCTGGACAAGTGTTTCACTACTCCAAGTGATATAGTGCAAGATTTATAAAAACAGAAGGGGATTTTGTGCAATAAAATTTAACGTTTTTTTTGCAAGTTAGCTCCTTGTGATATGTCTAATGGGCCATTTACCTCCATGTGAAATAAAAACAGGCAATTTAACTCCCCGTGAAATGAAATAATGAGCAATTTACCTCCTCGTAATATAAAATTAGGCAATATATATCCCAGTGAAATGAAATAATGAGCAATTTAACTCCCTGTAATATGAATTAATAAGCAATTTAGAGGGAGGTTATGTGCTTCTTTTATAAAATCACAAGGAGTTATTTTGTCATTTTTCTTAACACGGGGAGTTAAATTGTCTATTTAGGATATCACAGGGAGATATTTTACCCTTTTAATTATCACAGGGAGTTAAATTGCCTATTTTGAATAACACAGGGAGTTAATCTGCTATCCACTCAAAATTTAACTCATGATAGTTTCATTCGGGTTTTCCATAAACCTAGGGAATTTTGTGCATTTTAATTAGTTAGATAGACGAAAATCAAATCCTAGTCTGACTAAACGTGAGTGTTACACACGCCCTTCAAAAGTTTAATAGAGTTGGATGACAAGGGTTTCAAGCAAAGTTTTCAAAGCATTAACACACGACAGTTTTGGATAGGTTTCCTGCAACACAAAGAGGTTTCGTGCATTTTACTCGACTTCCGTGTCCTATTATGTATTCGGATCTATTGCTCCTTCAAGTTGACAAAATACCCATTTAGTCTTCAATTTATTTGGGGTAAGTGTACGATTCCCCTATGTTTTGTAAAAGGGTAAACACCAATTTTGGTCCCTCTTATCATTAAATTTTTATAGAGTGGTTCTTCTTATGTTTTTTTTTTCACTTTAGTCCCTACTATGAATTATTTGTTTCACTTTATATAGTCATTTTCAAGTGGTCTAAGGCGATTCCGATAACATATGATATGCTCATGAGGGCAATTTTATCATTTCAAGTAAACTTACAGGGATATTTTCATCTTTCATTTATTTTAAAAAAAACTAAATATATAATCTCTTCCAAACTAGCCTTTCATTCCAGTCCAACTTAATCGTAAATTTTTTTTAAACTAAAATTTTTTCCTAAAATCTTTTTCAAACACCAAGTTGCTCACCAATTAAACAATATCTCAAATAGTCTCAACAGTGAACGGACGAAAATGTCCTAAAAAATATTCATATGCATGTCACGTGTTATCGGAACCACCTGATAAGGACTAAAGTGGAACATATAATTCATAGTAGGGATTAAAGTGAAACAAATAATTTATAGTAGGGACTAAAGTGAAAAAAAATCATAAGAAGGATCACTCTGTAAAAAGTTAATGATAAGAGGAACGAAGGTGGTATTGACCCTACTATTGGATTTGAACCTATGACTCTCGCCGTATGAAAAAAATTCGTTACTTCATGTTGAAGCTCAAGTCACCGTCAATTTGCTGATCATCGCCGAGTGACGTCTATATATATTACGTAAGTTGTAACATTTGTATGTAGAGTACAATTTAATTGAATTTTATTTTAAGAGTAAAATAGGAATTCATTCCTGCTTGAGAGAATAACAAAGGAGAGAGTATGAGAAAAACACCGACAAAAAAAAAAGTAATGTCTTTCCTAATATTTCGTGTTTCACCTTTATTATAAATAGTGTTATAATGCTTTTGTTACAATAAAATCTTTCTACAGTTGCTTGAGAATTTTACTCCAATTATTTTTATCATTTTTTTTAATTCACAAATTATCTCATTCCTACTTTGGGTGTACAACTTCCAAACACTTTTAAGACCTACACTCACTCACATCTGGGGATTATTGCTATGAAGCCTCCTATACAATGTTTTCAGAATCGGACCAGACAGTGAACCGATGAACCGACTAGTTACTGGTTTTACTGGTCAAACCGATCGGATCACTGGTCGGACCGGATGGCGTCATAATAATATAATAAATATATTTAATTTTAAAGTATATGTAATGTGCGTAAAATTTAAACATTATCCTGCAATTGATTAAAAATATAAAATTTGTTATATTATACTAAAATGAAATCATATAATATTTATCTAACTTATATCATAACGGTAATATGGTATTAATTTGTATGCTCATATAAATGATTATATTTCTTTATAAAAAATTTAAAGTGTGAGTTAAAAATACAACAAACTAAGAAATTCATAAATTTTAAAATATGGTTATGTATAAAGTCTAATATTCAAAGTCAAACTTGCATATTATATCGATTTGACTCTTTATCCTAAAAATAATATTGAAATAAATATTTTATAGAATAAATTTTAATAAAAAAATTATTATTTGAGTATTAATTTTCATTCATAATGTGTAAAATACTTATTTGAGTTAATTATCTAATTTATAAATAAATTTGGCTATAAGTTTTTATAATTTATAAATTTTAATTTGTATTAAAAGTTCAACAAAAGTGATGTAGCTTAAATGGTAAGGAAGTCACTTTTCACTCTAAAGATTAGGTGTTCAAATCCCAACTTTTACAAGAATTTTTAACATTAAAAAAATTAAAATAAACTAAAAAAAAAAAAAGGATATTCAGAATCGGGTTGTTCGGCTGTTTCGGACCGGTTCAACCCGATTCAAACTAGGTTTTGGAGTAAGTGGTTTTAGGGGGTAAATCGGATCGGACCAACCTCCGGTTCGCGGTCGGACCGGCCGGTCCGGTTCGATTTTAATAACATTGCTCCTATATAGATGTACGCGGTCAATGGAAAATTCATCCACACATTAATTGTTTCCAAACGATAAAATTTCAAAAATAGTCCAGTGATTTTGGTATTCTTTCAAAACTAAGTTCAGCTTTCCCTTAAATTTCAAGTCCAACTTCCCCTTTTATTTTTATAGTCATCTCCAATGACTTAATATTAATTTTTTAAAAATTAAAATTACGTTTCTTTTAATGTTTAATTTTTAATAATTAAATTTTATATAAGTTTCTTAAATAAAGGTTACATTTTTAAAATTAAAATGATTTTTTTTAAACTAATCATAAATTAACGAAATTTTTATTAAAAAAAAAAAGAATTTTATTAACTAAAAATAAATAAAAACAAAAAATCATTGGCTTCAATATTCAAGGGATGGGGGCAAGTTAACCTTGGTTTGCTCCACCCCTTGGACCAATGGATGGTTGGATTCAATGGAGATCTAGCTTCCATCTTGGTCAATGTAGATGGTCTGACTACACCATACACATATTCAATCCTTTATCGTTCACCCAATTTCAGTTTTAGACCTATGCTTAGTAAATTTCGTCCTCTAACTTTCAATAAGTTTCAATTTTCATCATGCAGTTACAAATTTTTGTCCTTCAACTTTTAATAAGTTTCAATTTTTGTTCTTCAATGACAAAAAGGTTCTTCGAT
Organism: Penstemon barbatus; assembly: GCA_003313485.2. Classification (NCBI taxonomy): domain Eukaryota; kingdom Viridiplantae; phylum Streptophyta; class Magnoliopsida; order Lamiales; family Plantaginaceae; genus Penstemon; species Penstemon barbatus. The sequence goes on from CM064879.1 coordinate 27,031,091, forward strand.
AATAAGATTAAATTTGTAATTGCAGGACAAAAATTAAAACTTATTGAAAGTTAATGGACGATTATTATTATGCATAGAACTAAAATTAATATTGTGTAAAAGTTAAATTACTAAATATGTTTTCAGTATAGTTACATGACTATCTTTAAGAAATGCAAAGTTACAAGATCATTTTTAAAATTTTGCAGTTTTTAAACTGTATAACTTTGACTCATTACTACTAGCATGATATGGAATTTAATTCCCTGTGGGTAGGGGTGTTCAACGAAATCGTCAAACCGCCCCAACCCAAACCAATCGCAATTCACGAATTGAACAATAAATGATCTGGTCTTGGGCTTCGTGAAAAAATACCCGCAAATTATGATCGGGTTTGAGTTTATATTTTAAAAGTCCGCGTAAACCGCATCCAACCGCATGTATATAAAATAACAAATTGTGTTTTATTATTTAATATAATTTAAGCACATACATACTTTTAATTTAACGTATCAACCCCAAAGCCTAATTTATCCCTAAAAATTACTCGACACAATTTATTAACAATCCAAGTTAAATTATATCGATTGACAACCACCAATATCAATTTTAATGATTAAAATATTTTTTATTTTTGTTTATTGTTTGAAAAGTATTGTTCAGTTTTGTATTTGAGTAACAATTATTGGTCTTTATATAACGAGTGTAGACTTTAAATAGGTTAACAAATTAAAGCTAAAAATTATGAAAATGTAGTATTGTTCATACTATTATGGAATATTCAAGGATTTTATTCTTAGATAAAAGTACAATAACAAAATAGTCCTAGTAAGTGGTAATAAATTCAAGTAGAGTCTCAAAAAAAAAAAAAAATACTTCATTATAATAGGAAAAGCTAGGGTGTAGATCATATGTACCACTTTTAGTGTACCACACTTGTGTATCACTATTATCTAATTGCCACGTGTACATTTGACAATTATTTTTAATTGTCACATGTACATGTGGCAATTAATTATTAATGATACACAAGAGTGGTACACTAAATGTGGTACAGAGGATCTTGAGCCGAAAAGCTAAGACCGCAAAAATCGCCCCAACCCGAAAGGACCGCAAAGTACAATATCTGGACTTATTGGGTTGGGTTTGGTCTAGAGTATTAAAAATACGCAAATACTGGGTTGGATTTAGGCGAGTATAAAATCGCACTAAACCGCACCGCCAGCACCCCTACATGTGGGTCTAAGAAATATTTTGTTACCCCTCCGGCCCCCTTTTTTTTCTTCTCCATTAGCTATAATATTCGGTCAAACTTTTTAATTTTCTAATTGACTTATCATGTTAAATTATTTAAATTTATAGTGTATTAAATCTTTTAAATGTTAATATGTATGGTGTCATATAATATTATCAACTTATTAATAAAATATAGTAATTAAATTATTTATTATAATTTTTAAGAATTTAATTAACTTAATTGGTCAAATATATCAATGAATAAAAAGAAAAGAACAGAGGTAATATTGTATATAAAAAGAAAAAATAAGGTGATATATATCAAATCGATGATTTTGTGGAGTTTGCGATGGAAAAATGTATGTTGCGATGTTAAATCAATGATTTTTTTAACGGGAAATTTAGTAATTTCCAAAAGGTAGGTTTTGACAACCTTAATTCTACAAAATTAATTTTTCCAAAATCATATAATTGTCCCTCAAACAGAGGGCGAGTATTTCTTTGATCCCGCCAGTGAAAAACATTGCAATACCATCCAAGACTAGCCTGCCCGTGGGATTGTAGATGGTGGGGGACTTGGAAGCCGCTGATAAATAAGGTTATTTTGGTCATTTAGTAAATTAATTAAATGAAAAATTAAGTTCCAAGTCTCACTTAAGGTACATAATACACTTCTGTCAAAAGCTTAACATAATAGGTCAAAAAGGCTGTCAAAAGCTAACATAACTGGTAAAAAAAGCAGTCAAAAGCAAACATAACTGGACATAAAGAGAATTTTGTGAAGAAAAAAATTAACAGTTGATATCTTCGTGAAGGTTTTACAAAGGGTAAATATCACTTTTGGTCCCTTTTATTATTAACTTTTTACAGAGTGGTCCCTCTTATATTTTTTTTCACTTTAGTCCCTACTATGAATTATTTGCTTCACTTTAGTCCCTATTATGAATTATCTGTTTCACTTTAGTCCTTATCAGGTGGTTCCGATAACACGTGACATGCATATGAATATTTTTTTAGGGCATTTTCGTCCCTTCACTATTGAGACTATTTGAGATATTGTTTAATTAGTGAACAATTTTGGTGTTTGAAAAAGATTTTAGGAAAAAACTTTAGTTTGGAACAAAATGTACAATTAAGTTGGACTGTAATGAAAGGCTAGTTTGGAAGATATTATATATTTAATTTTTTTTAAATAAATAGAAAGACGAAAATATCCCTGTTAGTTTACTTGAAATGACAAAATTGCCCTCATGAGCATATCACATGTTATCGGAATCGCCTTGGACCACTTGAAAAGGACTAAAGTGAAACAAATAACTCATAGTAAGAACTAAGTGGGAAAAAAAACATAAGAGGGACCACTCTGTAAAAAGTTAATGATAAGAGGGACCAAAAGTGGTGTTTACCCTTTCTATTAATTACTTTTGTAACTTTCAATTATTAGCAAAGATGATTACTTCTTTGCTTAGAAATTGCAACGCAACATAAGTGGCTTTATTTTCTGACAAAAAGTTAAAATATATCCCAACAATTAATCTATAAATAATAAGTGATAAATTTGTAGTAGGCAACATTTTGAGTATGTAAATATAGATCTCTGATATGGCTCCAAATCATGATGACGATGACCATCCTTCTGCAACTAAATCTCTAACGGAATCCGCATGTCCACCATCGTTCAATTATAATAATTTGGAGCCCAATTGGAAGCTCAAGAAAGGTGTACTTGTTACAACACCACCAAATACTGCTAATACTACTCATGAGGTTGAAATTTATAATATTATTCCTGAAGAGGAAGCAGTTTGCAGATTCTGCTCACATCGGTTGTTTCCAGTAGACATTAACAATAATAATGTGATGAAGACGAAATGTGGGTGTCCTCTTACACTGACACATGAAAATTGTGTGATCAACAACAACAACAACAACAAGTGTAATACGTGCGATCAAGATGTCGGTTATAAACGTGTAACTTTATCGAGGGTTTCAAATATCAGCACATTAAAAGAAGTCGACGATAAGGGTTCAAAGTGGAGCTGTACAATAAGCTGATTGATATCATATAAGTATGTAATATATTTACCGTGTGTTATTTTTAGTTTCAGCAGCAATTCCATTTCTTTTCCATGTTCTAGATTATTAGAGATCTATCATCAATGTATTATGTAATGAGACAGATTGAGAAGTCATTTAATTAAGGCATTGGCCTTAGTCCTTATATACAAATACAGAGTGATTAAATAATTAACAGATGATCCAAGGATTAGCAAAGAAAACCTTATTTATTAAAACAGAAGGGGATTTTGTGCAATAAAATTTAACGCATGATAGTTTCATCCAGGTTTTCCATAACATACGGAATTTTGTGCAATTTAATTAGTTAGATACATGAAAATCAAATCTTGGTCTGACTAAACGCGAGTGTTGCTCACACCCTTCAATTATGAGTTGGATGGGAAGGGTTTCGAGCAAAGTTTTTAAAGCATTAACACACGATAGTTTTGAGTAGGTTTTCTATAACACAGAGGGGTTTCGTGCATTTTACTCGAATTCCGTGTCCTATTATGTATTCGAATGTATTGCTCCTCAAGGTAGTCTTCAGTTTATTTGGGTAAGTGTACGATTCCCCTATGTTATGTAAAACCTTCACGAAAATATCAAATGTCATGTTTTTTCTTCACCAAATTCTCTTTATGTCCAGTTATGTTAGCTTTTGAAAGACTTTTTGACCAGTTACGTTAAGCTTTTGACAGAAGTGTATTACGTACCTTAAGTGAGACTTGGAACTTAATTTTCATTTAATTAATTTACTAAATGACCAAAATAACCTTATTTATCAGCGGCTTCCAAGTCCCCCACCCCACCATTGGTATTGCAATGTTTTCACTAGAGGGACCAAAGAAATACTCGCCTCTATTTGAGGGACAATTATATGATTTTGGAAAAATTAATTTTGTAGAATTAAGGTTGTCAAAACCTAAAATCATATTACCTTTTGGAAATTAATAAATTTCCCGTTACAAAATCATTGATTTGACACCACAACATACATTTTTCCATCTCAAACTCCACAAAATCATCGAATTGACATGTATCACATACTTTCTTCCCTTAACCCAAACATTCAAACCAATCCAAATCACATCTCATGATTTCAAAACCCTGAACACCCAACATTCAAACTCAATGCAAATAGCGTTTTAAAGATATCACGGAAACCACCTGAACTAATATTCTAAAAAGTTCATTGAAACCAGGCCAAAACATATCCATATACACCCAACAATACTGATAAAGTTGTTGAAATTCAACATCTAACCAACATAATTTTGAAGTACTAAATACCTTATTTAAACAAGCATTTCCACAACCAAAAATCACAGGATTAAGCACCTATATACAAATGGAAGAGAAGACAAAACTGCCATAAAAGTACACTGTTCATAAGAGTTCACTCACAAGCAAGAGAACCCTGATACAATTTCTTGAAAATATAGACTAACAAAAATATTCATCATCACACAAATACTATTTTAAACATTTGATTTTTTCAATGAGCGTCACACATGTCAACCAAGCATCCGAAACACAAGAGTACAAGAGCAGAAAACGATTCCAAAAGAGTCAACTTAACATGAAAGTACTAAAACGACATAAACTGTAACATCAGCAATGTATATGTTTACACTAGAAATAGGTTCCTTCAGGAGGCTGGACCAGCTTACGATTTTGTGGAGCTGCCATCTCTTTCTTCAGCTGTGTCAATATGGTTTCCATTGTGTACTCCCGCTGCCAATTTGATAGAATCGCAAACTTTTTTGGTTCCACCTATACCGCAAAAGATCATATTTATGTAATGAAAATGCTTTTGACATCTGATTCATGATAAAAATATGCAAAAAGACCAAGAAATTTAATAATGAATTGACTCCACTAGGAAGAAGAAAAATAATCCATATAATAGAGTTAAGTTTCCAGCTTTTTCTTCTTTCAACAAGTCTCGCATTTTAGTGATCTAATTAGGACTAATGAGTCTTGACTTGATTTGGAACTGTGTTCAGTTCGAGTGGAAAGTATTATTTTTTCCCTTAAAATTTTTGACTACTTGATAACAAACATGTTTTAAATGTCATTCAAAATAGCGTAAGTCTAATTATGTAAATGTTATTCATCCCAACCATCATATAGCAAAATGACTTCAAAATTAACTAGAAACCATGTTTAAAAAGAGAGAGCCAATTCTAGGAAACTTTCCGACTCCCAAGACCCATGTAAGGAAAGTAATAATTCAATAAAAGAAATAAAGAATATAGAGAATTGTAAAAATCCATCTTAAGCTAAATCTTGCTTATATATGATGAAGTCCATATTTTCAGCATGAAATGAGAAAACACCATATTATATGAGATAATTGGGGTTCATTGTCATACCACTCCAGTTTCATGGTTAACACAAGTCATGTTAATCCGAGAATGGAAACGAACAGTGGGAGGCTTCTCTGGATAATCTTTGTCACAGAACAGCTTCAACTGGTATATTCTCCCTTCATGAACAGACTGCCCAAATGAAAAAGAAAAATAAATTATTAAATCCAGAGTTAGAGTAAAAGGGCTAATAGCCGATTCTATCAGTACATTATTGAATGATGGAACGCACTTTAACAGCTTTTTTTAATTATCCCAGACAATACAAACGTCACACTTGTTGTATGATAATGTCATGTTATAGAAACAAAGATGTACCAAAACAACCATCATCTAAAGAAGTAATAATTTTCAAAGATATCTAAAATAACATATTTATCACTCATAAAAGAAGAGACGGTATCAAGATGAATATCATTTAACTAACTTGCTCGATAATCAAATCAAACCAACAATATATTAACCATAATCATATTGACTGATAGAATGATTAAAACAAACTCTTAGTCTAGAAACAAATTCAAGAAAATATATATTCTTAAAGAGAAACTCCATTCTTGTTACATAAGTGTATAACAAAACGAAAAACGCGCATATAAAGTTCAAGTAAACGAACAAAAATCACATTTTTCACAATCTTAATCAACAGAGGATAAAAGTTCTATTGCGATAAGACAAACTAAGAAGAGGTGGTGCTCACATTATGAGGACCAATGACGGTACCAGTCCAAGATCTCATGTAAATATCATCTCCATCATCCATTCCATAGCTAACGGTACCATCCCCGATTCCCTTTTCACCACGTTCAAGTTCCTCCAGCAATCTGAAATTTCTAGGGACTGCAAAACAAAAAATAAAAATAAAAAATGACTTAAAATTCCAATTTGTTCCTAGGAGTAATCCAAAATTTCATCTCCCAGAATAAGAGCTTTATTGTTCTTTGTAAAAATATGGCAGCCAAAATTATGAATATTTTTGTAAATTGACTTGGAAAATTACAATATATTTATTGAACAATAAACTTTCCTTCACTTCCAACAAACAGAAATGCAAATGAAAGCAGCTCAATATCTGGTGCACACTACTACAATTAAATCTCCTGATTTGCCCTAAAAATATAAAACATTCATAATACATAAAGAATTAAGTTCACTCTTGTTTTCCATTTAGCCCATCAACCAATAAAAAGTACCAACTGAGAAACGTTACCGATTATCGAGATATAACAATAACCCAGAACATAATTATGCTAACAAATCCTAGAAAGAACGGGTGAATAACAGATTATATAGATCCATCAAGAAACTCTAGAAACAATCACTAATTTACACAGAGAAAGAAGGTACTAAAACCCAAAAATCCGACGACCCATTTGCAGATTGACCACAAAATTTAGGGAAATCGATAAAAGATCAAGGAAAATTATTTCTTCCGCGAGAGGGAAAAGTGGTTACCCACGACACTCGTCATGTTGCGGCTACGTCGATCGGATTTCGAATCGGTTTGATGGAAGAAATCGGACTCTGGAGAATCTGAAGAAGAAGAACGCGATGTGGTGGGTGGGGATGAATGGAATTTAGTGGAGTAGGAATAAATAAATAAAGAAATTATTGAAGCAATAATTACGAAATATTTACTAAAAAATCTTTTAAGAAATTATATAAATTGCTACTACTATATTATTATTATTATGTAAATTTATTATCATCATTAATATTATTATTTATATTATTATTATTATTATTATTATTATGGTGAGAGTGAAGAAGAGTAGAAATTATAATTAATTGGAATGGGAAGCTCTTCGGTTGAAGACGAAGACGAGTAGCAAGGGACATGAGTTTTTAAGTCCTTTGATTGGAGATGGTCTAAGAAGTGAGAAATGATCTACTACTATTTTTCAGTTTTTTTGTTTTAAGAGATATATTTTGTAAGCACCGTTACATAATTTTAGTTAATGATTTGAAAGCCACAATTGTTATTTAACTAAGATTAGAAAATTACTCGAAGTGAGTCAAATCCCATATTAACATTTACAACAATTAAAATTGCAATTCAAACATCAAGTAACAAGTAAAAAGAGTCTTTACGAACTGTAAATTTAGAAAATGTAAGTTAAAAATTAATCTACTGAGGTCAATCCACTTATAAAGTTGAGTTTTATACAGAAAATTGTTTGATGTCGTGTGAATGACCACATGTTCAGGGAGATTGTCCGCGTCTCGACAATCCGAGGCCAATGTTATTTTGTCATTCCTTTGTTTCCTCCCTTCAAACTTGTAAGGGGATCATTAGTTCGGAGCACTTATGTGTCCCTTAATTATCCTATTAAAGTCTTTGAGAAATTAAAATGTGTAAACTTTTATCTTTAAGTTATTGGCGGTCCTTAGGATCGTGCCTGTTTTCTTTAAGTATCTCTCATTATTTTGCCCGAACCTCGATGACTCATGTTTTTCAAACAAGTCATGTCGGTTCTCAATCGCAAAAGAAGTCTCGGCCTTGTGGCCTAGTAAGTAGTATCAACTTTCCACAGAGTCTCCTAATTGGCGAGCCCTCTCACTATTACCTCTTAATCAGTCAAGTTTGCCCAACATGCATGATGGATCTTCTCTCTTTGTTTCTTAATGTGGAAAATTGGAAGAGACTATTGGCTATTGATCCTAACACATTCTTCTCTTCTTGTTGGTCCTTTTTCCATTAAAAAAAAGTGACATCCCTTTGAGATTTATTTTTTCCACAAAATAAAGAGGCTAAGAATTTGACGCCCAAAGATATTATACCACTAAAAGGAGCAAACTAGGGCTCACGACAGACACGTCCTAATTCAAAAACAAAAATCTAAGGCAAAAGTGAGAGCCTGACCATGACAAGCTTGAATTAGCAATAACGAGGCCATCTCCACTGGATCTGTTCCCGGGGAGTACCCTAAAGAAAAGGAACCTTTCCAGACAATAATAATGTCTTGGAAAGCCCCGAGATGGTTGAGAGCCTTTGCTGAATACACCTAGAAATAGAGAATTTGAAGTTTTGCAAAGTCCCAAGATAGTTGAGACTCTTCGCTCAAAACACCTAGGATAGAAAGCCTCGTAAAGCCCCAAGATAATTGTGAGCCTTCGCTCAAAATATATAGGAATAGAGCATCTAAAGCAAGCCAAGTCCCAAGATATTTGAGTGTCTTTAATTAAAACACCAAAGGATAAGACATCCAAAGCTTCCAAAGAAACGAAGGACGAGTTCCAACCCTTAAAAAGGGTCGCTAAAGCCGCTATTAGGAACAAAGGTAAGCCCTAGAGCACCTAAGGACGTAGATCGCATGCAGAGTAAGGGTGTGCACATACCAAAATCGAACTAATATTTCGATTTGATATTTGAACTATTATTTAGATTTGATATTTGGTAGGAGACAAATACTGACCAAGTATTCTTTTCAATTTCAGTATTACCGGTTGATTTTCAATTTCAGTATTACCGGTTGATTTATCGAATCGAAGCGGTAAGACCATATTTTATAAGTAATTTCTATTTTATACATAAACTTTTTAGTTTAATACCAAATTATTAAGGGTGTAATTGAGACGAATAGTGTCAAATATCACACTGTTCAAACTTGATTTGAATTTTACCGAGCTTGAGGTTTTGAGTTTGAGCTTGATTTGATTGTTAAATGACATGAGCTCAAACGAAGTTTTATCGAACGCGCTCGAGCCGGGTACCGAGTAGCTTGATATTTTATATGTATTTATTATTTTTTAGCTTATCGAGCTTGAGCTGTGCTTCAAAAGTTATATAATGAAAAATGATGTTCAAGATTATTTAATTAATATGACGAACCGAGTTTAAATGAGCTTTTATGGAACGAACTCAAATCGAATATCTAGTAGTATGATTTAATTTTCAGCTTTCGCAATTCAATTCTCAATTCGAATTGATTGTCGAGGAAAAGTTATGTCAACCCAATGCCTAAATGTTTAAGTTTTTTTTTTTTTTTTAGAAGAATACATTGTTATATCAATCACTATATCGAATCGAAACTATTACAATGATATCAAAGCGAACTAATTACTAGTATTAAACTAGAGAAAGACTAGTATGAAACTAGAGAAAATACCCACATTCGTGGGAGTTGAACCCATGACCTCATGGTCATGGAGCCTCATCCTTAACCAGCAATTGTACAACTAAAAACAGCATAATGTACAACCAAAATTTTCCTAACTTAATTTCACTCAAAAAGAAATTGCTAACTTCATTTCATTCAACCAAAAAAAAATGGGAAAATTGCTTTTTTGGTACCATAGGATAGGCTGACTTGCACTTTTGGTACCCTTGGATATGAAAATGCAAATTTGGTACCATAGGATATGTTTTCATTGCAATTTTGGTACCAAACCCAATTTTTCTACAAAGTTAATGGCAATTTACCCCCTATGAAATGCATAATGTCCAATTTATCCCTCTATAATTTGAAAAAAATCAATTTACCCCCCTATAAAATTTTAATGAAGCAATTTACTCCATTCAGCCGGAGATTGTAACTCACTTGCCGAAATTGAGAGTATGCATGCAAACTATTTTTTTTAAAAAAGGGGGATAAATTGTCACATTTATCATAACACAATGGGTAAAAAAATCACATTATCATAATAAAAGTGGATTAAATGCCGCCTATAAAAATATCAGGGAGGCAATGTGAAATTTTTATAAAATTTCAAGGGGTAAAATGCTCTTTTTTAAACCACGATGGGTTAAATTGAACATTATGCATTTAGTAGGGGGTAAAATGCCATTAAATTTGTAGAAAAATTGGGCTTGGTACCAAAATTGCAATGAAAACCTATCCTATGGTACCAAATTTGCATTTTCATATTCAATGGTACCAAAAGTGCAAATCAGCCTAGCCTATCCTATAAAGTTGTGCAGAATTGCAAATTCATCCGAGTCGTCTACAAAACTTGTAACCACAAAATTTTAAGAAAATTACAAAGAAGGCCAAAAGTGGTACTTTTCGATTTATTGTGCCAAATCATAACAAACCAAACTGTTCGGAAAAAAATTGAACTGAATCTATTTTCTCAGTTTAGCATATGATACAAGTTTTGAGATTACCAAACCAACCAAGATACTGAAAATGAGTTAATGCCAATTTAAACCCTGTGAGATACATAAAGTTCATTTTACTCCCTATAATTAAAAAGAAGTAATTTAATCCCCTGTATAAATTTGAAACAAACAATTTACTTCATTTTGCAACTCACTTGCTGAAATTAAGAGTGAATATAAAAAGTATTTTTTATAACAGAGGGGGTAAATTGCCTCATTATCAGAACACATGGAGTAAATTGTCACATTATCATATCACATGAAAATAATATGCTACATATAAGAATATCAAGGAGACGATGTGAAACTTTTATAAAAAGGGATAAATTATCATTAACTCTATTGAAATTACGTATCTTGTGATTCATAATACAAATTCAAACCCGTAATTTTAAAGAATGACTAGTTAGTCCCGCATGCCACATTAGTCCTATTGTAGGTCTAGTTTCATGGAGGAAATATTTTTCGTACAATTGCTTTATAGAAGTATACGTTTGTAATACAAATGCAAATGAATTATGTTTCTGTTTTAAAAATGTTATATTGTATTTAAAAAAAATAGGGTGGAAAAGATAGAAAGAAAAGTTTATAAACAGGGGTTTAGTGCAATTAGACAAAAGTTAAGGTACTTCTAAGGAATTCTAAAAGGTCACAAAACGTGAAACGGCACAAGGAAGCCAAAAGCAATTCTGTAGACCTAAGCCGGCAAATTCCACACACCGCGGAAAGAAATAATTTTCGTCTTCATTTCTTTAGGTAATAATCCGTTTTCGAACAGCTAATCGTTTTCTATTATACTATTTTTTAATCCAAGATTAATGTTATTGTTTTTTATTTGAATTTTTTACATTATTTGTGCAATCTTTGCTTAAACACGTATGCTTATTGGAATTCGAAATGGATTCGTTATTTTTTAGTGTATGGCCATTTCTGTAAATTATTATCATTTTTCGGAAAATGAAATCCTTAAGTGAAGTGATATGAATGATTCAATTGAACTGCTGCTGTTCTGGGTCTCTAAGTTTATTAATAAATTATTATTTTTTTTTTATTTTTTCTTGCAAAATTGATGCCCTAATTGTATAAAGGTTGTACTGGTGAGAATGTTCCATTGATTTGGAATTTGTAAGAAAAAAAGATAGTATATGTTTAATCTTGCATATAAATATATATGCATATTTAGATGTATCTTCTCATGTGATTTAGTTTCTCAAGGTTGTGTAAATCCTTGTCAATTTCATGTTTTGTATTACAGATGTCTTTGCATCTTGGAAACTTGTCGTCTCGCATTAGTAAAGATGACCTTGAACGTGCTTTCGTGAGATTTGGTCGATGTACGATACAAGTGAAAGACAAATACGGGTTTGTAGTTTACGATAATCCTCCTTGTGCCGAAAAAGCCTTGAAAGCACTTAGAGGCAAGAGGATATGTGGAGAGGCTATTACTCTGTCATGGTCTAATAAGCAGCCTCGTGCCTTTGACAGATTTTCCCGAGGTGGCAAATCTTACGACCCACCACCACGCAGAAATTACTCGAAAAATGACCCACAAGATTACAAGATTGAGTTCGAGAAAACAGATAATGATTTAAAAGATTATGTGGGGGAAATCGATCATACTCCTTTGAGTGATCATAATGATGACGGAGGAGGCTCTAGAAAGAACCGTTTGGAAAATGAAAATATCTCGGAAAATGACATGGAGTTTGACCGATATGAACCTTATCACAATGATGACAAAAAGGAGCCAGATGAACAAAAAAACAACTCTCTTTTGAAGGGTTCACCTTCTACAAGAAAATCCCGAGAGAGAGAAGGGACCCGGCGTTTGGAAAAAGTGAATTATCGGCCTCCGCAGATTACTCATAGAGGTAGGAGAAAAGAGTTTGGAGATAGTAAAGGAAATTGGAAGGATAATTCAAAGAGAATAAAGAGACCACCATCATCTAAATCAAAGTCACCTTCTCCGAGGTCTTCAACTTCACGCGGTTCTGGATTTAAGACCGTGAAGTCACCTTCCACGTCGAGGATAATGTCTCCTACCTCTTCATCACTACCCATTGATCTCAATAGGTCTCCAAACGATAGGAGACCATATTCCAAGGATTCTGTTTTAAATGGGCTTGCTCAAAGTAAGGAATTATATGAGAAGGAAAAAGTAGGTGCATTTGAAAATGATAATATAACAGCTACTATTGGAAATGATTGGGAAGAAAGACCTACTAAATTGAAAGAGGGAGAAATCAAGAAGGTTCTCGCTGAGAAGGATACACATCGAGTGAGAGAAGATGTATTGGCGCCAGAGTCTAGGACGTCTAATGCTTCGAGTTCTGCAACAATGTCGTCTGAGGAAATATATATGGTTCTAAAGCACTATGGTCTGAAGTGCCCTGAGGAAAACGAAAAGAATTTGCCTGTAGAAGTTTATTTTGGTTCCGCACGTTCATGGCCTTGGGAAATAATATACTATAGGAGATTGAAAAAGGGGCCTATTTCAGCTGAAAATTACGCACGGAGGGTAGCTCAGAATGAAGAGTTTGGTATTGTTGATAAATATATAAGAAGTAGTAGTGGATGGGGAGAATTGAACGAGAACAATTCTTGAGCATTTCTTTTTGTTCCTTGACCTGCATGCCAAACAACCCTTAAGGTACCGGCTATTCTAATTTTACTTGGTCATGTTCTAAAGAATATTTTGCTGAAACTAATCACAGCTTACTGTCGAGTCTCAATTGGAATGTTTTTGCTGAAATCGAATATATACATGAACTGGTAGGAGTTAGTTATGGTAACTCTGGAGTAGATTCTTTAGAAAGGATATATTGAAACTTTATACTGATATTTAGTATCGAACAATCTGTTGTGTTCTCTAGAACCCATTAATCGTCTGATTTAGTGCTTGAACTTGTCTTCTTACAATTTGGATAGTTCCCGTTAATCTCAGATAAAATTTCAACCTATATTATCGTCGACCTTAATTATATGAAATTTGGGTACAAAAGTATGCTTTCTACGTGTTTAGTATGGCAATGTCAACCGAGGAATGATCTACGTATCAATAAATGCCGCCATTCTCTCTTCAATTACATCATCATCTAATAAATCCACTTCTTTTAAGAACCCAATTTGGTAGCCTCAAGTCCCTCAACAATGGATGAAGGAATTGGAATTGGGTCCAGTAGTACTGGTTTTTGAGTATGCCAAGTATTTTTTTGAACACTTTGTGATAGGCGATGAATAGGGGTGTTAATCTTGTCGAGTAGTGTTGAAAGACACACTGTTCAAGCTTGGATTGAATTTTACCAAGCTTGTAATTTTGTGTTCGAGCTCGGTTTGATTGTTAAACAAGCGGAGTTCAAATGAGATTTTATCGAATGAGCTCGAGCCAAGTATCGAGTAGCTTGATATTTTATATATACATTATTAATTTTTAGCTTATTAAATCGAGCTCGAGCCGATCTTCAAAAGTTTTCGAACACAAAATGTTGTTAAAGCTTGTTTGATTGACGAAACGAGCTCAAACGACTTTTTATCGAACGAGATCGAGTCGATGATCTAGTAGCTTGATTCAATTTTCAGCCTTAGCTATGAACCATTAGGTTTTTCACAAGTTATTTGTGTTTAGAGGAAACGTATTAACATAAATGACACTCAAAATAATTAGGGGCTTTATTAGTAGACTCTCAGCTGCTTAATGTATCTCTCTTTTTCTCCGGCATTGTATTTGGGAGTGAATAACAAATTAACTCTCTATATATTATTTTTAATAGGCAATTTACCTCTCTATAATAAATAAAATGGGCAAAATAACTCGTGTTTCCGTGAAAGAAGTATCCTGCATCCCTCTTGTTTTTATATTTTTTCAAGTGGTAAAATGCCCATTATGCAATATCACAATCATTTTTACATATCATAAAGAGAAAAATTGTCTATTTACGCCTATCACATAGAGGTAAAGTTAAATGAATATGTTCTCTGTAGTGTTAAATTAGTCATTTTTCACATGAAAATGAAGTCTCAATCGCATTATATAGCATGTGTGCAACACCTCCACGACGAAGGAGTTAAATTGCTCATTACCTCATATCAGAGGAAGTAAATTGTCTATTTTCATATCATAGGGAGTTTATTGTCCATTAGACATATCACATCGACATGAAGTTAAATTGTCAAAAACCCTTGTTTTGGTGTTGAGGACTTAGCATTTGCGTTAGCACCTTCAAAACAGTTCCATTTGAGGACTTGCACCCCACAAAATTTGAAAATGGGGTTCATTCTCGTAGATCTCATGTTATATATTTAATTTTTTCCTTGTTATTTGAAAAAAAGCATTTTACCTCCTGTAAACAATTTAAAAGATGAATTTACCTCATTTCGTTAGAGAGTGAAATGTGTAGCATAAAAATATAATATCACCTTTCTCCGTGAAAAATAATATGGGGGTAAAATGCCATATTTGAAATAATACAGGGGTAAATTGTACATATAAAATAATACAAAGGGTAACCCTAATCCATGTAAAATATCACGGGGGTTTTAAAATAGGTCTAAGTATATAGTATATAATTGAGGGTATTTTTGTGAAATCAGATTATTTTGTAGGTTTAAAATATCCAGGAGCTAGTTTGAATCTTTTACAAGAATATAGGAAGGTAAAATATTTTTTCTTAAACCACAAAGGTGTTAAATTGAATATTATAAATATTACGGGAGGAGAAATTATCATTAACTCTTCAAAAATGGCTAAATGCACTCTCAAATAAATGAATAATGTTTCTCTTGGCCTAGACCTTTATCTCATGAGATTTTCACTCGATAGTAAAATATTTATCTTGAACAACAAAATTTCGCTATCCGAGCATTTTTTTAAAATACTACGTCATGTAGGTGTATGTGGATAGATTTTGGTTCGGTCTAGCGGGTTTCGCGAGACCGAGATCGAGCCAAAACCTTTTCAAATGAGTTTTCGTCAAACCCATAAAATCATCAAAAACCTATTCAGAAACACACACTCAAACTCTTCAAACTTATATAACATTAATTTGACACCTACCATGTACCAAATAAAATTTGACCCTACCACCTACTTTTCTCCCCAAATCTCATTAAAAAAATAAAAATTGATTTAACACCTATCATAATTCCCCTAAACCTCAATATCCAAACTCAATTTAAGTGGGGTTTTAACTTATTTAAACTACAAAACTCAATAGCCAAAATTCATCCAAATGAGGTATCAAATATTTCCTCGAAACCACCCAAACTATTTTTTTTTAAACCGAGACCATAGAACCTAGTCAAAATCCATTCAAATAGACCCGTAGAGTTTGGAATTTTAACAAATTAGAATTTTTTTTCTCTTTTTTTCTCTTTTCTTAAATTTTTACACATAGTCAAGCGTTACAATATTAATATTATATTTAAACTAATTATTTTATAATGATATTTTTCCATGAAAATAATATTAATAAAAAAAATATCCTTAATAACATCCACTTTACCATGAGAAACACAATTTGCGGGTGCATTATGCCATTTTATATTCTGGCGGTGCAAGTCGCCATATGGGACTATTTCTGACGTGCAAATTATGAGGTTGTCAATGGTCGGATTCAGATCAAGTTTAACCCATATTCGATTCCATTTATTTTGGATCAAATCAAATATTGCTCGGAACTAGATTTATCGTCTTCAATGGATCTTCGTCAAATTCAATCGAATACCAGATTTTCTTTGGATCCAATTACACCAATATTTTTTCATGAAACAAGTTTGTTAACTTTAAAAATTTATTTAATTCAGGTCACATGTTCAAACTTTATTATAAATATTCATATTTTTAGATAAAAATATGAGTAGAATGAATTTATGATCAACTTATTAACTACTATCTTCTTAAATTGATGGTAAATATTATTAGGCCATTTTTTTATACTAATTTTCAATGATTCAGTCTTCCCATTTTATTTAATTCTAATTCTCATACTTCCCCACTCTCACTTAATAAAATGATAATAATAATCATAAATATGTAAAAATAAATATTAATAATTATACTAATAGTAATTCAACATTAGCATTAATAATAAGTATTTTAACATTGAGATTAATAATAATAAAATTAATAATAACATCACAAGTAATAAATAAATTAATATTAAGTTTATTAAATAAAACTACAAATTATACAAGAAATAAAATTAAGATTAAGATTTTAAAAAAATTATATAAATATTCATAATTTAACTAAAAGAAAACTTTAAAAAAACTAAAACACATGTGCTGAACAACGACAGAGGTTGGTGGGGAGGTCTAGCCACCCACCGACCCACCTCCCTAACAAGCACCTCTCCTTTCTCCTTTAATCATTTTTCTTCCCCTTTCCCATGGACCCTCCTCCCCCTTCAATCAATGGAGATACCCTTAATATTACCTCTTTAATAATATATATATATATAATATATATATATATATATATATATATATATATATATTATTATATAATAATATATATATATATATATATATATTATTTATTATTGAATACGACTTTATAATGGATCGAATCGATCTAAATTCATATTCACTCCACTATTACGAAATTTACGAATTTTATAATCGGATCAGATCCATCAAATCCTTAATCGAATTAAAATTCGAATAAATCGGACCGGATTCGATTTGAAATCCGCCCAATTGACAATATATGGGTTTTTACCCAAGCCGGACTTACATTTGGGCTTTGGGTCCATAGTGGGTAGTTCTTGGATCTGGCCTGGGTAAATACCCACCCATTGATAGGTAGGCGGATAATATATATGAAAAGAATCTTGTAAATTCAATTTGTAATGACTAATGACGCATTAGCCATTATTTCTCAACTGTCTCAATTACTATTGCATTTATTTGGTTTTAATGGTCTCTAATTGTATTATATATATAATAATAATAAAACTTGAAGATCCCTTAATTTTTCAATGTTCGGACCACCCCAAGCCATCATCTTCTATGCATTTACCTAATTACCCTTCATGATTTATTAATTAATAATGGCTTTGACCCTATTAATTATCCTCACATGCATGGTATCATTTCATTAATTATTTTGCTTATCATAATATGAAAGTTGAACTACTGGGGATTTTTTTTTTTCTTTCAATAATGCTCGTACCTAAAATTAGATAATGTTGTTACCGATTATAAAAATTTCGTTTCGAGTTTATGTTTCGGTCAATAAATATTGAAAAAAAATTTAAGACTTTTCCAAAATATCTCGAAAACACTAAGGAAAATTATAAAAAAATTACTAAATTTATAAGGAAAATTAGAGAATCTTAGACAAATAAATAATTTCGAAATTATATCTTATTTTCATGTCGTTTAATTCAAAAATAAATTTTTTTCGATGTTTTCAACGGAAAAATAGAAATTTTAATCCATGATTATTACTACTTCACGTAATTTTGATGATATCGATGTATTAACAAGGGGAAACTTAACATCAGTTAGATCTGTTCTTTTCATTTCTATAGATTTTAAAGAATTAATGTGCATGCTTTTGTTATTGCCATGAATAAATTAAAATAATGAATTATGTTATGAGTTACTACCATTTTACGAATTTGGAAAGCTAAATCAGTCAACCATTTCCCCAAATCGAAAATCGAACCAAGTCGAGTTACCGTATAGGTTTTAACCAAATTATTATGGTTTGGTCAGTTTCTTTTTAGTTCAACAATATTTTAGTCTGAAAAATAGAATAAAAATTACATTAATCCGAAAAACCAAATTTCATCAATTTAAGTCTTAAAAAAAAAAATTCAAACATAGATGTATCCCAAATTAAAGATTAAAAAATATACTATTTAGTTTTAGAAACTTTGAATTAAAACAAAACAAATAACAATTAAAAAAACCTCGAAAAATCGATATTTAGTTCAGTCTGCCAACATATCAAAAATTGAACCAGAAGTCGAACTCGATAAATTTAGAAAATAAATTCCAAATTGCGTTTCTTTGATTCGGTTCGGTTTGTACCAATTAGCTTCAGTCATTCTTTTTCAATTAATTTATATTTTTGTATAATTATTAAACGAACGCTTTTTCAAAAAATAAAAATTATTTTTCTCAAAAAAACCGACGGGTATCTAGCTTTTTGTGAATTGGGATCTGTTTGGAAGAAGAATTTGAAAAATGAAAACTCTTAATGCAAGAACACATTTACCAAACTTAACTAACATTTTCCATTAAGAACAAATGATCATCATTATTAAAAACAACGAAAATAAAATGGCACTATATATGCTCCACTCTTATTTTTTCCCACTACATTATTAATTAAATGGACCATAATTCATTAGCCTTAATTACTCTTATTTTGATCCTTCTTCGCCTTTTGCGCGGCGAAAAACTCTTTGCAATAAGCTGCGCAATCGAGCAAAACCGTAGTCTTACAAATCGGACACCTCCGATTTTGATCCTTAACCAAAACATACATAAGGCACCCTTTGCAACCCATTAAAACCATTTTACCTACCGGGCTCAACTCGTCCTCAGTGGACACGCACGAGCTAGCCGGAGACGTAGGGGACACGGGCAATGAACGGGTTGGGGACACGGTCAAAGGGTTGACCCTTGGCGGTGGTGACAAATTGAGGTTGGCTCCGTTTCTTCGACTCATACTTGGAGTAAAAACAGAATGATTGTGTTTTGATTTTGATGTGAAGAAATTACATTACATTACATGGTATTTATAATGGAAAAATTGAATTGAATTTAATTGAGGAATTAAATTGAGGAGGAGAGAGAGAGATGGGGTTTGAATTAAAGCTTAATTAATCAAAATTATGGTGAAAGGTGAGAACAGTTGTTGTGTGGAATTGAATTGGGGGAGGGGAGTGTAAATTAAATGTATTAATTGTTTGAGAAATTAATATTTTTATAAATTTTAGAAAAAGGGGAAAATGTAGTAAATATTGGAATTAAATAATACATTTTAGAGATGATAACTCAGCAGCTATTATAGAAAAACTTAAATTTCTAACATATTCAACTACAGGGGTATTAATTTTGAAGGGGGTTTTAATTTTTTTACTAACTCACATTTAGATCCCTTGGGGTTTAGTACATTTACAGATGCACCACATGAGATTTCAATGATGGGGTGTATATGTACTTAATCATCAAAATTTAAAGGGTACATTTGGAAACTCAGAATTAAAAAATTACTGTTTTTTGGAACTATAGCATATGCTAACATATTTTACATACAATGTGTTTAAAATTGGTTTTCATTTAATTTTGATACAAGTACTTTATTTATTATACAAAACATATTATGTTGCATGAATTTTAATTCATGATTAAAATTTATTTTTCTGAACTACAAATAAATAAAATGAATTTAAGTTTTTTTACCAACATCTTTTACTTGTCATATGCAACAAAATAAAAATTTATTTTTTGAAGTGATATAAGTGAAATTTAAATCTTTAAATAAAAATAAGATTTTTAATTTTTTATATTTACACATGAACCGCCGCATTTAACAATTTAATTTTTATTTGAAAAATTAACTAATACATAATTTTATAAGTATCTTTTCTTTATATATATATATATATATATATAAGTCGAAGACTCATGAGTGTTGGCCTTGCTATCGACCTCTATTGGTTTCTGGAGCGTCAGTCAGATAGACGATCATGGCTAAGCCTATATAGGATAAGTTGACCCATTACGCTTGGTTATGATGGGCCCATTAAAATACGGGGTAACTCAATTTAGGACTATTAAGACCATTTTATAATTTTACCAATTTCTTTAAAATAATTTTAAGGATATGGCAAGAGTAAAAGTGTTATTGTGATAATTACTTTAAGGAGTTTGATGATAAGGGAGATTTTTGTAATTGACATCTCAACGGGTGTATTTGTAATTTTTCCATATCATGAGGGTGTGTGCGAGAAAAGTGCAATGTACTAATATTACTTAATATTAGTAATTGTGCGGTTGCATTTAACGCTATTTATATCATAAATTATTGCAGTCGATTCTTCTGACGCGGTAAGCATATCCAATAATAATTGTAAAATACTCTACCCGTTTTCTATATCTGTCGCTTCGGAAAAAATTTCTTATTTACTTTTATTTATCACTTTAGAATTTCAAAGTAAAATTTAAGTCATTTTACCAACCATAGTATTTCGTCTACCTTGCACATTTACCTAATATTAGTAATTGTGCGGTTGCATTTAACCGTACTTATTTCATATATTATTGCAATTCGATTCTTCTGACGTGGTAGGCATTTCCGATAAGAACAAAATAATAATAATCATATAAGAAAAAAATTTGTTCTTTGCACCTCAATGTTTCATCTAACTTGCACATTTACCTATTATTAATACTTGTGTGGTTGCATTTAACCCTATTAATTTCCTAAATTATTTCACTTCGATTCTTTTGACGTGGTAGGCATATCTAATTATAACTGAATAATAACAATTATATAATTTTATTTTGTTCTCCAACTTTTCGAACGATGTGCACCTAAGCAGCTTGGCAAACGAATAAAATTAGTTATAATTGTAGCAATTTTATAAACTAAAGGAGTCAATCACAAATACAAAATGGTTAATCATCAAAATTAAAGGGTACATTTGGAAACTCAGAATTAAAAAATTACTGTTTTTTGGAACTATAGCATGCTAACATATTTTACATACAATGTGTTTAAAATTGGTTTTCATTTAATTTTGATACAAGTACTTTATTAATTATACAAAACATATTATGTTGCATGAATTTTAATTTACGATTAAAATTATTTTTCTGAACTACAAATAAATAAAATAAATTTAAGTTTTTTTACCAACATCTTTTACTTGTCATATGCAACAAAATAAAATTTTATTTTTTGAAGTGATATAAGTGAAATTTAAATCTTTAAATAAAAATAAGATTTTTAATTTTTTTATATTTACACATGAACCGCCGCATTTAACAATTTAATTTTTATTTGAAAAATTAACTAATACATAATTTTGTAAGTATCTTTTCTTTATATATATATATATATATATATAAGTCGAAGACTCATGAGTGTTGGCCATGCTATCGACCTCTATTGGTTTTTTGAGCGTCAGTCAGATAGACGATCATGGCTAAGCCTATATAGGATAAGTTGACCCATTACGCTTGGTTATGATGGGCCCATTAAAATACGGGGTAACTCACTTTAGGACTATTAAGACCATTTTAAAATTTTAACAATTTCTTTAAAACAATTTTAAGGATATGGCAAGAGTAAAAGTGTTATTGTGATAATTACTTTAAGGAGTTTGATGATAAGGGAGATTTTTGTAATTGACACTTCAACGGGTGTATTTGTAATTTTTCCATATCATGAGGGTGTGTGCGAGAAAAGTGCAATGTACTAATATTACTTAATATTAGTAATTGTGCGGTTGCATTTAACGCTATTTATATCATAAATTATTGCAGTCGATTCTTCTGACGCGGTAAGCATATCCAATAATAATTGTAAAATACTCGACCCGTTTTCTATATCTGTCGCTTCGGAAAAATTTTCTTATTTACTTTTATTTATCACTTTAGAATTTCAAAGTAAAATTTAAGTCATTTTACCAACCATAGTATTTCGTCTACCTTGCACATTTACTTAATATTAGTAATTGTGCGGTTGCATTTAACCGTACTTATTTCATATATTATTGCAATTCGATTCTTCTGACGTGGTAGGCCTTTCCGATAAGAACAAAATAATAATAATCATATAAGAAAAAAATTTGTTCTTTGCACCTCAATGTTTCATCTAACTTGCACATTTACCTATTATTAGTACTTGTGTGGTTGCATTTAACCCTATTAATTTCCTAAATTATTTCACTTCGATTCTTTTGACGTGGTAGGTATATCTAATAATAATTGAATAATAACAATTATATAATTTTAATTTGTTCTCCAACTGTTGGTCCCAAGTGGTCAGATGAGGTCTAGAGGGGGGAGGGGGGGAGGGGGTGAATAGACCTCAGAAAATTTTTAGACTTAAAAACTTTTCAGTCTTCTGTCAGCAGACTAAGCTGATGAAGAATAGTAAGATGACTATGCTGATCGTGAACAAATCTTGAGCAGCAGAGTGATCACTCTTCTTACAGTTAGCTGTTTTTCAGCATAACAGTTTTATCAAGAGTATACTTGCAGCGGATGTTTGAAAGTGTTTTTCACAAGTAGACTAAGTCCTTTAAAAGATTTTATCCCCAGTTTAAAACTCCTTTAAAATCTTTCAAAATAATTCAAAGTGTAAACTTATGCAATTTAGAAATATGCAAGAAAACTTAAATGCAAGAATAACACAAAGAATTTTTATAGTGGTTATATGGATAAAAATCCTTTAGTCCACTCTTCCAGATCACTTAGATTCTGGGTTATACTATAAACACACAGTTTACAATATTTCTCCACTTATACCTAGACAACAAATGAAAAGGCTATAAGCTCGCAATAGGAAATCACAAAGAAAACCTATCCTCTGAAGTTAAATCACTCAAAAAGACGGATTTGAACTTCGCACAACACTCAGCTAAATACAAATCACTCAGAATGTATTTTTCTATTTTCTTCAACTGGGTTTCTGTCAACAGATGACTTCCACCAGACGAGTGAGCTGTTCGAGCTTCTTGAGACTTAGAAATTTTCTGATTCAAGAACGAAATCTCAGAATTGTTGTTGTGTTTGTCTCTCTTCGAAATCAGCTCTATTTATACTTGGATTTGAAAATATAACCGTTGAAGCAAATCACACTTCAAATCCATAGCCTTAGCCCAATTCAGAACGGCTCCCTGCTACAGTACTATTTCTGCTGTACTTTCCTGTAGCAGCATTAAATGCACCATGCTGATCCGAGAATATTCTTCAATCATTTGTCATTACTACCCTTCTCTTGCAGCATTAATTACACCAAGTGCATTTATTACCGTTGAACTATCTCATGATCTCTTCCACTCTGCTGATCGATGCAACTCTGCTGATAGATTAGTCTGCTGATCAAATACTGAACTAATCTGATTTGAGTCAGCTGATGGTCTACCCTTCTGATTGCTGTTTCAGCGTGAGATCAGTAGTCTTCTGGGCTTCGAACTTTGAACTCTTCTGATGTTTTCTATACTTGTTCAAAATTCTTCTAAGGGAACTAAGCTTTCCATACTTAGCTGATTTTGACGTTTTGGAAATCATCAAAACCTTCCATTATCTTCTTATCTTCTTTGCACTTCATCTTCATCTTCATCCAACACCAACTTTTCGAACGATGTGCACCTAAGCAGCTTGGCAAACGAATAAAATTAGTTATAATTGTAGCAATTTAATAAACTAAAGGAGTCAATCACAAATACAAAATGGTTAAGTTAGTGAATTGCAAAACTCTCAATTGAGGGTGTAAAGTGTGATTTTCCTTATAAACTACTAAGGTATTTTTCTTGATTGCTTAAGGGTGTTTGCAAATGCTTTTCACATTCTCCCAATCTAATTTTTATTTTATTGTTTGTTTTCACTATATTTTTAGTGTTTGGAAATGTTTCTGGACATTTTATCCATGTAATTGAATAAAATTTTTAGTTACCCTATCTTTCTTGTTTTATTATTAGTTCTGAAATTAATTGTAATATGTATAAAAATATTTTAAATACATTAATTTATTAATATTTTTAAGAATTAATTAATAACCTAAAATATGATTATTAGGCTTCATAAGCAGTGCTTTAAAATAAATAAATCCTAACAATTTGATTGAATATTAATTAAGGTTAAATAATATTTATAAATTAATATATATTAAGCTATATGAGTTAGACTCGTGTTTAGTTTAATAATAAAACTAAATTTGTCTAAAAAAATCAAAATCAAACATAATTTTAAGCTACATATATAAAACTAAAATCAAGTGAGCTTAAATGATATGTTGTTCGATTCTACCCGACTAGTTTAGATTTTTATCATATATTGTATAAATATTAATAAATTGATAATTAAGACCCAATTTAATCAAAATGTTAAGAACTGGACGTTATTATAAAACATTAACTATACAATAATTAAATGGCTCAAACATTAGAATAATTCAAATTTAAGAATGTTTAAATAACGGTGTTATATATGATAAAAAATTAAGATTTGGGCATCTCGAGATCCAATCCGAGAACCCGGGCTCAATAATGCCTCATCAGCAAGGAGCGACATATATAACTAAAATTGGACACAAAGTTTGGAGGTCACGTACCTCCCAAAGCTAACCTACTTCTCCTCCGCAAACCAAAGCCTCAGAGCTATGCTAACCCCATTGCTATGCTAGTATCTAACAAGCCCCAGTTCAAACCCGTAAGCTCTGTCTTCAAGAAAGATTTACATGGATCCATAATCCATCATTTTTTAGGGAACATGGGAATGATCATTTGTATCTTCCCATGCATGCATCACAATCCCCCCCAAATTAAGGATTCTCCTAATTAATTAGATATAATACCCCAAGGAATGACCTACTTTAACTAATGCAAAAGTACGTATTTGCACTTCTTCCTGCATATTCTCTTGAATTTTCAGGCAACATTTTGTTGACTTAAGAATCAAATGAGGCTCCATCAGCACCCATCGACGTGAGGTCTTTGTTTTGCAGGTTTACGCGTACAAGATATTCAATTCTTTAAGCGGAGCATACTAGATCCAGGTTCCACTGTATCATACCCGCTTCAATCGGCACCGTATGTGGGAATGTTTAGATTATTTTCCACATTAAAAACTCACTTCCGATAGAATTATGGTAAGACCAAGACGAAACGGCGGCGTTAGAGTCAATCTTGAGCAACCCACATATCCAAGAAGAAAACTCTGGCAGCGAGCCTTCCATCACATAGGAACTAAAGAATTAGGCAAGGTAGGAATCACGACTACCATAAGGGCCTCCAAACCCTTTGAACACAGCCATTCCCTGAATGGAACATGTATCTACTTTCCTTAATACTTATAAGGACCATATGTGAGCGTAGCTAGACGTTGCTTAAGCCCTTGGCGTCATCCAAGTGAGACAAGAGGAACAAATCCTCCCCCATTCCCCTGATCTACCCCTCGAGACAACAACCCGACCCCAGAGTCAGAGAAAATATTGTATTGAGATGTTAAGCAGTCCACGGGCAACGACAGAGATAGGGATATGGCCGAGAGTTGGGCTCGCAGAGTCATGACATGAAGGGCTCAACAACAACAATCCTGATGATGATCTCGACCGTCTAACTTGATGGATAAACGAGATCAATGATGAAAAACTCTCAAACGCAAGCACATGGAATTCCTCAAAAGAGATATTACTCCCCTTTATGCGATGAGCTGCTCGACTTGTGGCCCATTAATGGCTTCAGAATCCTTTCAAATTTACCTCGCTATGAGAGCGTCAAAGACCTAGTTGACTATCTGCAATCCTTCAGCCTCATCATGCAATTATGCAACCAAATTTAAGGTAGAAACGTTCAAGTGTGTGACGCCCCATTTTTTTCCAGCCACGTCCTCAGACCAAAGAAGGCCCTCGACTGGAATTAGGTCGCCAAAACAAACCAATTAACCAATTAACCAAACATGTAATTTAAACTAGACTAGCAGCGGATAACATATAACTTAAAACTTGAATTAGTTTAAATATATTGGATAAACTTAAAACTCCAGTACTTAAACCGTTTAACTAAAAAACGCGCAAAACACTATCCAATAATACTTGAAATCTCCAAATAAAATAATCTAACAAGAAAATCAAAATACAGGACAAGACCGACTCGGATCTCTGATCACCAACTACCACACATCTCAATTGTCGAAAGTACCTGAAAAGTAATCCATAAAGACTGGTAATTTGACTATCTAACTTAGTAAGCCCGTGTGCTAATGTACATGATAGCAGCGAGCAAGCAACATAATCGAAAATCAATTCAAACACGCACACCAAATACGCATCACACGTATGTATGCAACATACATCTCATCCAACCGCATAGAGGGTTCGAATGAATGTGATCAGACTCATGCAAAAACATCTCATCCAACCGCATAAAGGGCTTGAATGAATGTGATAAAAAGACATTCCATCCAACCCCATAGAGGGCTCGAATGAATGTGATAAGCCCCAATGATGCAAACTATAAAACAGAAACAAAGCACCAACACTCGTACAACAATATTCACATATTTCAAGTCACATGCGCAGTTCAAACACTCACAAGGCAAATAAAGCATACATATAACAGTCAATATTCATTCAATAAACCACTTCAAACAGCACCAGGAAAACTCGCACAAGAACACTCATTTGATTAACCGAGATGCTTTGGGAGAACAACATGCAAATACCGGATTAAAAACCTGTAATTGATCGCGGACACATACTTTGTAATTTGAAAAATAGAATTCTAAAAGTTTACATTACATGTTTGATCCAATTAACATTCAAACACTCATTTAAACCCAACGACTTAATTAAATTAAAATTCATTAAATTTAAATTGGGTCCTGACTATTTGTTTAACTAAAAAATTTCACTACATAATTAGTTAACTTAAATTCCACAAGGTCCGAACCCATATTCGCTTGATTTCATCAGCCGAAACAATTTGCCTAAGTCCAGGCCCAAAAAACTAATGTTCTCGGCCCGACCTGACCCAACTTCGGCCCATCCCGAACTCAACTCGGCCCGAACTCAACCTGACCAGAAGCTCCAATCCATTCCTGCCCAAACTCAGTCAAAAAAACTGTCCAAACTCAGCCCAATTCCTAAGTCAAAACCCGGTGCAATTTCTAACCCAAACTCGACCAAACTCACGACCCAGTCAACTCAGCCCAATTTTTTTTATTGCATCGTCTTCTACTGTTCATCTTCAGCCAAAATCTTGTATTGCTTCACCATTCTCCGCCTCACCTTCGTCTTCCTCGACCAGCTTCGGACGGCCATGCTTACCCCAAAACTCATTCCCAAAATCAGTCCACTCCATCAGCCCAAAATAAATTCCCCTATTCATCGTCTTCGCTTGTTTACTAACTTACATTTAGATCCCTTGGGGTTTAGTACATTTACAGATGCACCACATGAGATTTCAATGATGGGGTGAACATGTACTTACTCATCAAAACTTAAAGGGTATATTTGGAAACTCATAATTAAAAAATTACTGTTTTTGGAACTATAGCATGCTAACATATTTCACATACAATGTGTTTAAAATTAGTTTTCATTTAATTTTGATACAAGTACTCTATTTATTCTACAAAATATATTATGTTACATGAATTTTAAGACTAAAAATTAGTGAACTACAAATAAATAAAATGAATTTAAGTTTTTTTACCAGCATCTTTTACCTGTCATATGCAACAAAATAAAATTTATTTTCTGAAGTGATATAAGTGAAATTTAAATCTTTAAATGAAAATAAGATTTTTAATTTTATTTTATTTAAAAATTAATCGTCCCATTTAACAATTTAATTTTTATTTGAAAAATTAACTAATAAATAAATAATTTTATAAGTATCTTTTCTTTTATATATATAAACTGAACTACTAATTGAAAAATAAATAAAAAAATCAGGCTAATCGAACAACCTACTCCACCTTCCCATCCCACAAGGATGACACTCGCAATCATTGGCTTTACTACTACCACGACTAACATTTTGAGACCAAAACATGAGTCCAAGACTCATCAGTGTTGGCCTCGCTAGCATTGAGGTTGGCTAGTCACAATCGGCCTCGCATTGGTTTTTGGAGCGCCAGTCTGATAGACGATCATGGCTATGTCTATATAGGATAAGTTGTCCATTACGCTTGGTTATAATGGGCCCATTAAAATACGGGGTAACTCAGTTTAGGACTATTAAAACCATTTTAATATTTTAACAATTTCTTTAAAATAATTTTAAGGATATGGCAAGAGTAAAAGTGTTATTGTGATAATTACTTTAAGGAGTTTGATGAGAAGGGAGATTTTGGTAATTGACACCTCAATGGGTATATTTGTAATTTTTCCAAATCTTGAGGGTGTGTACGAGAAAATTGCAATGTACCAATATTACTTAATATTAGTAATTGTGCGGTTGCATTTAACGTTATTTATTCATAAATTATTGCAAACGATTCTTCTGATGTGGTAAGCATATCCAATAATAATTGTAAAATACTCTATCCCTTTTCTTTATCTGTCGCTTCGGAAAATTTTTCTTATTTGCTTTTATTTATCACTTTAGAATTTCAATGTAAAATTAAAGTCATTTTACCAGCCATATTATTTCGTCTACCTTGCACATTTACCTAATATTAATAATTGTGCGGTTGCATTTAACCGTACTTATTTCATATATTATTGCAATTCGATTCTTCTGACGTGGTAGGCATATCCGATAAGAACAAAATAATAAATAATAACAATCATATAATAAAAAAAATGTTCTTTGCACCTCAATGTTTCATCTAACTTGCACATTTACCTAATATTAGTACTTGTGTGGTTGCATTTAACCCTATTAATTTCATAAATTATTTCACTTCGATTCTTTTGACGTGGTAGGCATATATAATAATAATTGGATAATAACACTTATATATTTTTTTTTTGTTCTCCAACTTTTCCAATGATGTGCACTTAAGCAACTTGATTGCTTAAGGGTATTTGCAAATGCTTTTCACATTCTCCCAAGCTAAAACAATTTTTTAATATTTGGTTTCATTGTATTTTTAGTGTTTGGAAATTGTTTCTGGACATTTTATCCATGTAATTGAATAATTTTTTAGTTAACCTATCTTTCTTGTTTTATTATTGATTTTGAAATTAATGTAATATGTATAAAAATATTTTAAATACATTAACTTATTAATATTATTAAGAATTGATTAATAACCTGAAATATGATTATCAGACTTCATAATCTGTGCTTTAAAATAAATAAATCCTAACAACTTGATTGAATATTAATTAAGGTTAAATAATATTTATAAATTAATATATATTAAGCTATATGAGTTAGATTTTTATTTGGCTAAATAATAAAACTAAATTTGTCTAAAAAAATAAAAATCGAACATAATTTTAAGCTACATAAATAAAAATAAAATAAAGCGAGCTTGAATGTTACGTTGTTCAATTCTACCCGACTAGTTTAGATATTTATCATATATTGTATAAAATATTAATAAATTTATAATTAGGACCCGATTTAATAAAATGTTAATAACTGAACGTTATTCTAAAACTTTAACTATACAATAATTAAATGGCTCAAACATTAGAAAAATTCAAATTTAAGAATGTTTTAATAACAATATTATTTATGAATAATATTAAGATTTGGGCATCTCGAGATCCGATCCGAGAATCCGGGCTCAATAATGCCTCATCAACAATGAGCGACATATATAACTAAAATTGGACACCAAGTTTGGAGATCGCATACCTCCCACAGCTGACCTACTTCTCCTCCGCAAACCAAAGCCTCAGAGTGAGGCTAACCCATTGCTATGCTAGTATCTAACAAGCCCCAGTTCAAAATCGTAAGCTCTATTTTCAGGAAAGATTTACATGGATCCATAATCAATCATTTTTTAGGGAACATGGGAATGATCATTGCCATCTTCGCTGATGGAGGGGAAGAAATTCTGGAAATTATAGCGGTGGCGGGACGAGAGTAGTTGTTTGAAAAGTGTAACAATAACTGTTGCTTTTTTCGTTTAGTTGATTAATTAACCTAGTTCTTAATTTTTATGTCTTGGCCAACTGAATAATTAACATACTTCATTAACATTAGAAAAATTCAAATTTAAGAATGTTTAAATAACAATATTATTTATGAATAATATTAAGATTTGGGCATCTCGAGATCCGATCCGAGAACTCGGGCTCGATAATGCCTCATCAACAATGAGCGACATATATAACTAAAATTGGACACCAAGTTTGGAGATCGCATACCTCCCACAGCTGACCTACTTCTCCTCCGCAAACCAAAGCCTCAGAGTGAGGCTAACCCATTGCTATGCTAGTATCTAACAAGCCCTAGTTCAAAATCGTAAGCTCTATTTTCAGGAAAGATTTACATGGATCCATAATCAATCATTTTTTAGGGAACATGGGAATGATCATTGCCATCTTCGTTGATGGATGGGAAGAAATTCTGGAAATTATAGCGGTGGCGGGACGAGAGTAGTTGTTTGAAAAGTGTTACATTAACTGTTGCTTTTTTATTTTAGTTGATTAATTAACCTAGTTCTTAATTTTTATGTCTTGGCCAACTGAATAATTAACATACTTCATTTAAATGGCCTTATTTAACAACTTCATTCGACCGAGTCCTATTAATTACTCAATCTTAAGTGAAACACATGATTAGCTAATTAGGCTTGTTAAACATTAAAACTTTAAAATAGATGTCCTTTAAAATTAAAAGTTTACATACAAATATTTTAACTTATAAAATGGCGGATTACACCCTGATAGTTATTTTTGGGGTTTCACAAAAGTGTTTGCTACAACACGATCTAAAAAGACTCATAGATTGTACGCGACGCTAACATCAAGCTCGATTAAATCATTCGATGATCTAGTGAATCGCTTCACGAATCAAATCGCTTTCGTCATCTCCACTAAGCGAATCTTCCTTCAATGGTCTCCAGTAGCAGCCCAACGTGTCCAACAATTCCTTATCGACACCTTTAATCACTTGTTTGTAAATGATCTGACAAATCACGATGGAATACAATTGAAATATTTAATACTATTAAGCTTTCGCAAGGTATTGTTTTCACAATCCATCGCAAACCAAAATTAATAGTAACTGAATGAGTGATTTTCAGAAAAGCCATATTCAAAAACACAAATTACAAAATGGCCAAAGCCTTTATTCACAGTTTAAAAAAAAAAGAAAAATTATTAATAATTCTTAATATCTATTAACAATTGCAACTTACCCCCTCATTTTTCTTAACAAAAAAAAAAAAAAACACCCAACCCTAAAAAATAATCCAAAACAAATCTCCTCCACACAATGGATCAAAATCAAAATCTCTCAAACCCTCTTTCTCTCAAATTCTTGTAAATTGGAGATGCCACACCAAAGAACAATCGATGATGGTGAGAGAAACGTTAACAATTGGACATTTGAGGTAAGTTTCGAGCCCTTTCATCCTCAATTTGTACACCGCATTTCGAATTTGTTCATGGCGTTTGGCGTTTAGGTACATTGCGTATTTGTACATGGCGTTTGGCGTTTGGAAACCTCAAACGCCAAACGTCATGGATACCCGAAACGCCATGTATAAATATATGCAAAACGAGGATTCTGCATATGATGAATCGCAATACGAATCACGAGGCCGTATACAAGTTAATCTTCGCCTGGGTGATATCGACATTGTTGGTACCCCAACGGCCCATGAAAGTGGTTCAAAACAGCATATTTGCAGTAAGTAAACTTTAATTTTAATTTCTATTATTTCTTTTAAATTTTAATGTTTGATATGAATTCTTAATATATTGAAGATATGTGACGATCTTGCAATTTGCGAGAGATATCCTTAGGGAGAGAAGCTATGGACCGTCACTTTAGATGAGACTGTGACATATATGACAGCATCCAGTGACCGCATTCGTAGATGAATGTGGGCGGCTTCCCACACATTTAACTGGTATGTTTGTAAAATCAATTCTTGATTTCCATATATCTTTTATAGTTATTTTTTTCGTAAATGTTGGATATTTTGAATAATGTTTTGAATGTGATCAGTTTTGGATGTTGGAAGTCATTGAAGGCATGTCCGTTGCGGGCAATTGTTATCCAAGGCATGACCCAGATATTCCGAGACATCCAAGAATGTTACGTTGGGATATCGGGGACGGTAATTGGCCCAACTGTTTTGACATGGACAGGTTCTTTGGGAATGTCCATGTATGTTAATCGTTTTTATTAATAATTTGTTTTTCCGAAATATCACTTGAAATATGTATTTTAAACAACTTGTGTCTTTTTATTTTTTCAGGTTGTGATCCCACGGCTACTGCCGGATGATGAGGAGTCGGAGATGGAGTATTATATATCAGCTAAAGAGTCATCCAAGGGTGTTGGGCCGAATGACCGCGTTCGCAGTTATTGCCGATTAACTGAGTATTTCGGACAGCTCTATGTGGTTGTTCGAGATGATGAGGGAGCTACCGAATGCCTCAACTAGCCACCCGACCTACCTGATCCTGTTGAAGAAGGTGTTGCCCCTGATGCCAATGCTCCTGATCCTGCTCTTGTGCGCCGACGTCTGAAGCGTGTCCGAAGAAACCAAGATGGTGCCTCTACTTCTCAAACTCAACCACAACCATCATCTTTGGAACCAAGATATGAAGACGTTCCTACCTGGGCACTTCGACTTACTGGGCAGCAGAACGAGATGATGCAGAGCCTCAGAGGCCTCAGAGATCATCAGAACGAGATGATGCAGAGCCTCCGAGATCTCAGAGATCGTCAGAACAAGATAGATCATAGACTTACTGGGCGGCTGAATTCTATGCAAGTAACTGTGGAACAACTCGAACAAATGATGCTGGAAGACCGAGAAGCCCGAGGGGTTAATATTACTGACGACGATGATGATGATGATCAGGTTTAGTTGTTATCTTGAATTTTATTTTTCTGGATTTTTTTAGATTGGTTTTGGAATTTATTGTTCTGGATTCTTGAATTTTATCTAGATTGTTTTAGACATTATTGTTTATTAGATTGATTTTGGAGTTGTGTTTATCTAAATGATGGATTTGTGTTTATTAAATTGATTTTGGATTGTGTTGCACAAATTGGTTTTGGATAATGTTTGATATGAATTCTTAATATACGTATTTTCAGGGTGATCATGTGATCTCGAAGTCGATAGTGATGATAATTTGGGTAGGACTGAACCTACGCATTCTCAGGGTAATAATGCGGAAGATAATTGCCTTCATGGTGATCTCGAAGTCGATAGTGATGATAATTTGGGTAGGAGTTAACCAAGGCAAAAAAGAAGAGAAGATAAATATAGGATAATATATTCTAGTAGGTGTTTAAAATCTCCTTATGTCCCAAATGACCAGAACAAAAAATCTACTAAGTAATTAGTTTTTTTTTAATTTTGTAATATTTAATTCGGTTAGGGACCAGAAGTTGTAAATTTTGGGGGTAAAATTCTAATTTTTGAAAAGTTATGGACCAAACTGCAAATTCCTGTTAAATTCGAATTCGTAGTGAATGAACAACCAGAATTTTTTGCGACTAACGGATTGAATGGAAATAATGAATTTTTTAAAATTTTGGTGTAAAATTGTAATTTTTCAAAAGTTATGGACCAAACTGCAAATTCGGGTTAAATGCAAATTCGTATCGAATGAACATTCTAATTTTGTGCGACTAATGGATTGAATCGAAATAATGAATTTTTTAAAATTTTGGGGTAAAATTCTAATTTTTGAAAAGTTATGGACCAAATTGCAAATTCGCGTTAAATTCAAATTTCGGGTGATAAATTGATCAAATCTTACAAAATTCGCCAATATGTACGAAGTTATGATTTACGGAGGATATAATGTTACCGTAAGTGTTACTTCTCATTTCGGGTGATAAATTGATCAAATCTTACAAAATTGACCAATATGTACGAAATTATGATTTACGAAGGATATAATGTTACAGTAAGTGTTACTTCTCCTTTCGGGTGATAAATTGGTCAAATTTTACAAAATTGACCAATATGTACGAAGTTATGATTTAAGGATGATATAATGTTACTGTAAGTGTTACTTCTCCTTTCGGTTGATAAATTGATCAAATCTTACAAAATTGATCAATATGCATGAAGTTATGATTTACGGAGTGATTTAGCCGGATTTCGTCGGGTTAATTTGTATATCAGTGAATTTGTATATTTAGTAGGGCTCCGTTACTTTATTCCGGATGGATCAATCACAAAGAAAAGCAATGATTAAGAACAAGAAGTATAACCACAAGTTAAGCTAATAACACATCAATATGGAGAGCAAAATACTATGAATGATATAGATTCTTATTCAGTTGTAATGCCTTGGGCAGAGAATATTTGTGTATCCTTGAAGTATAGGATTTCGTAGTTGTCCCTTAATACAATGATTAACTAGGTATTTATACAATGTTTAACCTAGTTTTACAAGGAATCATAGTCCTAATAGGACTCGGCCCAAATATCCTTCATGGGTCCGGAGTATTTATCTTTAGATCGAAGAGAGCCGTGCTTGGCCGGGTCTGTTAGACGATCTTGATCTGCTCGGATTGGTCTAATCGATCTTAACATCTTCGTTCGATTCGAGTAATATGTAGGGTGCGAAATAGCCCCCATCAGTACTCCCTCACTTCTTCGAGCGTATATATAATAGAAGCTCGTAGAAGTAGATAGATCTTTACGACAGTTTCTTTTCTACGAATGGAGCCTCGTTAAAAACCTTACTTAAGAAAAAACCCAGTGGGAAAAAATCTTAAATAAGGAAAAGAGTGCTACATGTCATAGATAGTCGTTTTCTCCCTCAAGTTACGAATCGCCACGTGTCTATTTTGGAAGCTTTTCGTATCCTTCCATTTCTTGGCGGGAATATCAGTAGCTGTCATAACTCCGAAACGTCATTTCTCATTTTCTTATAAATAGGTGACTCTTTGGTTCGCCATTTCCCTTTTATACTTCATTACAACTCGTAATCACTTTCTTGACTAGTCGCTCATCACGTTAAGTTTTTTCGTTTATCGACCTCCATTTTCCGAGAACCAGATTATATGGCTTCTGTGAGGAGATCTTCTTCTAGAGAGGTTGTCGCCCCCGACAACGAGGAGGAGTTGCAATCTAGTGTAATCGATTTTGTCGTCCCCGTGGAGGATACCTTTAAGGTACGGATCCTTACTGACGCGGATGTGGCGGCCCGAGCCAAAAAGGGCAAAGGTACTGTTCCTCAAATTTCTGAACCCATTGAGGATGTTGCTTGTGCTTATACGGTGGAGACATTTCCGGAGGTTGTGAATAACTATACCAAATATTTTCCGGAAGGTTCTGAGTTAATTCTTCCTTCCTCTGCTGATAGGGTCACAACTCCCCCGGAAGGATGTCGAGCCTTTTATACGGCTCATTTTAATAGTGGACTTCGTCTCCCTTTGTCTCCCCTTTTTCTGGAAGTTTTGAAAACTTTTAGTGTGTGCTTGACACAACTGGTCCCTAATTCCGTCGCTTTCGTAGTTTGCTTTTCGGTTTTGATGATCGCTAAGGGGTTTAAACCTTCTTTCCGTAATTTTACACAACTTTTTCGCTTTAACATTTCTAGTTCTTCAAATCGTGGATATTTCTTCGCTAGCCAACGACCTAGCCGAGCAATCTTTGATGCCCCTGTTTCTAGTAATCCCTCATGGAAATCTCATTTCTTCTTCGTTCGTCCTCCATCTAGTCTTCGAGTAGCGGATGGTACGAGTGTGCCTTTTTCATGGGATCATGATTCTAATTGGATTTCCGGAGGTCGCTTAGCGACAGGCGAACTGATTCCTGATGATGCTAAGTTTATCGCTGATATCTCCGAATTGCGTGCAAACAAATTTCAAAGTGCTCTTTTGATTGGGGAAGCTTTCCTTCGCAAGGCGGGGTTAAGCATTCATAGTTTTCCCATCAATTCACCATCTGAACCTCTTGGTTAGTAATTTATTCGATCTTAGTGTTGTGATAATATCATTTATAGGGAAGGTACATAATTCATGATTAATTTCTTTTTCAGCTGATATGGTAGAGAATTCTCGACATTCTTCGAAGGGAAAGATGGTCCTTTCAAAATCTTCTAAATCCGCCGAGAATGCGCCTATCGAGCAGAGAGCGTCACGAAAAAGGAAATTGGAGTTAGGCCATGAATCCGAAGAGGATAGAGAGGAATCATCAGAATCTCCTCAGGAGCCCTCTATTCGTCAGGGCACGGGACCTGGTTATCCTCCTCTTTCTCTTAGAACATCTTTAGGCGTTCGAGGATGTCACACTTGGTCGAAGCCTCATCCAACTAATAATCCAGTCGATAGAAAGAGGAGTTATTATGGTCGTTCCGGCCAGGATCTTTCTTTAGTCGGAGAAAAACACCCAAGACCTACTCTTGTCGAAATGATCGAGGAACATTTGGAGGGAAAGAGAGCCGCTGGTTATTCCGAGAAGGACTCTCTTATCCATGATGATAACGAGAACGCGATTGATAAGGCAACTCGTGTTCTTTTGTCTGGTGTTTTTACCCGAGATCTGAATAAACTTCTTCATAAGGATCCTCTGGAGAAATTCCAACGAGCTTGTCTTTATGCTGAAAAGGTGATATCCTTTTCCTTTAATCATGTTAGCAGATAACTTTAAGTGTCTTCCTTAATTTACTAATCCATCTCTTTTTCTTGTCCTCCTTGTTTGTTCAGACTAAGACGTGTCTTACGTCATACGCCTATGAGAATGCACTTTGGAAACAGCAGTGCGAGTTCTTGGATGAGAAGAATAAAGCTTTGCTTCGTAAATCCTCCGGTTCAGAGGTTGGTCCCTCGATATCTTCTTCTGTTCCTGTCCTAGAGACTCATGCTACCGGGACCGACGATCAAGAAGTGTTGAACAGGGTGATGGAGGTTTCTCACGCTCAAGAGCAGGCCAACCAAATGGCTAGAAAGTTAGAGGAATTTCAGTTACAGAGCACGGCTCGAATTAGTGAGCTGGAATCTCAAGTGTCAAACCTCGAAGCTTCTTTAGAGGAGTATGAAAACGATGTCCCACTTAGGCAAAGAGATAGATATGTCAGGAAATCTGACGAAAGCGTCGTTCGCGAATTTCTCAACTCTCCTGTTCATACGGCGTTAGTATATCGGATGGTCGGTCCTTTACTGGAAAGCACTTTTAAGAAGGCGATTCATCAGCTGGTAGCTCTGGAGATGATCGATGATCGTCGAAAAGAGTATTTTAAGGCTGCTCATATTCGGTTGAATCGTTATGGTGAACTTTATTCTTCTTCTGAGGTCCCAGATGTTCTATATCAAGGTTTTCCTCTAGCTCACCTTGTCGAAGAATTTGGAAATCCATTGCCCATTCCTCCTTCTGTATATATACTTTGTTATGCTCGTTCTTCCTTTGTGCTTATATATTGTTATCTTCTGCTAGTCGAGTCCAGTATATTCCTTTGTTTTCTTAATTTAGACAATAGGTTATTCATATCGAAAAAGTGCATCATCTTGGTCGATGCCCAAACTACGCTTTGTACTTTTGTCTTTTTGTGATCCAAATCTTATATAAGGAGGTTATTGTCCCTTTGTTGATCTTCGGTTTTCCTTAAGGAGGTAGTCAGAAAAATGTTCCTTTCAATCTTTTCCAAACCCTTATATTTCCCAGAATCAATTTTAGAACGATATGCTCCTTGGCTAGTGTACCATTATATCACTTTCTTGATATGGAAAATGTAGGTGTTTTAGCCAGATCTACCCTGTTCAGACCTTCTTAAGCAATTCTTTGGTATATTAGGCAGTGACGTCTTTGCCATGTAGACGGAGGAGGACTATTCTCCTGATTTCTATGTCAGATATCTTGGACTCCATGGGAGTTTCTGTGTAGCTTAATCAATGGTCATTCATATAATGTATGAGGCAGTGATGTCCCTCGTAATTTGAAGGGTTTGATCTTTTATCTTTTATCGAGCAACTGTCCTTTTCGCTGTGATTTTGAAGCTTATGTCACACCGTTTGTGGCTTCTAGGTTTTTAAGCTATCGATCATGAAAGTATGATCGTTCCAGTATGACCAGTGTGGAGTTCTTTAGTTTTACTTGTATTATTTGGGTGATCGCTTCGATCTAAGATTTCTCTCGTTGTCGACCAGTTGAGGCGAATAGATGGTGCCGTTCCAACTTATTTGCATTTATTACGGGGAGTCAAAGGGTCGTATCCATGTCCGTTGATTAAATACTTTTTCAGCCGTTGGATCCCTTAGATCTGCCCCTATAAATAGGGGGGTGACTTATATTCTTCATTTGCAATTTCTCAAAAAGGATGGAGATCTCAAATTCCTTAGATTTTATTCTACCCTCTGATCCCATTGTCTTCAAAAAATCACATTATCATGATTTATTTATTCAAAATAGTGAAGTTGTTCCCAGTCTTGTATTGACGGGTCCCATGTCAGCCCTACCTTGTATCGACGGGTCCCATGAGATCTCAGTTTTTGTCTTCATCAATTTGAGGTCCGTGGTTTCCGTTTGCACATGGTGGGTTCATACTTGCCAGCCACCTCTGCTCTTCGATGTAACCTCAGGAGTGATAGACCTCCGAGGTGGCTGGTAAACTTACCGTTCCACGACGGTCCCGAAGAGATGCTGCTCTAGAGTAAAATGTTTTATAGATAAAGTAAAAGCAGTATCTTCTCGCGGGTGAGTGAGCATTGCTTAGTTATCTGGCTGGTAATGTTCATTTCGTCTGGAAGAACATTTGATCTTCAGAGCCTGGCCGTCGAACCAAAGAAGTCGACCATCCTGAGCAGCATGCTTCTTAGGTGGTTTATCGTAATCGAGGAGATTGGTGTTTCCGTGGACATTGTCGTGAAGATCGCTGATAACAGAGGATCATCTTATGTACACATTGTAATGATCTTTAATTAGTACGTAGATCCTTGTAACGTAGTACTTTTGTATGTAACTGATTTGATGAATAAAATATATTTTTATCCCTCGCATCTTTTCTTGTCGTTAATTCTTTCATAATATATTTGTGAGTAGTAGCTTCCGAGCAAACGATCTTATACTTAGTCTATCTCCAAAATTTTAGCAGATCTTTTAGATCGTTAGAAATAGTTCAAGGAGTTTTTATTGAGCGTATCAATGTTTACTCGACTTGTCATAATTTATCGAGCGGATCGATGTTTACTCGACTCTTTTTTGATTATAGACCTAGGTTTTTAACCCAAAGAGTCTTTTTGATATATTGAGGAGTTTT
Organism: Penstemon barbatus; assembly: GCA_003313485.2. Lineage (NCBI taxonomy): Eukaryota > Viridiplantae > Streptophyta > Magnoliopsida > Lamiales > Plantaginaceae > Penstemon > Penstemon barbatus. Next base: position 27,070,887 of record CM064879.1, read on the forward strand.
TATTGAGCGGATCAATGTTTACTCGACTCTTTTTTATTAGACTTAGGTTTTTAACCAAAAAAGTCTTTAGATTGAGCGAGGAGTTTTTATTGATCGGATCAATGTATACTCGACTCGTTTTAGATTAGACTTAGGTTTTTAACCAAAAAGTCTTTTTGATATATCGAGGAGTTTTTATTGAGCGGATCGATGTTTACTCAACTCGTTTTTTTTTTTTTATTAGACTTAGGTTTTTAACCAAAAAAGTCTTTAGATTGCGCGAGGAGTTTTTATTGAGCGGATCAATGTATACTCGACTCGTTTTAGATTAGACTTAGGTTTTTAACCAAAAAGTCTTTAGATTGAGCGAGGAGTTTTTATTGATCGGATCAATGTATACTCGACTCGTTTTAGATTAGACTTAGGTTTTTAACCAAAAAGTCTTTTTGATATATCGAGGAGTTTTTATTGAGCGGATCGATGTTTACTCAACTCGTTTTTTTTTTTTTTTATTAGACTTAGGTTTTTAACCAAAAAAGTCTTTAGATTGCGCGAGGAGTTTTTATTGAGCGGATCAATGTATACTCGACTCGTTTTAGATTAGACTTAGGTTTTTAACCAAAAAGTCTTTTTGATATATCGAGGAGTTTTTATTGAGCGGATCAATGTTTTACTCGACTCGTTTTAGATTAGACTTAGGTTTTTGACCAAAAAAGTCTTTAGATTGCGCGAGGAGTTTTTATTGAGCGGATCAATGTATACTCGACTCGTTTTAGATTAGACTTAGGTTTTTAACCAAAAAGTCTTTTTGATATATCGAGGAGTTTTTATTGAGCGGATCAATGTTTTACTCGACTCGTTTTAGATTAGACTTAGGTTTTTAACCAAAAAGTCTTTTTGATATATCGAGGAGTTTTTATTGAGCGGATCAATGTTTACTCGACTCGTTTTAGATTAGACTTAGGTTTTTAACCAAAAAGTCTTTTTGATATATCGAGGAGTTTTTATTGAGCGGATCAATGTTTACTCGCCTCGTTTTAGATTAGACTTAGGTTTTTAACCAAAAAGTCTTTTTGATATATCGAGGAGTTTTTATTGAGCGGATCAATGTTTACTCGCCTCGTTTTAGATTAGACTTAGGTTTTTAACCAAAAAGTCTTTTTGATATATCGAGGAGTTTTTATTGAGCGGATCAATGTTTACTCGACTCGTTTCGTTCTGACAATATGAATTCGCGATTCCGACGAATGTTTAACCGACATAATCGACATATAAAATGCTAACGAAATTTTAATAATTGAACTTTAGGCCAAGGCCTTTATTACAAAGATCGAAATTTGATAAAGTAAAAAGTAAAATAATGCAGTATACCCTGCTAAAATTTATTTACCATAATATTTCCTAAGGTTAACAGCATTCCAGGTTCTCGGTAAGGCAGTTCCATCCAAGTGTGCAATTTTGTATGAACCTTTCTTCCCTACGCCAATGACGATGTAAGGTCCATCCCAGTTTTGTTGTAACTTTCCCACATGCTTGGATACTTCTACCTTTTTTAAGACTAAATCTCCTTCTTTGAAGGTTCGGATGCGTACCTTTTGATTGTAAGCTTTCTCCATATTAGCTTTTGTGGCTTGTAAGCGTACAGCAGCTTTATCTCTTAAAGCTTCTGTTAAGTCAATGTCGTTTTCTCTTGACTTTTCATTTTCTTGGTCATTGAACATTTCTACTCTTGGGGTTGGGATTAGGGTTTCCACAGGGATAACCGCTTCCGACCCATATACCAGGCTAAATGGGGTTTCCCCAGTTGAGCTTCTAACTGTTGTCCGATTAGCCCATAATACTCCTGGGAGTTCATCAAGCCATTTTCCTTTGGCTGCTCCTAATCTTTTTTCCAAAGATTTTATTATCTCTCTGTTTGCTACTTCAGTCTGTCCATTTGCACGAAGATGTCCTACCGAGGTAAAATTTTGTTGAATTCCAAGTTTTGTACACCATTCTATTATCTGTTTTCCTGCGAACTGAGTTCCATTATCGGAGATAAGGATCCTAGGGATGCCGAATCGACAAACTATGAATTTCCACAGGAAATTGATAACTTGGAATTGGGTTATTCGGGCGAGGGCGATGCATTCTATCCATTTGCTGAAGTACTCTACGGCGACTAGGACATAAGATTTCTTTGATCTGGCCACTGGGAAAGGTCCCACGATGTCCATTCCCCATTGATCGAATGGCCAACAAACTGGAATAGGGTGCATGTTTTCTGCTGGTCGATGACATATGCTAGCGTGGATCTGGCAGTGATGACATTCTTGGACATATTTAGCGGCATCTTTATTGATGGTCGGCCAATAGTAACCCGTCCTGAGACATTTTAAAGACAATGCCCTTGATCCGCTATGGTTTCCTGCATCCCCATCATGTATTTCTCGTAATACATCGATGGTTTGTGATTCAGGTACGCATTTTAGAAGAATCCCTGATACTGATCTTCGGTAGAGTTTTCCTTCTATCAGTGTATATTTCGGAGCTCGATATCTTATTTTCCGAGCTTCATTTTGGTCTGGTGGTAATTTTCCTTCCCGAAGATAGTCTATCATTGGGGTCATCCAGTTTTCTTCGGCTTCTTCGATTTCCATTATATCGCCTACCGGAGTTTCGTCGATGTCGATTGCTGGTGTATTAGAGACCAACCAGTTGATCACCCGTTCGGTCTTCCCGTCATGGGATCCTGTGAATTTTGATAGCTGATCGGCCCATTTATTTTCCGAACGTGGTATGTTCTGGATATTAAAACTTTCAAATTTCTCAGCTAGAGTTTTCACTTTGGCGAGGTATTTGACCATGTTGAATTCTTTAGCCTCGTATAGGCCTTCTATCTGTCTTTGCACTAATTCTGAATCAGTGAGTACCTTAAGATTTTTTATATTGGCTTTGACCGCCATCTCCATTCCCGCGATCAATGCTTCATATTCAGCTTCATTGTTTGTCACAACAAAGTCCAGTGTTATCGCGTAATTTAGATCTTCCTTATTTGGTCCGGTGAAATTGATTCCGGCGCCTCCTCCTTCTCGGCATGATGCACCATCGACATGCATTAGCCAAGTTTGATCTTCAATGATCAAAACATCTTTGTTGGGGCAGCTCGATGATTCAGTTGCCTGTGTCGGTGTTTCTAATATAAAATCGGCCAATACTTGGGCCTTGATGGCAATCCTTGGTTTGTAGTCTACCTCGAACTGACTGAGTTCGATGGCCCATTTGATTAGTCGACCGGAGGCTTCAGGTTTTGCTAGAACTTGCCTTAGTGGCTGATTTGTCAGAACGATGATTTTGTAAGTTAAGAAGTAGGGTCGGAGTTTTCGTGCGGCCACTATTAAGGCCAGTGTGAATTTTTCTATTTCTAAGTAATTCTTCTCTGCCCCTTGTAGTAATTTGCTGAGATAATATACGGGCTTATGATCAGAGCCCTCGATTTTGATTAGTACCGAGCTAATCGCTGTATTGGAGATGGAGATGTACATGTACAATGGTTCTCCTTCTGTTGGTTTTGCCAACATCGGAGGTGTCGTCAAATATTCTTTAAGCTGTTCGAAGGCCTGATTGCACTCTTCGGTCCAAACAAAGTTCTTTGCCTTTCGGAGTGTTTGGAAAAAGGGGAGGCTTTTGTCCGCAGACTTTGATATAAACCTGTTTAATGCTACGACCTTTCCAACTAGGCTTTGTACTTGAGAGATAGTTTTAGGAGGTTTCATTTCAGTTATGGCTCGGATTTTTTCTGGATTGGCTTCAATTCCGCGTTGGTGAACTAGATATCCCAAGAATTTTCCTGATTTGACACCAAAGGTGCATTTTGCGGGGTTTAACTTCATACGATATTTTCTTAGGATCTGAAAGCATCGATCGAGATGCTTTACATGATCTGCTTCATTCATACTTTTGACCAGCATGTCGTCCACGTAGACCTCCATCAGTTCTCCAATTAATTCTTTGAACATCAGGTTTACTAACCTTTGGTAAGTAGCTCCGGCATTTCTTAAGCCGAATGGCATTACTATGAAGCAATATACTCCCTGCTCGGTTACAAACGCGGTTTTTTCTTGATCCCGCTCATCCATGTATATTTGGTAAAATCCTTGAAAGGCGTCCATCATACTGAATAACGCAAAGCCAGCTGTTGAATCGACTAGTAAGTCGATCCTTGGGAGGGGGTATGGGTCGCGTGGACACAACTTGTTAAGGTCGGTGAAATCATTACACATCCTCCATTTATTATCTTTTTTATCTCCTTTTGCGACTAGCACGACATTGCATAGCCAATCCGAGAAATGAATTTCTCGGATTTGTTTTGCCTCGAGCAACCTTTCTACCTCGGCTTTGATAATTTTATCTTTCACTGGTCCATGATTTCTCTTCTTCTGCCTGGCGGGTTTCGCCAAAGGATCTATTTTTAGGGAATGCTTGATTATTCGAGGATCAATTCCTTCAATATCATTTGCACTCCAAGCGAAGACATCAGCATTGTTTCTGAGAAAGTCGATCAGCATTATTTCTCCTTGTTCGCTCAATTCTGTACCAATTCTCGTCTTTCTGGATGAGTCACCTTCTACTAGAATTACATCTTTATGTTCAGGGGGTTTCAAAGATAAGTCTAGCGGTTCTTTCCCCCTTTTATCTAGTCGATCAGTACTAGGAATTTCAACCTCGTTTCTGATGAGATCGCCTCCGATCTTTCTCTTGCTCGGAGTAATGGACTTAGGATGTTCTTTCATTGTTAACGAAGTACTATAGCAGTCCCAAGCCATGCAATGGTCGTTTGTTATTTCTCCGATGCCTGTATCGGTTGGAAATTTTATCTTCTGATGATAAGTAGAGACTACCGCTCGGAATAGATTGAGAGCAGGTCGTCCTAATATTGCATTATAAGCGAAAGGGGTTTCTACTACTAAAAATTTTACTAGCTTCACTGTCCGGTGGGGTACTTTTCCGAGCGATACGCTCAAGGTTATCGTTCCGCTGGGGATGATTTCGGACCCCCCGAATCCTATTAATGGCGTAGCTACTTTCTGCAAGTTTATCTGCCCCAAGTCCATTTGGGCTAAAACTTCTCGGGAGATAATATTAGCTGAGCTCCCATTATCTATTAAGATTCTCTTGACATTGTAATTTGCTATTTCTAGCGATATTACCATGGGGAAGTCGGGGTTATCCTCTCTTGCATCCCAAATAATATTTTTGGGTGCTTCGCCTTCATTAAAACTGATCTGCTGATCGTTTGACGTCCTGCTTTCCAAGGTCCAAATTTCTTTTGGGTATTTTGAGTTTCCAATTATTGACCTGGCAGTTCTTCGCCGGGCGTTACGGCTATCTCCACCCGCGGGACCCCCGGAGATCGTATGGATAGTTCCATTGATCTGGTCGTGGTTTGACTCCTGAATAGGTCGTCGCTCAGGTGATCTTTGATGAGAATTTCTTCTTCGGTCAATATTCCGAGGGCTCCTACTTCTTTCCCTCTTACGGTTATCTCGCTCTATGTATTCGTCAAGTTTTTCTTGCTCGATAAGTTTCTCAACCTCTCTCTTGAGGTGAAAACAATTCTCCGTTCGATGTCCATGTGCCCTATGGTATTTACAGTATTGATCGTAGTTTCGAGAGCCTGGTCTCGGCTGTGCAATTTTCCTTGCTTCGGGAATCCAGTTATTTCTTTCTAGGACATCCAATATTTCTTCCATAGGAATATTTAACCTTGGGTGTTCCACTTGATTCACCCTGCTTCTTATTGGTTGATCATGGTTTCTTGGTTTTTGGTAGAAATTAGGTTGTCTGTCTTGATCGGCTTTGTTGTATTCCAGTCGGTGAAAAATATTACCTCTCCTGGAAGATCGCTCGTAATCTGAAGCTTTCTGGGTAGGAAACCTATCGTGCCGTTTGGAGCCTGAAGTGGTGGCTTTGTTTTTGTTTTTATCCTTAAAGGAATTCATCTCTTCTTGGGTCATATACTTAGAAGCCAAGCTCATAATGTCGGCAAACGTTCTCGGTTGTTTTCGACTGAGGGCGTTTCCAAATTGCCTATTTTTAGTGAGGTCGAAGAGGATAGAAATTATGTAATCGATATTCGGTGATTCGATTTTGAGTAATTCTACGTTGAACCTTGCCAACCAATTTCTTAGGGATTCTCCCTCTTGTTGGTGTATGGTTCCCAGGTAGCTCATCGGAAGTTTTTGTCTCTTCTGACTGGCAAATTGCTGCGTTAGTTTATTGCATAATTCTCGGAAACTGAATATAGAGTTGGCTGGTTGTTTGGCAAACCAATCCAGCGCGAGTCCTTCGAATGTTGTTACCATTAGTTTGGCGGTGAATTCGGCGGAGTGGGCGTACAAATTCATTATGTTCGTAAAGCTAAAAATATAATCGTCCGGGTCGGTGGTTCCATCATATCGGGGTAGTCTTCCCGGGACCTGTCCTACGGACTGTGCTTCTTTTATTTCCCTGCAGAAAGGAGAGCAAGCCGCAAGGCTTTCTTGGAGTTCTGCAGTCCGGGCCCACGGGTTCTGCACAGATCGTAATCGTTGTTCAAGTCGCTCTTGTACCATCCTTTCAATTTCTCGTTCTGAGAATCGAGTCGCTCTCGGTCGATGGGGAATTGTATCATCTATATCATCTTCGATTGGAATGATCGTTCGTTCCTTCGATCCGCTGCGAACTGCTTGCGGTACTCTTCGCCCAGTTCTTCTTTGGGGACGGTTGTCGGATGGTTTAGAATTTATTTGCTGTGGGCTGTGTAGCGAGCGTCGCTCACTCGCTGGGCTGTCAGCTTGTTGAGAGGTCCGTTCGTTCGGCCTTGGCACTCCTGGCGCGGGAGTTGCCCCAGGAGCCGTAGCGTTTTGAGGAATTTGGTCTAAAACTAGTAATTCTTCTGGAGAGAGTGATTTGAAGAGCATCGCTATTTGTTTCAGTTTTTCCTGAGCGCCAGGGAGAGGAGCGGGTATTTCGGGGAGCTCCGGTTCTTCTGGTATTGTACCGGTAAGACCTCCTTGGTGTTCCTGCTGACGGGAACGGGTATCTGGGAGGTTTTCATTGGTGTTTGGATTGTTGTTATCATTGTTGTCTTGTGGATCTTCAGATGTGTTGTGACCTGTGGTCGTATTGCTTCTCGCTCCAACGCGAGCGCTTTTCCTTGGGCGAGCCATGTGTCGATTCGAATAATTAACCTAGCCCCACGGTGGGCGCCAACTGATTTAGCCGGATTTCGTCGGGTTAATTTGTATATCAGTGAATTTGTATATTTAGTAGGGCTCCGTTACTTTATTCCGGATGGATCAATCACAAAGAAAAGCAATGATTAAGAACAAGAAGTATAACCACAAGTTAAGCTAATAACACATCAATATGGAGAGCAAAATACTATGAATGATATAGATTCTTATTCAGTTGTAATGCCTTGGGCAGAGAATATTTGTGTATCCTTGAAGTATAGGATTTCGTAGTTGTCCCTTAATACAATGATTAACTAGGTATTTATACAATGTTTAACCTAGTTTTACAAGGAATCATAGTCCTAATAGGACTCGGCCCAAATATCCTTCATGGGTCCGGAGTATTTATCTTTAGATCGAAGAGAGCCGTGCTTGGCCGGGTCTGTTAGACGATCTTGATCTGCTCGGATTGGTTTAATCGATCTTAACATCTTCGTTCGATTCGAGTAATATGTAGGGTGCGAAATAGCCCCCATCACGGAGGATATAATGTTACTGTAAGTGTTAGTTCTCCTTTCGGTTGATAATTTAATCAAATGTTACAAAATTGACCAATATGTACGAAGCTAGGGTTAGGGTTAGGGTTTATATGGCGTTTGGCTGTAGTTCAAACGCCAAATGTCATGTTCATTGACATTTGACGTTTGAAGCAAATATCAATGACATTTGGCGTTTGAACTTCAAATGCCAAATGTTAATGACATTTGATTGACATTTGGCGTTTGATGTTCAAACGCCAAACGCCAACAACTCGCTGCAGCGAGGTTATTCCTCGCAACGGCGAGGTTGAGGAAGAGAGTTTCGAGGTTATTCCTCGCCGCGGCGAGGTTGAGGCAGAGAGTTTTGCGAACTCCCTGCCTCCAACTCGCGGCGACGAGGTTATTCCTAACTTTCGTAAATTACAATTTTACCCCCAAAATTTATAAATTTTTTATAATTGCAATTCAATCCATTAGTTGCACAAAATTAAAATGTTCATTCACTACGAATTGACATAGAACACAAATTTGCATTTTGGTCCCTAACTTTTCAAAATTACAATTATCAAGTACATGCCAATAATAAACATCAATTACATCAAACATTGTTCAATAAACATCAAATACAACAAACATTGTTCACTAAACATCTAAGATTCACTTTCGTTTTCGTCTGAACTCTGGCCACGTTGAGGACATCTAGATGCGTTATGATCGGTATTCTTGCAAATTGAGCACTTGTATTTTTTCTTCAAATTTTCAAGGGGAGAAGTAAAGCGTGACGTTTTAGGCCTTCCACGGGTTATGAAGGCGTCTGGAGGTAACCCTACTCTCGCCATAATATCATCGTGGATGTTCATCCATTGGTCTTTTGATGGAACGGGTTCTATGAGCTCATAGTATTCTTGACGCGCATTTCTGACCGTGTAGTATTGGCTAACAAGCTCATACACATACTGATCACTATCTTTTGGTCGTTTGTCCATGACAGCTGCAATTGCGTGCTCACACGCTATTTGCTCAATTTGAAAGACGCCACATGAACAAGTTATTTCCGCTAAATCCACAATTCCAGACCACTCAGTAGATTCCACTTTCCATGTTTCATACCTTAATGCACATTTGCTTCACCTGAACGACTTTTCATATCGCTCATTTATCAAATTCTCCTTCGATGTGGTAAATACAGACAGTCATTCCTCAGTCTCCTCACGACGCTCTCTAAACCACTTTCCCATCAAATCAACAATAAATTTGAGGAAGTAACATATGGGATAATTTTTGGCATCTTTGATCCGATTATTAAGGACCTCAACATGGTCAGATGTCATTATCTCATGTCTGTTCACGCGATGGTGGATTCTCGCCCATATCTCAAACGTCACCTCGTTCTGTAGCCAATTTGCACATGCTGGGCTCTTAGTTTTCAAGTAACCAAAATTTTTTTCGAACTCACTCTCAGTGTACGCGAAAGCAGCATTGTAAAAATACCCGGTTATCCCATCTTTCCCAAACTTTTTTAGCAAGTTCGCTTTGAGGTGGAAGTAACATGCCCCATGATCAGGTAAAGGGTAAACATCTTTTACAGCTTTTATAATCCCTTTGCCCCGACGATTTTCACTATCCGTCGTACTTGCAAGTAGAACGGTTCCTTTATATCTTTGCCCCGTAAATGTTGCATCAATTACAATTACATTTCTTAGAAAATGGAATCCTCGAGTAGCCACTCCTAAAGCCATGAAGAAATATTTAAACTTATTTTCGGAGTCCATATGGATGCGAGTGCGCGTGCCAAATTTTTTTGCTCAATCATGTATTCATAGGAGGGTAGATTGGCAAAATTTTCTTCGAATGTACCCATGATATGCACTTGAGCAACTTGTTTCGCCCTCCAAGCTTTTTGATAGCTAATGTTAACATTTTCTTCGGCACGCGTGAAGTTTATAAGTGCATCTGGTTTTGGGGGTTCATTGGTGTTCATATATAATCCCGACGTCCGTAAATCAACCATACGACTTGTTGCTTGTGCATGATCGGCACCTCTATTCGATATTCCACAAGTGTGAACGTTTCTATATGTCTGAATAACAAATTCATCACACTTCGGTTCCTTAGTCGCATATAAACGCCATGGACAACCAGGAGTCTTATACCGAGCTATCTTCCTATCATGGTCATACTTATACGATCTAACTTCCCATTTTTTATTTACAGCAGTGCCACGAAGTGCATCCATGAACTCTCTTTTGTTTCTAAACCGTTGACCAACTGTCCATCCTGATTGATCAATCCTCCCCTGACTGGAATTTGATCCTGAATAATTTATTGCAACATCATCAGCGTTATCAAAGCCTTCATGACTAAGTGGTTCGTAAAAATTTTCATGGCTAGGTGCTTGACCATAACCACCACCACCAACATCACCACCACCTACATCACCACCACTATAATCACACTCGTTGTCAACATTACGGTGTTCACCATTTACATCAGCACCAGCATAATCACCTTCGCCGTCAAAGTTACGGCGGTCATAACGAACATTACGACCTTCGTTGTCATACGGAGACCACTGACTATATACAGGAGAACAACGTAGTGGTTATTAGAGACAATGATCTCCTCATCAACATCATCTTGTGCACTCGATCCTCCTTTAACACATCCATTAAGTTGGTAATTGAAACTAATTTTGTCTACGATTTTGTTCCTTTACCCCGGGTCATAAGTTTCTTCGATTTCTCTTTTCTCCCCGGAGTTGCCTCTATCCTCATAATTTCTTCTCTCGGAGAAAAAATCAATAACAAATTTAAATCAATATATAGAACTATGGGCATAGTGCTTTGTTATCACCCTATCTTCTTCATCTGATATTTTCACTATTTCGTTATCAACACATTTGCGCTGTATCTCAAAAATATCAGTATACCGATCTAAATTCAACTTCTCGCAAATTTTATCAAGTAGTTCCTCAAACGAAATTCTCCTATCTACCATAATTGTTTTCACAGAATTTCTATCACCACTCCAATACCATTTATCATCCATTTGGCGTGTGAAATCACCGCTATATCGACGATATATTATAATTTTGTCCATTCCTACAAGTAAAAACAAAAATTAATGCATTCTTGAATTCTGCCAGCATGGCGTCTGGTCCTTCCCAAACGCCAAACGCCAAAAAACGCGAAATTTTCAGCACGATAAATTTCTCCATTTTGCGAACTAAATCACTCAATAATACATCAAAAATTCAAGTAACTTGCAAATGCTTACCTTTTATGTTGTTCTTCTTCCTTTTCTTCCTTGATTTGAGTGAAATTTGTGTGAAAATAAGTAATTGTGGGAAGAGAATTGGATTAGGGTTTGGGGTTGATTTTGGGAGGGAAATGGGGTTGATTTTGGGAGAGAAATTGAATTGATTTTAGGTGGGGTTGATTTTGAATTTTTAAAATTTTGGGGTATATTTGTTAAAGTTTAGTTTAATTAGGAAGAGTTAATTAATTTAGTTAAATTGGTTAATTAATCTTATGGCCTTTATGAAATTTTTAAAAATTTAATGGCCTTTTTGTAATTTAAACTTTCATTTTATGGCCTTTTTGAAAATTACTTGTAATTGAAATATTTATTCAACAATGTTTATACAGTCATCTCCCTCCATTCTTTTAGTTTTGTCTATTAAAAATTGTAATTACAGCCTAATTTAAATTAATAGATGACACTCCATTGTTCTTTCAATTCTGGAAATTATTTCGATTAATCCATGAAAATAAACTCATTAATATGAAAATGGAATAAAAATAACAATTTGAAGTGAACCGTTAAATGTTTAGTTTGGTAGCAAATATGTAAAATATGGGTATTTTTGTCAACTCTGTTACTCTGGGCAAAAGTATGTGAACCAAACAATAGTTTTCAATGATGGACTAAATATAATTTTGGGCCAAAAGTATAACCAAACATCAATACTAATACTAAACTCAATTATGATATTAGGTGCAATATATATGGTCCAATCTCGTTGGACAAACTCGAATTACTTCTAAAAGATTTTAATTTTAAATTTTCCCGGTTCGTCACACTAATCAAACAAGCTTGAATATAATTTTTCGTTCGATAACTTTGAAGATCGACTAGTTAAGCTAAAAAATGAAATTACTGATGTAAAATACAAGGTTACTCGATACTCGGCTCGAGCTCATTTCTCGGCTCGTTTAACTATCAAAACAAATTCAAACACAAAATTTCAAGCTCGATAAAATTCAAATCAAGCTTAAACAGTGTGTCATTCGACATTAATCGATTCGGTTACACTCCTACAATACACTATTCGGTTACACTCCTACAATACACTAGTAACTTTTATAAAAGCACAATGAAATTTATCCATCTCCATTACTATGCAGTAACTTATAAATGTTCTCAACATCAGAGGACACGTATTTAAAAATCTTAATTTAATTAATAAAAGATTAATCGTTTGAGAACAAATAAATATACGTAACTCAGTGACCATTACAAACTTACACCTAAAATGTAGTAAAATAAGCCAGAAGGAAAAGAAGATCGACTTTTTTTTACTTAAATTACCAACGAGGGGTGTCCAGTTGGTTTTAGTAATATTGCAGTTACGAGTTGCATTTATATATGACATGTAGGTGACAGTCATATATATATATATATATATGTGAAATTGCTTAGTGCATTCCCTTCGCTGCATCGCGTAAACAAGTATACGTGGTACAAGGGACCTATGCAGTTATCATATTTATATGTTTGCTAGGGCCTCGATTACAAAGAGGCCCCAATATTGTTTATTATTAGTGCAATTTTTTTATGTTATATTTTTTCCATGCATATATTATATTATGCCAGATTAGAGATCGATGTAAATGAATCGAATTGAACAACACATTGTCAAGTTTGGTTTGATTTTCTGGTGAAATTTGAGATTATGTTTAAAATTGGTATTTAATAGAAAAAAATTTGAAAGAGTTTGAATTGACAAGAGCTTGAATAACTCGGAATCTTTGTGTAAATTTAGTCAAAATTTTAGGGCTTGTTTGTTTGGCCTTTGGTAAAGTGGTAGAGGTTTGAGAAATAATCTCGATTTGCGTAATGTTGTTTGTTTGGGTTTTGGGAGAGTGGTTTGAGAAATAAGGAAGATGTAGGTTATTTTAATAGATTTAGATCGTAGGGAGTTAGTTACTTAGGTGTAAGACTTTATGTCAAATCAATTAGTTATTAATATATATATATATATATATATATATATATATATATATATGATAAATAATATTTCATAATTAATTAGAAGAAAGATAGGGGTAGAGAGAGATGATGGGACAGCTTCCGACTAAGAAATGAGGAGAGAGGAGAGAGAGGGTGGTGGGATGGCTACTTTAGGAGAGAGAGAAAGAGTAGTTGAGTAGGCTTTTTTTTTCTAATTTACACACTAAGCCTATTTTACATATCAATCTCTGAGATATTCTCTCACTCACTCTACTTTAAAAAACAAGTTGGTTTGTTTGTCTCGCATTTCCGAAAGAAGAATTTTTTTTCCGAAATACGAGACAAACGGGCCCAAGAACTTTTTTAATAAAGAGGAGAAAACGTAATTATGCCATAAATATTAAACATGGGAAATACTCATATTAGTGGAACTCGATTTTTACCATTAGACTACAACCTTATCGAATAAAAGGTATGAAAAAATGAGGAAAACTATTTTGTTCCATACCATCTTTGATCCTAATAATAAAAATGTTATGAAGACTCGCAATTTCTTAAGTTATAGTCCATTTGCTTTTTAAATAATTGTTCAAGAATAAGGTGAATGATTTGATCACGAAGAGAACATTTAATAATTAACAAATGAGATCATTTAACAAAAAAGGGCATTTGGTCTAGTGGTATGATTCTCGCTTAGGGTGTGAGAGGTCCCGAGTTCAATTCTCGGAATGCCCCCTTTAAAGCTATGGGCCTGTTTGTTTGTCTGTCTGACAGAGTAGTGGAGGTTTGTGAAATAATATCGATTTGCATAATGTTGTTTGTTTGAGTTTTGGGAGAGTGGTTTGAGAAATAAAGTAGATGTAGGTTTTTTTTGGGAAGAATTAGATTGTATGTGTAAGATATGTAAGATTTTATGTCAAATCATGTTTGTTGTGAGATAAATTGTGTAAAAGATAGGTTACTTTATGTCAAATCAGAGTAGAGTTTGTATAGATTTTGCTTAGAGATAAGAAAATTGTTGTTTGAGAAAATTGAGAGTTGAAAAATTTATTTCAGAAAATAGAAAACATGTTTGTTTGGCATTTCCCAACACGAAATTTTTTTGTAAAACGCCAAACAAACAGGCCCTTAGCTTTTGGAGTTGAGTTCGAGCCAAGTTTACAAAGCTATTACACGAAATGTGTTGTTAAATCTTGATTTGATGTGTATAACTGACATAACTTAAACAAGCTTTCATTGTTCCAAAAAAGGTGAAATCGCTTACCCCGGGCGCCCCTCACCCCCTGCCCGACGGGATTGTGAGAGGAGGTAAATCATGGTAACTCAACCGGCAACAGAGGTTGGGACCAGTGCTCACTGCGCACAAGGAGCCCCCCTCATTTTTTGAGAGGTTGCTCCCACACTGCCGCTGGTGAGGTTCGATCCTTGGTCTCTTGTTCCAAATATCACCTCTGAAACCAATTGAGCTGCCCATGCGGGCTTAAACAAGCTTTCATTGATTGAATTTGAATCGAACAATGAGGATTTTGATCGATTTTAAACCCTAATTAGAGCTATCAACCTATTATGACAAGTTTGCGCACCACCTTTCACAGTTTAATTATAAGATTAGTAAAAATAAATTATTATAGTTGTTGATTAATTGAGAAGCCAAAATTTATATCGAACAATGAATCTTTTATAAAATGTATACTATTAAGTTATTTCCTACAAGACACATTTCAACATTAAAATTGATAAAAACATATTTAGAAATTAAAGGGTATGTTGCAGAAAGATAAGACTGAGTTTTTATTTTTTTATTTATTTTTATATATTTGCAAAAAATATGCTAGAAAAAAGAATATATATATATATATATATATATATATATATATATATATATTCTTTATTAAAAAAGAGGGCCTCGAGTATGCGCTCACATTGGTCAGATCATCGATGATATGAATTATCCTTTCACATGTGATAATTGCATTGATCAACTACATAATATGTGATTTATGATGTGGTGCAATGATTGTATTAAATATTTTTTTTTCAAAATGGCATCATTTCTATGATTGACGTGCGTACTATTTAAAGTTGTTTTTTGCATGCAAATTACATTTTTCTTCTATCCTTTTAATGTTGTTAACTTGAAGATTTTGGTATTACATACCGGATATAATTTTATTGACAAATATTTAAATTTATATTCATGTAAATCAATACATATTTATAAATAAAATTAGTCATGTGATATCAAAATATGACACTAAATATTTACATCACATTATCGATTTGTCTCGTGGTAAATCACATACTTTTTTTTTTTTTATCTCATAAGAAAATACTTCATAAGAAATTTCGATTCATATCTCCCCCTACTTAACATTGGGCTAACAAATAATATGGGCTTTTAATTAATTAACTATACGACCAAGTCCATGACCAGGCCCATCCTAGCTCTATGCTATTTTTTATCATTCGGGTAAAAACAGAATAAAGAACTAAACCCAAATCAAAATTAATTTGATGCTTAAATTAGACTGGATATTTAACTACTAAATTATCGGGTAAAATGCAAAATACTTCTATGTGTAATGCTAAACCTGTAAGAAATTATCATGTAAAATATTACTGCACTAAACTTTTTTATGCTTTCAAAAATCCTATAAAAAACACCCGATTTGTAAAAAATAGGTCGTTTTGGATCTACATAATGTAATTTTATAAAAGTCTCACACTGTCTCCCTGACATTTTTATATGTGACACTTTATCTTCCAATCTTATGTAATGTGGCAATTTATCCCCTATGCTACAAAACAATTTTCATGCCCACTCTCAATTTTAGCAAGTTAGTTACACACTCCCGCTCAAGGGGGTAAATTACTTCTTTAAAATTTTCACAAGGGGGTAAATTGCTATTTTTCAAGTTACAGGGATAAATTAAACATTATAAATATCAAAGGGGGGTAAATTGCCATTAACCCCTCAGATTTTATGAAAAATTAAATAATTAGAAATGATCAATGAAATATTATTACAACAACTTGCAAATTTAGTCGCCGAATCTGCCGATTTGTTATAGGGAAGGGCCAGGGCCATGCATCTTGGAGGGGTTATATAGTCAACTCTGTCACAAATAGATAACAACTCATTGTTGCATTTTGAGACAGATTCAGAATGACTGCATTCCAAATTATTGGTGGAGGGGGAGGAAGAATTCATGAAGAAGATACAAGAAAAGGTACAAATTTAATTCTATCCATGGTGTTATATATATAGAGTTAAATACATATATGTAATTCCCAAGAAAATAGCTATGCAATTGCATAGTTGAAGGCTTGAAGCCTAAAATTCTTGGTAGAATTGAACCCAAGATCGAATTCCTATCAGGAGAGGTTTAATATGTCTAGCATGCCTAGAAAGTGATTAGAAAAAAATGTGCAAGTTCTGTTAGAAACTTTTGTTACAAACGTAGAGGAGTTTTCGCGAGCTAATATTACATTATTAATTTTTCTTTTTGAGATTTAATACATTATTAATTATTTCACCTCAATTACCTAAGGTCCTTGAGCATCCACAACAATCCATTTTTTAGATTTTTCAAGAGCTAAAAACTCAATTATACATAATTAAGTTAAATTTTTGTGTTATAAATATAAGACTATGTATAATGCATGTTTAGTCTTGCAAATATGGATGTCCTTGTATATATTTATACAGAACATACACGTCACCAAGATAATGTCCAACCACCACCAATATTTATTTGAGTATAAAATTGTGGAGAATTTATTTATAATATCATATTTTGTAAATTATAATGCTATATATTTGATTTATAAATATCTTATTGAATTATGAAAGTTAGTGCTTTATATTTTAATTATAAATATAATTATTTTTATGTTTAATTATCTGTTAGAGTTAAATTTTTATTAGAATTTTATAGTTTATTTAAATCGTTAAGTTTAAGGACGTTTATTTCTCATATAAAAAATATATATTAATTTGTTATTTTTAAAGAAAATCGTTAAAATACTTATTTATTATTTATATATGACGTATATAACATAATAAAATATTATTTATAATGCCATTTATAATTAATATTGGAAGGATAATAAAATAAAATAATTCTGAAAATTTTGAATGATGACTGCTGAAGTGGGTAGCTAAAATACTGTTCACCATGTATAATTTGATATAGAAGATCACTTATAGATGATGATGCCGTGGATGCTCTTATGCTTTGGCTTTGAATTAATTAGCTATTGTCCTATCAAAATTTGACTAAAACCGATATGTATCTAGATCCACTTAGAAATCGGCTCAAACATAGGTCACCATCCATATCCTGCATGCTCCTCGATCCATATGGATCGAGATCCTCAAATGAAAATCTTGACCAAACGGATTGTCCCACATGAACCATTTCTACATTGTTCTTGATAGAGTGGTAGCTCATTAACCGTCTCGGTCTAGTTGGGTCCAAGACCCTTACCCTAACCAATCTCTTCCTGAAGAGTGTGAACTCACGATCTTGAGCGATATGATTTTGTCTATATAACTACCTTAAGACAATTAATGCAAGTGCACATATCGACAAGTAATAAAGTGCAATTAATGCAAGTGCACGTATCGACAAGTAATAAAGTGATCGTATGATCGGATATATACCCACATGAACTTGACTAAAAGATTCACCAATTCTTATTTTAACTCAAATTAATTAAAGGACCATCATCGAAACGAACAATTAAGATGAATGTTGATTGAAAGCAATTAACTAGATTAAAGCATGCAAAGATTGATTGAATAATTGATTAATTTATAACTAAACTAACTAACTAAGAGCAGATAATTGAGAGATTAGATCAGTAGTTGAAACATTAAGGCATAATGTTTTACTTCACTATGATTAAATTACTAACTTGAGTTTATATAATTACCTAATTAATATGTAACCTAAGAATTCAAATTCTATATGTGTATGTTTGAGTACTGAGATTTACTTAGTATCCTAGGGTTGTAATCAAGTCGAATAGTATGTTGTTCAAGTATGGTTTTAATTTTGTCGCGTTTAAAATTTTGAGTTTGAATTTTGTTTGATTGTTAAATGAACCGACATCAAACGAGCTTTTATCGAACGAGCTTGAGTTGAGTATAGAGTAGCTTGATATTTTTACATGTATTTAGTCAGTTTCTAGCTTTACGAGTCGAGCTCGAGCCAAGCTTCAAATGTTATCTTTCGGAAAAAACTATGTCCAAACTTGTTTAATTTGTATTATAAACCAAGCTCAAACGAGATATCGACTAGTTTATTCGAATATTAAACCTAAGTACAGAGGCGGGCCGACTAATAGGGTTATTAATAACATACTCCATATATGAACTTGCATGTCCAAAATTAGTTGTTCAAAACTATTTATATCAAATTAGTGTTGTGACTGTTGTCTATTCTTTTTGTTAATATTTTATCCATGTAATTATAGTTATCATATATTATATTATCTTAAACTAAATATTTGATTGTCTTCAAGTACAATTAAAGTAATAAAAATGAATTGATTTAGGTATATTATAAGAATTACTAAATTAAGAGATTGATTTGTCTACTTTTACTTGTTTCATGTTTTTAATATACAGCTTTTTTCCAGTTGCACAAAAAGAAACATTTTATTATATCAATTACTAAAACTAGACTTTAGAACATAATACATGAGTTTTTTTTTTTAAATGCTTCTGTATATATATCTTATTTTTCAAAAAAAATAGTTCACTCTTTCAGCAAAGACTCGGTTGTAGACGATTTATACTGAATAAAACATTGTTGATCACAATTTAAATGATTCTATTATTTTAAAAATATTTATATTATATTTGGACTTAAATCTTGTCATGTTATCATAAAAAAAAACAAAATATTCAGTGCAATAAATGGTCTAGTTCCGCCCTTGCCTATGTATATCCAAAGTTGCATCTAGCCTCCTGACGAGAAATTATTTAGTACAACTGCTGCACCACGTCATCAAGTACACGTGGTGCAGTACACGTGGTGCAACCCACCAATATACTTGAGATATGTGGATTAATAATCCACATCACCCATGTTCTGGCAATGTGAACACAATTTTCTGAATTCCTATTTTTTTGGAACATGGCTAGAATATGGAGTGACGTGGATTATCAATCCACATGTCCCAAATATATTGGTGTGCTGCACCACGTGTACTTGATGACGTGGTACATCGGTTGTACTAAATAATCTCTCCAGACACTCCCTAGTTATATACTCCATTGATTGTACATGTAGATATATTTTTATAAAGAAAACCATTCAAATAAAATTTTGATAAAATTTAGTTACCTTCTCTATTATTAATGGTAACATATAAATTACATTTTTATCCTAAACATAGAATAAAAACTAAACGTCATATAAAGCTAATAAAATAATTTATATACCAGCTAACATCTGTATTTAAGAAATTCAACTGTAACTATTTATATATCATTTCAATTTGTATATACGATTTAAAAATATTAATTACATTAATTTGTTAACTGTTATATTTACATTCTCTCTCTCTTCTTTTTTATGATAGAAATTCTTATATTTTATATACGATTAATAACAATTCACCTTCTTCTAATATTCGAAATATATAAACAATTTAACTCATTATAAAAAAAAATGTTAAAACACCTATCTCTTAAAAAAATGTTCACTGCCTCCTTTAACTTTTGAAACACTGAACTAGTGTGTTAAATTAAATACCCTATTTATTATATTAAATACATAAATTTATTTTTACTACCACTAGATTAATTCCTGATTCCACTATAGGGGGTAACCTGCAATTTTTTTGTCATCGAGATAGATTGGCCATTATATATAGGTAGCTAGACATATTTTAGGGAAGATAAATTGCTAAAGATGTAACATATATGTAAGATATTAATAACACCACACGCGCTAAGTACATGTATCCCCCTTTTCAATATTACAAGTAGATAATCGGCATATTTTTTTTTCTAATTTCTAAATTAGAATATATGGAAGGTAAATTACTAAAAACTTATTTATATATATACATTACGGCTGTTAATGGGACGGATTTCAATTCGGATCCGTCCAATTAAGTTCAGTATGATTTATTAGGATAATTGTTAGATTAGAGATTCGATGGATCTGATTCGATTCTATAGATTCATAATCCGAAACTCATGAAGCGAATATAAATTTAGGTCGATCCTTATCCGATAAAAAATAGAAAGAAGTATATATATATATATATATATATATATATATATATATATATATATATATATATATATATATATATATGTTAAAAGTAAGTAACATAAATAATATTTCAATGTCAATTTAAGAAGATATTAATTTATAACTCGTTTATAAATTTATTTAAACCAATATATATATGAATATTAGTAAAGAATGTTTGAACATGTGATTTAAAATTAAATAAAATATATAATAAACTTAATAAATCTGTTTTAGAAAAAAAAATAGTAATGTAATTTTTCAAACAAAAATTTTATTGGATTCGAAAAAGATTTGATATCATGTCAAATCCGACCAAGTCTAGATCCGAGCACAATTCGAACAAGATCCAAATCTAACAAAATCCGATCCGATAAAATGGAACCGAATCTAAACGAGTCTGTCCAAACAGAATCCGACCATTGACAGCCTTAATATACATTATAAAATTTATACCTTAATAATGAAGGAAATGAAAGAGGAACTATTCCTAAGATTTTTAATTGACAAAACAATTTTTATATATTGCGCGGGTACCCGGATGGTGCACTGAAAGGAGACCAAGTAAAAATACGTTATAATATATAAATAATATTAATTAAATATATAAAAAGTTATCATTTAACTATGTGTCTTTCCTTGAAGCAATTGATTACCCCCAAAAAGTCTTTGTTAATTGTTTTTTTAAAAGATCATCAATGTTCAATCTTTCTAGTCATAAGTTCAAAAACATACATTTTCATGCTTAATTAGAATTCTCTCTCAAATATTCCAACATCTTATCAATAACAATCTCATCTTCTTCATTTACTTTCCTCCATTCTTTGATTTCTTATAATTAACCCATAAATGATAAGATGAAACTACAGTGTAATTTCTTTTGTTATTTCCCTTTCGTCCAGCTATTCGTCCTTGATCTTCGTACTAATTTAAATTAATTGATCATGGCCTTCATGGAAAAAATATTCATTCACGTGACAGAATTCCAGAATTTGACCAACTTACCGGTCGGATTCCGTGTTGTCGATGACTTATGCCGGATCCGTGACTTGTCCCCATGTAAAACCCGGCAAGTCAAAGTGGATCCTATCATCCGATGCTGCGAGCGGCACCAATATGTGTGGAACATCGGTGTTTGGCTCGACGGGAAGTTCACGGGCCTAGAGATTAGCCCGTTGAAAGTAATTGATTACGCCCGGTTGATATTTCGACTCGAGAAGAAAGACGGGACGAACGTACTTGTTGTCGAAGGAATTCGAGAGGAAAAGAGCGATTATCTGCTCCGTCTCAAGTAATTTTCTTTGTTTCTTTCTTTTTGCATATATATATATATATATATATATATATATATATATATATATATATATATATATTGTCATTTCTGTTTATTTATTTCATATATATATATTTTACAATAATATTCTAATTGTTGGTCACAAAACAGGTTCTTCGGGTTCATGAGGAATATGTACTGGGATAAGCGACAAAGTGTCGCGATTGCCCGATCTGACTCAAAACTCGCGACCAAGTTGAGGTTCGTAGTTGTTGGTATTTTGGTAAATTTGTATTTCTTTATTTCTAGTAATTTTTTTACCTTAAACGTATGAGTACTCGCGACCAAGTTGAGGTTTGTAGTTGTTGGTATTTTGGTAAATTTGTATTTCTTTATTTCTAGTAATTTTTTTACCTTAAAAGTATGAGTAATTTACTTTCCAGTAAAATGCATAATGTTTAATTTAATTCCCTGTGATTTGAAAAAGAGTAATTTACTTTCCCGTAAAAAATTTAGAGAAACAATTTAATTACCTTGTTCAGTTGGAGAGTATAACTTACTTGCCGAAATTGAGAGTGGACATGAAAAGTGTTTTATAATATAGGGGGATAAATTGCCACATATAAAAATGTCAGGAAGGTGATGAGAAACTTTTATAAAATTACAAGGGGTAAAGTGTTCTTTTTCAAATTACCGAACATTAAATTAAATATTATGAATATCATAGAAAAGTAAATTGCCATTTACTTTTAAGAGTATTAAAGAATAATTTGAATATATATATATATATATATATATATATATATATATATATATATATATATATATATATATATATATATATATATATACTGATTGAACTCAAATATTGGTGACAGAATGATTGAAGCTCATGATCCAGTTCAGAATATGGATCTATTTGCTGGTACTCCCTTACCGAAAAGGTAATTAAACACAAACCTTCATCTTTAGAAAAATCGATATGCCGTCCCTCCCAAAGTTTTTTATCTCTTTAGTTTTGGCACGGAGTTTTAGACAATTTGTTAAAAAAGTAAACTTTTGTTATTCTTTGAGAGAGAAAGGGAGTCAAATTTTGGGACGTCCCAAAATAAAAATAGGAGCAAGAAAAGTGGGACGAAGAGTATTTTTTATACAAGATTAGTTTACTGGGACATTGTAACATTTTGTCACTAACAATTGTGTATAATTAGTGACAATAATTTTGGTTTTTCCATATATATAATGATAATTTTGAAAAATACAATATTGATAAATGTCAAGTATAGTAATTTAATTTACCACCATCCATAATTTTTTTTTTTTTTTACAATATTAATAATCTTTTTGTTGATGATATCGATATTTAATGTTAGTAATTGTTATCTTATATTGTAAAATTAATCTTATAGAAAACAAAAATTATTGTCACTTATTGTTTGAACTGATAAGTTTTACTATGAAATTATAACCAAATACAATTTTATTGAGGAAAGAATCAACTTTCATGTAAATGAGAAAATTGATTAATTAGTAAGCGCTGCAAAGTGGTTAACCATTTACAAATTTTGTTTTTTCTTATTATCGAATGATTAGATTACCATGAAATTTTTGGTACACGAATATACAAATTTTATATAGATTTTTGGCATTTTACACCCTAGAATTATAGGGTTTTGACACTTTGCATCCTGACTTAAAAGTTTTGGCACTTTGCATCATGGAAATATAATTTATTTGACACTTTGCACCCTAGTGTGTGTTTTAGTGAGAAAATTCATTGGTAAAAGGGTAGAATAGTTATTTTTAATTTTTTTTACTTTGCACCTTGGCAATATAGATTTTACATCCTTAAAATATAGAATGTTGACAATTTGCACCATAATATTATAAAATGTTAGCATTTTTCACTCCGATTTAAATTTTTTGGCACTCTGCACCCTAAAAATATAATTTGTATGCTATTTTGCACCCTAATGTATTTTGAAAAAAAAACTCATGAATGTCGGCCATGTAGAGATAAAATGGTCATTTCTGTGCACAACAATCATAGACTTGTTATTCTAATTTTATTATACTTTATAATAACTTATTTTAACATTTTCTCTTAGTAAAATTTAGATTAAAAGAAAGACATTGTCTTCATTTTGTTTTCAAGTATCCTCTAGATTATATACTTTATATCTAAAATGCACTTTTACATATCTAACATATTATTATATTGCATATTATTTACATTATTTAGATTATCATATTAAGTCGGGATTGAAAATGCTAGAAATTATATTTTTTGGGTGCAAAGTACCAATATTCTATATTTCAGAGTGCAAAGTGTCAAATCTATACTTTTAGGGTGCAAAGTGCCAAAAATATTCGAAAATAACTATTATACCCTTCAATCAATAATTTTTTTTCTTCAAAACACACATTAGGGTGCAAAATGCCAACTAAATTGTATTTCCAGGGTACAAAGTGCCAAAACTTTTAAGTTAGGATATAAAGTGCTAAAGCCTTATAATTTGAGGGTGCAAAGTGCCAAAAACCCAAATTTATATCACAGTTTAAATTTTCATTGCAACTTCATACCAAATCCAATTTTTCTTCAGAGTTAATTACAATTTACCCCCAAAGATAATAGCACTTAACCCCTGTGTTATAAAAATATGGCACTTTATTCCCCTATGTTATGATAATGTGACAGTTTACCCATCTATGTTATGATAAATCAGGCAACTTCCCCCCTATATTATGATAAATATGGCAATTTTCATAATGTTCAATTTACCTCCTTGCTATTTGAAAAATAACACTTTATCCATGTGTGATGATAATATGTCACTTTAACCTCCCGTCGTGTTATGATAATGTGGCAGTTTACACCCCTATATTACAATAAATGTGACAATTTACTCCCTGTGTTATGATAAAAGTGAAAATTTACCCCCTACGTTACAAAATACTTTTCATGTCACTATCAATTTCGACAAGTGAGTTACACTCTCCGGCTGAAATAGGCCAATTGCTTCTTTGATTTTCAAAGGGAGTCAAATGCTCTTTTTCAAATCGTAGGGGGTAAACTGAACATTGTGCATTTTATATGGGGATAAATTGGCATTAAATTCAGAGAAAAATTGAACTATGGTATCAAATTTATATTTTCGTGTCCAATATTACCAAAATCCCAGGGTGACCTATTGCGTCCAATAGGATTTGAACCTATACTAAAGGTTTAGAAGACCTCTATACTATCCATTAGACAATGGGCGCCGTTCATTCCGGATTTTTCTCCCTCTTGTTTGAATTTAAAAAAAAAAATCTAATTGTATGAGAGAATTTTTGGAATTCTATATTCAATGATTCACTAATCCTAATTATAATATACTAGAATATTTAGGAGGAAATAGACGGGTAGCGGGAATCGAACCCGCATCGTTAGCTTGGAAGGGTAGGCAGTGGCAGAGCTAGATGGATTTTCTTGGGGGGGCAAATTTTTTTTCGGAGACATTAAAAGAGAAAGGAAAATTAAAAGAATGCACAAATATTGGTTTAAAAGAATGTGCACCTAGAAGAAATCGAACCCTGGTCTATAAGGGACATTGGAAAAAGTTCTAATGTGCACCTAGAAGAAATCGAACCCTGGTCTATAAGGGACATTGGAAAAAGTTCTAGCCATCAAGGGACTTACTTTGTTAAATCTAACTACTAATATTATTTAATGAAATATTCTTGGGGGGCGATCGCCCCCCAGTCTACCTTTAGCTCCGCCACTGAGGGTAGGGGTTATAAAACACAAATTCCCCCTTTTTTATGTATAGCATCATAATTAATTTCTTGGGCTAGAGATTTTGGCCCCTAATTGATAATTAATAATGATAACATTGAAAAACTAATTATGTTGGTCGTGATATTTCAATTTCAGTTTGCATCAAATTGTTCGTTGTTACTTGAGTGAGTCATAAACCATGATCGTGCAAACAACCAGTGAAGTGTTGTTGATTGTAAGATATTCGCAGCATAAAATTACAGAGGGTGAATTCCATGTTTACATGGTATACATATGAGCCTGGTGTGGACGTGTGGTCATTCAATTTTTCTTTGTTATGTCAAAATTTTACTTATATTTACTATAAGGGTAAGCTAATGTCAATTTATCCCCTGAGATATGCACAATATTCAATTTATCCCTCCAAGATTTGAAAATGAGCTCTTTACCCCCCTGTAAAAAGTTTAAAAAAACAATTTTTTCTCCTTTAGTTGGAGAATGTAACTCGCATGCTGAAAGTGTTTTTGTTATACATATGAAACTCTTATAAGATTACAGAGGGTAAAATGCTCTTTTTCAAATTATAGGAAAACACATTGAACATTATGAATATCCCTTTTATAGTTTCAGCTGATAAAATACAGTTTTTGAATTTATAGGCTAACTGAATCTCCGTTGACGATGGAAGGCTACAAGCATGGGGAAAAGACCGTGAAAGTAAATGGTAAAGAGGGAAAAACAACGACGACATATCGAACAATTAAGAAAGAGAAGAATACCTTACCTCCGCCGCCGCCGCCACCGCCACCGCCATCGCCACTGGAGAAGCAGCCTAGAAATAGGGGTGCTAATGCCACTGCTAATATAAGTCCTAAACGAGCTTATAAAAGTGATCAATCGTCGTCGACCACATCCGAGTTTACGGATGTCCCTCATGTGCCGCCTATGCTTCAGATTATTACCAATTCCATGGGCAGTTTTGATCATGTTATGCTGTTTGTATTGGCCATGACTTTGGTTGGGCTAGTACGTGTGTCATTAGGTTGACATTTTGGCTTGCCTGCAGCCATATATGATTGGAAAGCCGAAGAGGCCTACAAATAAAACGGCGTGTGAAGAGGTGCGCACGTGTGAAAAGTTATGACATTTTGTGTTTGATGATGTACTTGACATGTTGCTATGTGTTTGATGACATGATGCAATGGATGCGTAAATAATATTGAAGTATATTAAAGACTCTAAGTGGTAAAGAATTTGGCATTTTCCTTAATTGGATGAAAATATTATAGGTTTGTTTGTCTCAGATTTCTCAAAATTATTTTGTGTTTGGGAAAAATAAGACAAATATGTTTTCTATATTTTGGAATTGGAATAATTTTTTTTTCTTAATTTTCTCAAACTGCTCTTTCAAAGGCCAAACAACCAACAATTCTGTTATACATTCACATCTCACATACCAAACATGATTTGACATAAAATCTTACATATCTTACACATACAATAAACTATTCCAAAAAAGCATACACTCACTTTTTTTTCCCAAATTTTTCTTCCAAAATCAAACAACAAATATTACACAAATAGAAATTAATTCAAAATATCCACTACTCTCTTGAATGTCAAACAATCTGTAGAAATTAAGATATTCGAATAATATAATTTACAGCCATATCTTATTCTTCTCCAAGGAGGTAAATATATACAAGACTAAAGAGTTCTATTCTAGGAAAATATATACATAATATTTCTATTGATTACAAAAAATATTCCTATTGATTTTCTTATATACAATTAGAGATTTGATTTGATTTAACCAAATCTCGTATGCCAACACCCTCCCTCAAGTTGGGGCGTAGATATCTATCATGCCCAACTTGTTAATAACCGCATGAAAGACTCTTCCCGAGACTGCTTTCGTAAGAATATCTGCGATTTGATCTTCGGATTTGACGAATGGAAACTGAATAGTCCTTTGGTCCAACTTTTCTCTTATGAAATGACGATCTACTTCAATGTGTTTAGTCCGATCATGTTGTACTGGATTTTCTGCAATTTGAATTGCAGCTTTGTTATCACAAAATAAGCTAATAGGTCTTGAATCCTTAATTCCGAGGTCCCCTAGAACTCTTTTAATCCACAACAACTCACATAGACCATGTGCCATTCCTCGAAACTCTGCTTCCGCACTTGAACGAGCCACGACCTTTTGTTTCTTACTTCTCCAGCTAACAAGATTACCTTCAACAAATGTAAGGTAACCTGATGTCGATCTTCTCCTCAACTGATCTCCAGCCCAATCAGCGTCAGTGTAACCTTCAACGGTGGGTGCTTCATTCTTCGAGAACAATAATCCCTTCCCTGGAGCACCTTTCAAATATCTCAAGATTCTGTACACTGCATTCATGTGTTCTTCCGTTGGTGCATGCATAAATTGGCTCACGACACTCACAGCATAAGCAATATCAGGCCTAGTGTGAGTCAAATAGATCAATTTTCCTACTAACCGCTGATAGCATCCTACATTCGTCAAACTTTTATCTGAAGAAGCTTCAAGTTGATGATTTACCTCCATCGGTGTTTCAATGGGCTTGCAATCTATCATCCCAGTTTCAGTTAGCAAATCCAGTACGTACTTTCGCTGGGAAAGAGAGATACCTTTTCTTGATCTTGAGACTTCAATTCCTAGAAAATATCGCAATTGTCCTAGGTCTTTCATTTCGAACTTGGTGGCCAAGTATTTTTTTAGCTTCTCAATTTCTTCAGGATCATTACCAGTCAAGATCATGTCATCGACATACACAATCAATGTTGTTACCTTTCCATGTTTGTGCCTAATAAATAAAGTATGGTCAGCGTTACTTTGCCTATAGCCAACCGACTTCATTTCTGATGAAAACCTCCCAAACCAGGCTCTCGGTGACTGCTTAAGTCCATATAAAGATCTTTTCAGCTTACATATCTTGCCTTTATGTATGACCCCTTGCTCAACTCCTGGTGGAATATCCATATATACATCTTCTTCCAAATCACCGTTTAGGAAAGCATGTTTTACGTCAAATTGGTGTAAAGGCCAATCTCGATTTGCTGCAATTGATATGAGAATGCGAACAGTGTTGAGCTTAGCTACAGGAGCGAAGGTCTCTTGATAGTCGACTCCATACTTTTGTGCATATCCCTTTGCGACTAACCTTGCTTTGTACCTGTCAATGCTTCCATCTGCTTTAAGCTTCACAGTATATACCCATTTACACCCGATTGCCTTCTTTCCTTTGGGCAAAGATACCAACTCCCAAGTTGAGTTTTTGTGTAAAGCCTCTATCTCTTCATTCATTGCCTTCGCCCACCTTGGATCTGCTAATGCTTCCTGGACACTTCCAGGAATATATACTTTGGATAATTGATCGACAATTAGAGCATATGAATTCGATAACATATGGGTAGAAGTGTAGTTAGTAATAGGATATTTGACATTAGCTTTTATATCGGGTTCATATTGTTTCTTTGGAACACCTCTATTCAATCTTATAGGAAATCGGGGGGAAGGATAATTTTCACATGATTCTAATTCATTCAAAGTGGAGTCGAGAGTTACCTGGGGTGCAATATTACTTTGAACATTCTGGGAAGGCTCCTCAGTTGA
This sequence comes from Penstemon barbatus, assembly GCA_003313485.2. NCBI lineage: Eukaryota > Viridiplantae > Streptophyta > Magnoliopsida > Lamiales > Plantaginaceae > Penstemon > Penstemon barbatus. Next base: position 27,099,780 of record CM064879.1, read on the forward strand.
TGGTGTTAATACGGGTTCTTCCGAGGCATCTTCATTATCTTCTTGTACCTTATCATTCTCCGATATAGCTGGCAAGTCTGATGTGTCTATGCTAGGTTGATAAGCGAATGCATTTTCCGTATTCAAAAAATTTTCCATTGCTTCCAACTCTAGGAATTCAACTCCAGTGCCTTTTGTATTGAGCTCAACCTCTTTGCCCAAATTCACCCCCGGAAGAGATGAGCTCGATACTACCCCTGAGTAGTATGGTTCTGTCTCGCGGAATGAAACATCTAAGGTGACATGCAACTTCTTATTATGTGGATCATAACACCGGTAGCCCTTCTGAAAATCTGAATATCCAACAAACACACACCGTTTCGCACACGGGTCCAATTTATTTCTCAAGACTTTGGGAATGTGGACATAAACCGTACACCCAAATACTCTCGGTTCGAGGTTTGGTAGATGCGAAATTGAGAAAAAAGATTGTAACTTATGTTGGGGAGTTTGGAAGTCGATAACCCGAGAAGGAACCCGATTGATAAGGTAGACAGCTGATTTTACGGCCTCCCCCCAGTATATTCGTGGCATGTTCATTCCAAAGAGAGATGCACGTACTACTTCCATAATCTGTTTATTCTTTCTTTCTGCCAAACCATTTTGTTGCGGTGTATATGTGCAAGAAGTGTGGTGTCGTATGCCTAGATGGCTAAGATATTCTCCAAACGAAGCATCCATGAACTCCTTAGCATTGTCAGACTGCCAAATTCGAATTTCTTGTTGGTATTGGGTGCGCACCATGTTATAGAACTCCTTAAATGCCATACATGCATCACTTTTTTTATGGAGTAAAGATACCCACGTTACCCTAGTGCATTCATCAATGAAAGTGATAAAATAACGTGCTTTTGCAATAGATGGAACCTTTGCAGGCCCCCAAATATCAGAATGTATAACACCAAAAGGCTCTTTGCATTTATTCAAACTTGGTAAATAAGGAATTCGATGGCTTTTTGCTAGTTCACATATATCACATCTAAAATCAGAAACATCTAAATCAGAAAATAAATTTGGTCGAAGTTTATTAAGATAACCAAAAGAAATGTGTCCGAGTCTCCTATGCCACAACCATATATTTGCTCGAGCCTTCTCAACCTCATTTGTTTGACATGCTTTGCTGATTTCTTTTCCCCCTTCCTTAGTCAATTCCAAGTAGTAAAGCTTTCCCCGTTTAACACCATAACCAAGAGTCTTCCGGGTCAGAATGTCCTGAAAAACACAAAATAGAGGCCAAAACGTTACAGTGCTCATTTCAAACTTATTCTGATCATATGGTTAAAGATTCTAACATACTGCAAACCATACATTCATCCTCTCAGTCTATTATCTCCACTGCAAATTTTGCTTCAACAGCTCTAACTTCTTACTTTTAACATCAGGATCAAGCTGTTCTTCAGCTGAGTCCTTGGCAGCAGCTATCTCCTTATCAGATTTAGCCTTTGCTTCAGCTTCAGTTTCTTCAGCAGCTTCATCTTCTTCTTCTGTGATCTTTTCATCTGTTGATCTGCTTGTGCCTTCATTTGCTGCTTCATTCTTGTCTTCATCATCAGCAGATTCTTCCAATACTTCTGTTCTTTCAGCAGAGGATGCCTTATCCTCCCTTTCTTCCTCCCTTTCTTCCCTTAGTACCTTATCTTCCCCCTTTTTGTCATCATCAGCAGGGTTGACTTGATAATCTGGTAAGATTGGGGTGATCAGAAGTGAATCACATAGAAGTTTGATGTTTTCTTCCATAGCATGCATTTGAGCCTGTTGATTCAGTTGAGTTGCTCTGAATGCATCTAGTTGAGCTTGTTGATTCAGTTGATTGGCTTCAAAACTATCCATTCTCTTTAGAACAGCTTCACCTTGGTCACCTAGCTGAATTTGAGTTGCCAAAATCCAGTCAGCTGATGCCTTGAAGTCTTTCATCATGTTATCTAAGGTTTCATCCTTAGCTTGGATAGCCATTTCAACTGTTTCCGTGATATTTCTCCAACCTTCAGCTGTGCTTTGAGTTCTTCTTCTGATAACATCCATGTCTTGACAAATGGACTTAACATTTTGAACAGTATCATCCATCAGATTAGATTGAACAGCAGCAACTGTCTGATTGGGTTGACTCACAGCAGCCAACACATCTGCTTTTATCTCCTCCTTCATTTCCTTCATTGATTTGATAATCATTTGTTGGATGGAGTCCAACAGATTAGTCTGAGCACTTTGAGAAGTTGAAGGAACTTCTGTTGGAGTAGCAGACACGGTTTCTTTGAGAGGTTGCTCTGATTGTTGAACTATCATTGCAAGGGACTGATCTGCTGGTTCACCAGCAAGGCTTGGAGTGCTTTCCTTCTCCTTAGCTTGATCATCTCCTTCAGCAGCAACTTCTTTTTCCTTTAACTGATCTGCTGGAATTTCTTCTTCCTTCTTTGATTCATCAGCAGCATCAGACTTATCATCCTGCGCTTTATCTTGATCAGATGGGTCTGATGTACCCTCAATTTGCTTTGGTTGATCAGAGGACTCTGCTCCTTCTTTATCAGCAGGTGATATAATCTTCTTGACAGTCTCAACTGTCCTCATCAATCCTTCTTGCTCTTCTTAGAAGGGGCCTTTTTGGATTTTGCAGGGGCTTTTCTCTTAGGTTTCTCCACTATTTGTCTGACTGGCTCGTAGAGTTTGAACTCTTTACTGCCATGAGTTTGCTTCCCACCACCCATAGGGCAATGTAGTGAGGCAAACAGATTACTCAGTAAAATAGCATGAGAATGTCTCTTATCACTTAGCAGCTCATACACGTGAGCAGCCCAGTTAACCTTTAAGCCATAGTAAATGCACACCATTGTGTGATACCTCCTTCTGGGTAACCCGTCCAGAGAACTTGTGCTGCAATCCAGTACCTTGGCAATAATATCAGCAAACCTCTGATATTCATCCTTCAGCTGGGTCTTCATCAAAGCCCCAGTCATCTCCTCTCCTTCCTTAGCACAAATAGTCCAAAATTCCTCTTCCTTTCCAGACCCAAGGTCTGTCACATCTCCTCCCTCGTCTGATAGTTTATAGATCTCACTGAGAACAGCAGCCGAGATCGCAATCTTCTTTCCACCTATTTCAGCAGACATGATCGTGTCATTCTTAGAGAATTTCCTGGTTGTATAGAAGTGCTCAACATCTTCTAAGTAGACTCTGTCTTCGTGAGCCTCCAAAACAGGAACTAACGAAGCTTCCTTAATCTTTTCCAGTAACGAGCGCATCAGATCAGTGCCCGAAAAATGGAATTTGCTGTAGTTGAAGTACCTTCCTTCGATAATCTTCTCCATTTCTGAAATTTTGAGAGTAGAAATCTACAAAGATGCAGTTAACTTTTTCGCAACAGAAGGATTTGAGAGTTAGAGAGTTTGAGAATTTTTGAGTGCGTAAGACGACTTGTACTGTTTAGATCGGATTTTATAGGTTTCCTTTTGATTAGGTTTCCGTGATTTATCTGAACCGTTGGTCTAATCTGACAGTTTTAAATCGTGTGGTTAGGAGAAGCGGATTTTAATTTTATTATTTTAATGTCAGATGGGCGGGAAACTCTATCGACACTAATCTGTTACTTATAAAAGCGCGTTTCTTATGATACGATTTATGACCATGCTTATATAATGTATCAGATGAGTAGAGTTTAACTTATCTGACAGACGAGTGATCTGTTATCTGATATTACTAGAGAATGCCAATAGCTAGTAATCTTCCTCTGCTGTTTGTCAATCCAGCAAGATAAAATAATCTTCAGTCTTCAAGAATTAAGAACAGATCTTCAGATAATATAACTTTCACTAACTGACATTAACAGATTTCATCTTTAGAGCAGAAGTACCGCTAGTCTTACACGTTCCCCCTGTCTTTAAGAATCCATAAGCTAACTAGTCTGTTGAAAGTTAATTCGTGAATATAATAACGGATAACTAAGCTGTTGAACTCCAGTCTTCTGATGAGTTCCCCCTCAGCTTATGCATCCAAATTAAGTAGTCCTAACTCAGCTCTTAGAGTTGAGAACCTTGCTTCACTTAGAGGTTTAGTGAAGATATCAGCAATCTGATTGTCAGTATGAACATACTCTATCATAACATTGCCTTTTTCCACATGATCTCTAATGAAGTGATGCTTGATCTCTATATGTTTAGTCCTTGAATGACTTGTAGTATTCTGAGTAAGTGAAATTGCACTTGTATTGTCACAGTAGATTGGTATTCCACTGATTTTGATATTGTAGTCTTCTAGTTGATGCTTCAACCAAAGTATCTGTGCACAGCAAGCTCCAGCAGCTATATATTCAGCTTCAGCAGTAGATATAGAAACTGAAGTTTGTTTCTTACTCATCCATGAGATCAGACGACTTCCTAAGAACTGACAAGCACCTGTTGTGCTCTTTCTGTCAATCTTGCAGCCAGCAAGGTCTGAATCTGAATAACCAATAAGCTCAAATCCAGATTCTCTAGGATACCACAATCCCAATTCTTGAGTGCCTTTAACATATTTCAATATCCTCTTGGCAGCTAAGAGATGAGATTCCTTGGGGTTTGATTGAAATCTTGCACAAACTCCAACTGAGTACATTATGTCAGGTCTGCTTGCTGTTAGATATAACAGTGACCCTATAATGCCTCTATATTTGGTTATGTCCACTGATTTGCCATCTTCATCTTTATCCAAGCGAAGACTTGTAGACATAGGAATAGTAGCAGTAGAGCTAGTTTCCATACCAAACTTCTTGAACAGATCTCTTGTGTATTTTGCTTGATTTATAAAGATTCCATCAGGCAACTGTTTGACTTGTAAACCAAGAAAATAATTAAGTTCACCCATCATGCTCATTTCAAACTTATTCTGCATCAGCTTGGAGAACTTATCACACATCTGTTGGTTAGTTGAACCAAAAATAATATCGTCCACATATATTTGCACAATCAATATATGATTCTCCCATTCAATTGTGAACAAGGTTTTATCTACCTTACCTTTATGAAATCCTTTAATTAAAAGAAAATCAGATAGGGTATCATACCATGCTCTTGGAGCCTGTTTCAGTCCATAGAGGGCTTTCTTCAGACGATATACTTTGTCCTCTTCTTGATAGACTTCAAATCCAGGAGGTTGTTCAACATATACTTCTTCTTGCAATTCTCCATTGAGAAAAGCAGACTTCACATCCATCTGATAGACAGTGAAGTTCTTGTAAGCAGCATAGGCAAGAAACAGTCTGATTGCTTCAAGTCTTGCTACTGGTGCAAAAGTTTCATCAAAGTCAATTCCTTCTTCTTGACAATAACCCTTGGCCACTAGTCTTGCTTTGTTTCTGGTAACAATACCATCTTCATTCATCTTATTTCTGAAAACCCACTTAGTGCCAATTACCCTTTGATGACTTGGTCTTGGAACTAAGTACCAGACTTCATTCCTCTCAAATTGATTCAACTCTTCTTGCATAGCTTCTATCCAGAAGGAATCATTTAGAGCTTCTTCAATTTGCTTAGGCTCTATTTGAGATAGAAAAGTGACAAACATAGCATCTTGTGCAGCAGCTCTTCTTGTTTTCACTCTATCTAATGGATCACCAATCACCAACTCTGGTGGATGGTTTCTGAGCCATCTGAGATCAGGTTGCAGGTCTGAATGTTGTCCTCTGTTATGATCTTGCAACACTACTGTTGGAGTTGCAGTAGTAGTCTGTTGAACAGTCTCTGGTCTGTCAGCTGTTTGCAACTCGTCTGTTAGACAATCAGCACTGTGATTATGAACAGCACTTGAGTTATCAGCTGAATTAAGATTAGGTAGTATGATGGGAACATATTCTTCTTTTCTTCCAATGTCTAACTTCTGTAAATCAGTAGGCAGATCTTGATTAATACTTTGATTCTTTTCAGAAGATTGACTTGGCTCATCAAATACTACATGGATAGATTCTTCTATTAGTAATGTTCTTTTATTGAAAACTCTATAGGCTTTACTAACAGATGAGTATCCTACAAAAACAGCTTCATCAGCCTTTTCTGCAAATGCAGTAAGGTGATTTTTCCCATTATTCAATACAAAACATTTACAACCAAAAATCTTAAAGTAATGAATGTTTGGTTTCATGTTGTTCCAAACTTCATATGGAGTCTTGTTCTGATTTTTGTTGATCATACATCTGTTCTGGGTATAGCATGCTGTATTTGTTGCTTCTGCCCAAAATCTTTGAGGCAGTTTAGCTTCAGCTATCATAGTTCTGACAGCTTCCTTTAGTGTTCTGTTTCTCCTTTCAGCAACACCATTCTGTTGAGGGGTTCTGGCAGCAGAGTACTCATGATGTATTCCTTTGATACTACAATACTCTTCAACAGTAGAGTTTGTAAACTCTGTCCCTCTATCTGATCTGATCTTCAATATTTTGATAGTCTTCTCATTCTGGATCAGTTCCATCAGATTAGTAAGATGTTCCTTGGTTTCACTTTTCTTCTTCATGAAAATCACCCAAGTATATCTTGAATAATCATCCACAACAGCTAGGCAGTATTTCTTTCCACCATTGCTGACTGGATCAATGGGTCCAAATAAGTCCATATGTAATAGCTCCAAAATTCTTTCAGAAGATTGGTGCTTCTTGCTTTTGAAAGATGACTTGATTTGTTTACCCTTCTGACAGGCGTCACAGAGCTTGTCTTTGCTCATGACTGCTTTAGGAATCCCTTCTACCAGATCATTCTTGATTAATCTGTTTATGGTCTTGAAGTTTAAATGATTCATCCTTTTGTGCCACAGCCAACTAACTTCACTTGGTGCAGATGCAACCAAACAAATACTTGAATTCTTGTCAACAGAATCCCAGTCGACTATGTAGACATTCCCTTGTCGTCTTCCAGATAAAATTACCTTCTTTGTACCAATCTGTTCAACAAAGCACTTATCTGTTGAGAAGATGACTGAATATCCCTTGTCACAAAATTGACTTATGCTCAGCAGATTATATTTGAGGCCTTTGACATATGAGACGTCAGATATCTCTATGTTCCCTCTGATTAACCTTCCTTTAGCTTTAATCTTGCCTTCTTTGCTGTCCCCAAAAGTAAACTTTGGACCATCCACAGCAATTGCATCAGTCAGCTCATGTATGTTTCCACACATGTGTCTTGAACATCCACTGTCCAAGTACCATATCTTCTCTACTTTACTCCTACTCCTAATCCTAACCTACAAAACAAAAATAAAATTGTTTTAGGTACCCTTATTGAGAGGGTCCTGAAGGATTAGTTCCACCTTTGACAACCCAAGATGTTGAAGTCTTAGGCTTCTTAGGTTTCTGAGTTTTCACAGGAGTATGAACAGCTTTATTTTTATCATAATTATCAGATAAGTCATGTTGATGATCAGTATGATAAGAATAATGTTCATAAGCAGGGTAAGGTGCATGATAAGCAGGATATGCATGCATTGGGTGAGCAGGGTAAGGTGCATAGTAACTAGGAAATTGAGGTGCATGATACATAGGATGATATGCAGCAGGTTGCACATAATATGACTCATTTCCATACCAAGCATTTTGATTTTTCTTGTTCTTATGCTTCTTTGGTTTACTAGTAGCTTGCTCATTTGATTTTGACTTAGTTTTACCACTGGTCTGATTGACTTTAGCTTTATCAGCAGACTTCTTAGGACTCTGCTGTTTGGTCTTACTAGTCTTATTTCCTACACTAGGCTCTTTGCTCTTTTTAGCCTTAGGAGATTTCTTCTCCTTTACCACATTCTCAGGTGAAGTAGGTCTAGCAGTTTGAACATATAGAATGACCTTACTATTGTCAGCTGATATGAATTTTTCAGTATGGTTCAACTCTTGCTTATCCTGTTCTAAAGGCATCTTCTGTTTACTAGATGTATGCGTGGATGCAACAGATGATTTCTCATGAGACTCGATAATCTTTTCAAGTTCCATGATTTTTCCTTTATAAACTTCACATTCAGCTTTCAGAGACTCATGTTCTTGCTCAAGCTGTTTATACTCGACTGATTCTTTTGGCTTTTCAGCTTTAAGTTTCAGTGAGTTATTTTGCTCTTTTAGCAAGCTCATCTCTTCCTTAAGCTTGACAAATTCTCCAGCAATAGTAGTAT
>CM064879.1:27107943-27195703 GCA_003313485.2 Penstemon barbatus
GCTTCTTCTTAGAAGGGGTCTTTTTGGATTTTGCAGGGGCTTTTCTCTTAGGTTTCTCCACTATTTGTCTGAGGCTCGTAGAGTTTGAACTCTTTACTGCCATGAGTTTGCTTCCCACCACCCATAGGGCAATTTAGTGAGGCAAACAGATTACTCAGTAAAATAGCATGAGAATGCCTTTATCACTTAACAGCTCATACACGTGAGCAGCCCAGTTAACCTTTAAGCCGTAGTAAATGCACACCATTGTGTGATACCTCCTTCTGGGTAACCGTCCAGAGAGCTTGTGCTGCAATCCAGTATCTTGGCAATAATATCAGCAAACCTCTGATATTCACCTTTCAGCTGGGTCTTCATCAAAGCCCAGTCATCTCTCTCCTTCCTTAGCACAAATAGCCCAAAATTCCTCTTCCTTTCAGACCCAAGGTCTGTCACATCTCCTCCCTCGTTTGATAGTTTATAGATCTCACTGAGAACAGCAGCGAGATCGCAATCTTCTTTCCACCTATTTCAGCAGACATGATCGTGTCATTCTTAGAGAATTTCCTGGTTGTATAGAAGTGCTCAACATCTTCTAAGTAGACTCTGTCTTCGTGAGCCTCCAAAACAGGAACTAACGAAGCTTCCTTAATCTTTTCCAGTAACGAGCGCATCAGATCAGTGCCCGAAAAATGGAATTTGCTGTAGTTGAAGTACCTTCCTTCGATAATCTTCTCCATTTCTGAAATTTTGAGAGTAGAAATCTACAAAGATGCAGTTAACTTTTTCGCAACAGAAGGATTTGAGAGTTAGAGAGTTTGAGAATTTTTGAGTGCGTAAGACGACTTGTACTGTTTAGATCGGATTTTATAGGTTTCCTTTTGATTAGGTTTCCGTGATTTATCTGAACCGTTGGTCTAATCTGACAGTTTTAAATCGTGTGGTTAGGAGAAGCGGATTTTAATTTTATTATTTTAATGTCAGATGGGCGGGAAACTCTATCGACACTAATCTGTTACTTATAAAAGCGCGTTTCTTATGATACGATTTATGACCATGCTTATATAATGTATCAGATGAGTAGAGTTTAACTTATCTGACAGACGAGTGATCTGTTATCTGATATTACTAGAGAATGCCAATAGCTAGTAATCTTCCTCTGCTGTTTGTCAATCCAGCAAGATAAAATAATCTTCAGTCTTCAAGAATTAAGAACAGATCTTCAGATAATATAACTTTCACTAACTGACATTAACAGATTTCATCTTTAGAGCAGAAGTACCGCTAGTCTTACACGTTCCCCCTGTCTTTAAGAATCCATAAGCTAACTAGTCTGTTGAAAGTTAATTCGTGAATATAATAACGGATAACTAAGCTGTTGAACTCCAGTCTTCTGATGAGTTCCCCCTCAGCTTATGCATCCAAATTAAGTAGTCCTAACTCAGCTCTTAGAGTTGAGAACCTTGCTTCACTTAGAGGTTTAGTGAAGATATCAGCAATCTGATTGTCAGTATGAACATACTCTATCATAACATTGCCTTTTTCCACATGATCTCTAATGAAGTGATGCTTGATCTCTATATGTTTAGTCCTTGAATGACTTGTAGTATTCTGAGTAAGTGAAATTGCACTTGTATTGTCACAGTAGATTGGTATTCCACTGATTTTGATATTGTAGTCTTCTAGTTGATGCTTCAACCAAAGTATCTGTGCACAGCAAGCTCCAGCAGCTATATATTCAGCTTCAGCAGTAGATATAGAAACTGAAGTTTGTTTCTTACTCATCCATGAGATCAGACGACTTCCTAAGAACTGACAAGCACCTGTTGTGCTCTTTCTGTCAATCTTGCAGCCAGCAAGGTCTGAATCTGAATAACCAATAAGCTCAAATCCAGATTCTCTAGGATACCACAATCCCAATTCTTGAGTGCCTTTAACATATTTCAATATCCTCTTGGCAGCTAAGAGATGAGATTCCTTGGGGTTTGATTGAAATCTTGCACAAACTCCAACTGAGTACATTATGTCAGGTCTGCTTGCTGTTAGATATAACAGTGACCCTATAATGCCTCTATATTTGGTTATGTCCACTGATTTGCCATCTTCATCTTTATCCAAGCGAAGACTTGTAGACATAGGAATAGTAGCAGTAGAGCTAGTTTCCATACCAAACTTCTTGAACAGATCTCTTGTGTATTTTGCTTGATTTATAAAGATTCCATCAGGCAACTGTTTGACTTGTAAACCAAGAAAATAATTAAGTTCACCCATCATGCTCATTTCAAACTTATTCTGCATCAGCTTGGAGAACTTATCACACATCTGTTGGTTAGTTGAACCAAAAATAATATCGTCCACATATATTTGCACAATCAATATATGATTCTCCCATTCAATTGTGAACAAGGTTTTATCTACCTTACCTTTATGAAATCCTTTAATTAAAAGAAAATCAGATAGGGTATCATACCATGCTCTTGGAGCCTGTTTCAGTCCATAGAGGGCTTTCTTCAGACGATATACTTTGTCCTCTTCTTGATAGACTTCAAATCCAGGAGGTTGTTCAACATATACTTCTTCTTGCAATTCTCCATTGAGAAAAGCAGACTTCACATCCATCTGATAGACAGTGAAGTTCTTGTAAGCAGCATAGGCAAGAAACAGTCTGATTGCTTCAAGTCTTGCTACTGGTGCAAAAGTTTCATCAAAGTCAATTCCTTCTTCTTGACAATAACCCTTGGCCACTAGTCTTGCTTTGTTTCTGGTAACAATACCATCTTCATTCATCTTATTTCTGAAAACCCACTTAGTGCCAATTACCCTTTGATGACTTGGTCTTGGAACTAAGTACCAGACTTCATTCCTCTCAAATTGATTCAACTCTTCTTGCATAGCTTCTATCCAGAAGGAATCATTTAGAGCTTCTTCAATTTGCTTAGGCTCTATTTGAGATAGAAAAGTGACAAACATAGCATCTTGTGCAGCAGCTCTTCTTGTTTTCACTCTATCTAATGGATCACCAATCACCAACTCTGGTGGATGGTTTCTGAGCCATCTGAGATCAGGTTGCAGGTCTGAATGTTGTCCTCTGTTATGATCTTGCAACACTACTGTTGGAGTTGCAGTAGTAGTCTGTTGAACAGTCTCTGGTCTGTCAGCTGTTTGCAACTCGTCTGTTAGACAATCAGCACTGTGATTATGAACAGCACTTGAGTTATCAGCTGAATTAAGATTAGGTAGTATGATGGGAACATATTCTTCTTTTCTTCCAATGTCTAACTTCTGTAAATCAGTAGGCAGATCTTGATTAATACTTTGATTCTTTTCAGAAGATTGACTTGGCTCATCAAATACTACATGGATAGATTCTTCTATTAGTAATGTTCTTTTATTGAAAACTCTATAGGCTTTACTAACAGATGAGTATCCTACAAAAACAGCTTCATCAGCCTTTTCTGCAAATGCAGTAAGGTGATTTTTCCCATTATTCAATACAAAACATTTACAACCAAAAATCTTAAAGTAATGAATGTTTGGTTTCATGTTGTTCCAAACTTCATATGGAGTCTTGTTCTGATTTTTGTTGATCATACATCTGTTCTGGGTATAGCATGCTGTATTTGTTGCTTCTGCCCAAAATCTTTGAGGCAGTTTAGCTTCAGCTATCATAGTTCTGACAGCTTCCTTTAGTGTTCTGTTTCTCCTTTCAGCAACACCATTCTGTTGAGGGGTTCTGGCAGCAGAGTACTCATGATGTATTCCTTTGATACTACAATACTCTTCAACAGTAGAGTTTGTAAACTCTGTCCCTCTATCTGATCTGATCTTCAATATTTTGATAGTCTTCTCATTCTGGATCAGTTCCATCAGATTAGTAAGATGTTCCTTGGTTTCACTTTTCTTCTTCATGAAAATCACCCAAGTATATCTTGAATAATCATCCACAACAGCTAGGCAGTATTTCTTTCCACCATTGCTGACTGGATCAATGGGTCCAAATAAGTCCATATGTAATAGCTCCAAAATTCTTTCAGAAGATTGGTGCTTCTTGCTTTTGAAAGATGACTTGATTTGTTTACCCTTCTGACAGGCGTCACAGAGCTTGTCTTTGCTCATGACTGCTTTAGGAATCCCTTCTACCAGATCATTCTTGATTAATCTGTTTATGGTCTTGAAGTTTAAATGATTCATCCTTTTGTGCCACAGCCAACTAACTTCACTTGGTGCAGATGCAACCAAACAAATACTTGAATTCTTGTCAACAGAATCCCAGTCGACTATGTAGACATTCCCTTGTCGTCTTCCAGATAAAATTACCTTCTTTGTACCAATCTGTTCAACAAAGCACTTATCTGTTGAGAAGATGACTGAATATCCCTTGTCACAAAATTGACTTATGCTCAGCAGATTATATTTGAGGCCTTTGACATATGAGACGTCAGATATCTCTATGTTCCCTCTGATTAACCTTCCTTTAGCTTTAATCTTGCCTTCTTTGCTGTCCCCAAAAGTAAACTTTGGACCATCCACAGCAATTGCATCAGTCAGCTCATGTATGTTTCCACACATGTGTCTTGAACATCCACTGTCCAAGTACCATATCTTCTCTACTTTACTCCTACTCCTAATCCTAACCTACAAAACAAAAATAAAATTGTTTTAGGTACCCTTATTGAGAGGGTCCTGAAGGATTAGTTCCACCTTTGACAACCCAAGATGTTGAAGTCTTAGGCTTCTTAGGTTTCTGAGTTTTCACAGGAGTATGAACAGCTTTATTTTTATCATAATTATCAGATAAGTCATGTTGATGATCAGTATGATAAGAATAATGTTCATAAGCAGGGTAAGGTGCATGATAAGCAGGATATGCATGCATTGGGTGAGCAGGGTAAGGTGCATAGTAACTAGGAAATTGAGGTGCATGATACATAGGATGATATGCAGCAGGTTGCACATAATATGACTCATTTCCATACCAAGCATTTTGATTTTTCTTGTTCTTATGCTTCTTTGGTTTACTAGTAGCTTGCTCATTTGATTTTGACTTAGTTTTACCACTGGTCTGATTGACTTTAGCTTTATCAGCAGACTTCTTAGGACTCTGCTGTTTGGTCTTACTAGTCTTATTTCCTACACTAGGCTCTTTGCTCTTTTTAGCCTTAGGAGATTTCTTCTCCTTTACCACATTCTCAGGTGAAGTAGGTCTAGCAGTTTGAACATATAGAATGACCTTACTATTGTCAGCTGATATGAATTTTTCAGTATGGTTCAACTCTTGCTTATCCTGTTCTAAAGGCATCTTCTGTTTACTAGATGTATGCGTGGATGCAACAGATGATTTCTCATGAGACTCGATAATCTTTTCAAGTTCCATGATTTTTCCTTTATAAACTTCACATTCAGCTTTCAGAGACTCATGTTCTTGCTCAAGCTGTTTATACTCGACTGATTCTTTTGGCTTTTCAGCTTTAAGTTTCAGTGAGTTATTTTGCTCTTTTAGCAAGCTCATCTCTTCCTTAAGCTTGACAAATTCTCCAGCAATAGTAGTATTATTTAACATCATTTGCTCTAGAGAATCAAACAGTTCATTATTTTGAGGAGTTACCTCATCCTCAGAGTCATCAGAGTCCTTTGCCATCAGGCACAGGAGAGCAGGTTTTTCTTCATCAGAGGATTCTTCATCAGACGAGTCTGAATCTGAATCAGATGAGTAGACAACAGCAAGCTTTTCTGCTTCAGCCATCATTGCTTTTCCTCTCTGATGCTTTCTTTCTTTTCTTACTTTCTTCTCCTCTTCAGTGTATTTTTCTGCTTTTGGATATGGGCAGTCTTTGATGAAGTGTCCCAATTTCCTGCAGTTGTAACACATTAGTTTTGATTTATAATCATCTTTATCTTGAGAAGAAAAGTTAGGTTTAGAAGTGGAAGCATTGTTGTATTTGTTCTTCATTTTTCTTTTGTAGAACTTCTTGAAATTATTCATCAACAGTGCAACGTCTCCAGCAGTGTACTCCTTCTTGTTGAGTAGAGTGGCTTCATCAGATGAGTCCACTTCTTTGCTTTTCTGTGCTGGTCTTCTGGTGTTTTCAGCAGCAACAAGTGCAGCTGTGGGTCCTGAAGTTGAGGTTTCTTCAATACCCATCCTAGGCAGTTTATACTCATAAGCCTTGAGTACAGAAAACAGCTCTGTAAGAGAGATCTTCCCAAGATCCCTTGATTCTTCCATCGCTGTCACCTTCAAGTTGAACTTAGGAGGTAAGGCCTTCAGTACTCTGATGGTTATCTCCTTGTCTGTGAAGGTTTTTCCAAGCTTCAATACTTCATTTAATATTCTTGTAAACCTTGTATCCATCTGATCAATGGTTTCAGAGGATTTCATCTTGAAGTTATCCAGCTTTTCTAGAGCAACACTCAGCTGATGCTCTTTTATGACGTCGTTCCCTTCGCTCATATCTCTGACCTTGTCCCACATCTCTTTTGCAGATTTGCAATGTTTGATCTTGTCAAACCGATCATTGTCCAGGGCTTTAGTCATGATAAATCTTCCAATCTTGTCCAGGTTGAACAGCTTGATTTATTCAGCTGTCATTTCACTCAAGTCTTTTTCCACCACGGTATCAACTTCATTGATCTTTATCGTCTTGGTGAATTTGAATGGACCTTTTGTGATGCAAGTGAACATGTTGTCATTGTAGGCAGCGAGGAAAATCTCCATCCTGATTTTCCAGTCTTCGAAGGACATGCCAGCAATGTGGGGAACATGGTTTATGCATTCCATTTTCAAAAATTTTGATTTTTCAAAAAGATGCTCTTTTGAAAAAGTTTTCAAAAACCTTTGAAAAACACTTGGATCAAGCTCGTTGATCAGGCAGTTGATTCAAATGAACCACCTGCTCTGATACCACTTGTTGGTCCCAAGTGGTCAGATGAGGTCTAGAGGGGGGGGGGGGGGGGTGAATAGACCTCTGAAAATTTTTGAACTTAAAAACTTTTCAGTCTTCTGTCAGCAGACTAAGCTGATGAAGAACAGTAAGCAGGCTAGTCTGATCGTGAACAAATCTTGAACAGACGACTGACCACTCTTCTTACAGTAACTTAGCTGTTTTTCAGCAAAACAATTTTTCAAAGAGTTTACTTGCAGCGGATTGTTTCAAAGTGTTTTTCACAAGTAGACTAAGTTCTTGAAAGATTTTATCCCCAGTTTTTAACAAACTCCTTTTTAAAATCTTTTGTTTGATTCAAAGTGTTTAAATATGCAAACTTTAAAATATGCAAGAGAACTTTAAATGCAAGATAACACAAAGAATTTTTATAGTGGTTATATGGATAAAAATCCTTTAGTCCACTCTTCCAGATCACACAGATTCTGGGTTATACTATAATCACTTAGATTACAATATTTCTCCACTTACACCTAAACAACTAATGAGAAGGCTGTAAGCTCGCAATAGGAAATCACAAAGAAAACCTATCCTCTGAAGTAGAATCACTCACAAAGATGGATTCTAACTTCGCACAACACTCAGCTATTACAAAATCACTCAGATAATGTTTTTCTGATTTCTTCAACTTGGTTTCTGTCAACAGATGACTTCCACCAGACGAGTGAGCTGTTCGAGCTTTTGAGACTTAGAGAAATTCTGCTTCAAAATTTCGATCTCTGATTTTGTTGTGTTGTTTATCTCTTCGAACTTTGCTCTATTTATACTTGGATTTGAATTTATGACCGTTGAAGGAAATCACATCTTCAAATCCATCCTTCAGCTCTTTTTGAAACGGCTCCCTGCAGCAATCGTACAGTGTACAGTACCTTTCTGTCCATCGCATTTAATGCACTCTGCTGATCCGAGGATATCTTCAATCATTTGCCATTACTACCCTTCTCTTTCAGCATTTATTACACCAAGTGCATTTATTACCGTTGGACTAATCTCTTGATCTCTTCTACTCTGCTGATCAAAACGACTCTGCTGATAGGTACTCTGCTGATCAAATACTGAACTCATCTGATTTGACTCGGCTGATAACCTACCCTTCTGTTCGCTGTTTCAGCAAGAGATCACTAGTCTTCTGAGCTTTGAACTTTGAACTCTTCTGATGTCTTCTTTTACTTGTTCAAAATTCTTCTAAGGGAACTAAGCTTCCATACTTAGCTGATTATGATGTTTTGGAAATCATCAAAACCTTCCCTTAATTACTTGTCTTCTTTGCACTTCATCTTCATCTTCATCCAACAAGATTGCACTCAAGCGATGGAACCACCAAAACAGTATCAAGTTTCAAAGTATTGGATAGAACAACTGATCCTTCTCCAATGATAGGAGAGGTAGTACCATTTGCAGTGGAGATAATAGACTGAGAGGATGAATGTATGGTTTGCAGTATGTTAGAATCTTTAACCATATGATCAGATGCTCCTGTGTCAACAATCCAAGTACTATTTCTAGAAGTGACAGAAAATACACCTGCCTTACCGAAACTACCTGGTTGAGCCACTTTAGCTGTAGGATGTGAGTTTTCCTCCTGAGTTGAGCGAGCATCCCCTTGTATGGCCACCGCTGCTCTGCCAGTAATGTTCTTTCTTGGTTTTTTCGAGAAATCCCACCAATCCGGATATCCGATAATCTCATAACACTTTTGTTTCGAATGCCCTGTTTCACCACAATGACTACAAACAAAGTTATTAGTTTTACCAGATGGTAAGTTATTTCGTCCTTTGCCATTAGGTCCTTGGGAGTTTCGGTGAGCCACCATAGCCGAGCTTTCTGGTACTGGTCGGGAACCTCCCATGATTTGTCTTTGTTGTGCTTCCCTTCTTATATATGCATACGTACTCTCCAAGTCCAACTTTGGATCTTTTCGTAAAATCTCTCCACGAACTTGGTCAAATTCAGGATCAAGTCCACTCAAGAATATGTGGACTCGTAGTCTCGCCATCATTGAATGTGTATGTATAATCCCTTCAACCGATTCCTCCTGCGTGTTCATTCGATGATCGATTTCCTGAAATATTGCAACTAAATCATTATAGTAGGTAGACAAAGGTCTACCATTTTGCGTGGTGGTGAAAGACTTTTGATTCAACTCAAATAGACGAGTCTCATCTGATCCATCATAGAAAGTTTTTGCAACAGCCTCCCATATCTCCTTAGCTGTGGGCAATCGAATAAAACGCTGCATCAGATGAGGGCTCATTGAATCAATGAGCCAACTCTTAACTCTGTGGTTATCAGTAATCCATGTTGCGTAGCTGGGATCGTTGGGTGCTGGTTTCGCTATTTCTCCTGTAAGGTATCCGACTCTATTTCGCGCTCCAATACGCATTTCCATCAGTTGAGACCATAATGAAAAATTTGTTTCATCAAGTACAATACCAGTTGGAAAAGTTGAATTATCCTGTTGGACTATAATTGGTGATGGTAGGTTATTTGATGTAATTGGAATTATAGGATTAAGATTTGTGGGTGGGGTACTGTTCGGGTCTCCCATTTGAATTCAAGTAGAAATGAATTTTCAAGGTTTAAAAAAGAATTTGTAACTCTGTGTTACGGGTATAGATGGAGGCTGAAAAACGAGAGAGAAAGAGCTTCGACCTGCTCTGGTACCATGTAGAAATTAAGATATTCGAATAATATAATTTACAGCCATATCTTATTCTTCTCCAATGAGGTAAATATATACAAGACTAAAGAGTTCTATTCTAGGAAAATATATACATAATATTTCTACTGATTACAAAAAATATTCCTATTGATTTTCTTATATACAATTAGAGATTTGATTTGATTTAACCAAATCTCGTATGCCAACACAATCATACCCTATAATTTCATTTCTAATTTAAAGAATACGGAGTGTGCGTAGATGACTACACGAAGCAAAACATAATGTGATGGAATGAATGTTCCTCACATACTATATGCAATGTCCTTAATTTAACGTGTATGGGTAAGTTACATTCTTCATTAAAGATAAGTTACAATTATGTCACTAATTAATCACCAAGTAAACATAGACTAATAAAATTATCAATTTTTTTATAATTATATTCATCAAATGTAATATTGGGCACTTTAGATATATATATATGTTGATAAATATTGAGACTAAAAGTCCCACTTTGGTCGAAAACATTGTTAAGTCCATTTTATATGATCTTGGGCAATCCTCACCCACCTTATAAGTTAGCTTTTGAGGTTGAGTTAAACTCAAACCATGTAAAATATAAATGGACTTAACCCAAACCATGTGGTGAATTATAACATAGTATCAGAGCCCCTAAAGTGGGTCACCTCTTTTTATGATGAGCTTCTCCTTGTATGCATGATGGACTTCAATATCTACTCACAGACGTCATCCAGATAACAAAGGTCTGGGTTGTCATTAGTCCTTCAGTTAATCAAGGTTTGGAGTGTCATTATTTATTCGGTTAACAAAAGCCTGGAGTGTCATTATTCATGTCTTGGGTCTTCACACACATGTCGCAAATTCACAAGGTTGGGCTTTCATATATCACGTGTTGAGCTTATTTCACCCACATTATGTCCGTCCAAGCGTGAAGAGAGAGTATTGAGATTAAATAATATTCCACATTGGTTGAAAATAATAGTTAAGTCCACCTTATAAGGTCTTGGACAATCCTCACCTTATAATTTAGCTTTTTGAGGTTGAGTTAAATCCAAACCATGTAAATCAACTTTAACCCAAACAATGTGATGAATTCTAACATTAAATGAAAATAAACTCTAATAATTAAGTCGTACGTTATTCTCTTATATCTTATCTTTTTCTTGAACCTCATATATTTAATTATATATATCTCATGTTACTAGTCTAATTATGTAATTCCTAGAACATATAAAAAGATAGTAGTAACAAATAAGAAAATATTGTTTCCAGCAAAAAGAGTCATTTTTGCCTGAGAAGGCAAATAACAGAACCTGAAGCCAAATTTCCTTATCATGAGGCAAATTTGGATTCAATTAAAAAAAATAAAAAAAAACCCAAATTTGGCTTTTAAAGTATTTTATTCAAAAAAAGGACAGCTCCTCTTCAAATTTAAATGTATTTAAGGGAAAAATAGGTTTTCAATAATTTATACAGAAAAAGGGCAGCTCCTTTCCAAATTTATGTACACGTGCTAAATTTGAATGTATTCGTTAAATATTAATATATCCTTTAAATTTAAATTAGTAGCCCTCCAATTTGAAAATAGCCAATAAATTTGAATTTTGTCGTTAATTTGAATAAAATCATTAATTTTTTTGCATAGTCATTATGAATTTATCAGTTCAATGAAATAATTTAATTTCATATAATAAAAATTCAAAATAATCGTTTGTATTCTAAATATCGATTTCATATCAACATATAACTAATATTTATCGATTTTATGTTTAAACAATAAATATACTAATAGATAGTCAAATTAATTCGAAATTTATTGTTGGAATAAGTAGCTAACTAGGGGCAGGACAAATTCACAATACTCCCCGTGTTATTGGAAACATGCACAAAACTCTCTTGTGAATTTTTATTGCACTAAATTCTCTTAGACTTTCAGATCCTTTGCACACTATATATCCATTTGCTCCGACCTATTAGTCGTCCAATGCTGATATTTTTTAATTGATATACCTAAATGACCCATAGATATAAGGAGATTATATGATAAGCTTAAAAAGTAAGGTATAACGTGCTAAGTTTAGAAAGGGGTGGGGGGGGGGGGGGTTCATGCCAAGTGAAATTAATAAATGGACGGAGGCTCCTATATATGCAGAGAATCTAAAAGTTTAATAAAATTTTATGCAATTAATAAATGTCTCACAATAGAGTTTTGTGCAGATTTTACATGACATGATACTATATATGAGCTAAATTTTAATTATAGCTCCACAAATTGGCCTCCTACTGTTAGAAATTTTCTTACAATGGTGGTGTCGTTCAATCATTTTATCTATCAAAAAGCTTGCATGCCGTAAATTAGAAACGAGGCTTATGCCCCCTACAAGGGCATCTCCAATCATGGGGTAGAGGCAAGGTTTGAAAGCCTTGCATTGGGGCTGTCCCTGCCTGGTCGTCTCTGATCATGGGACTTTTTCATCCAATTAGTTTCAATTTAAATTATTCCTAACTTTCACCACCATAATAATTATTATTATTGTAGGAATAATAATAATATGACAACAATAATAATAAATATAATAATATAGTTAAATTAATAGTAATAAAATACTATTAAAAAATCTTAAAATAATAAAATTTATTTTCAAAAATACGAATTAAATATATATCCAATTATATTATAATTAAATTTAAAATTAAAGAATTCAAAATTATACCTTGAAATAATGATGATGGTTTATTTCTAATTGTAACTTATTAAAAAGAACATAAAATTTCAATACAAAAACTTATTTAGAAAATGTGAAAAATAAATTATCCATGTTAAAATGAATTTAGAAAAGAAAAGAAAAAAAGATCGGGGCAGGGGAGGGAAGGGGATTGTGCACCATTCACAGCTTCAACACAGGAAAAAAAATAAAAAAGGGGAAATTGTCTTCTCCATTCAAGGTGTAATAAGAAAAGCATAAGGTGATGCCAAGTGGTGCCACTTGATGGGCTGCTCGGGCATGTGCACGCCCCAAACCCTTCCCTCTTGGTTGTACATGATTTTTCCCCAACTCCAAGCCCTCTTCCCATCCCTAGGATTGGAGATGCCTAAGCATTCCTGAAATAATTTTGGGTATTTGCTACATAAAATTATTGTAACTAGCTTAAACCCATGCTATGCACGGGATCATATAGTAAAATATTTTATATTAATTTATATTTTATATTCTTTGCAAAATAAATTATTCAATTTGATATTTAAAGTTGATATGCTTAGTCAATTTATTCTAAAAAAAAAATCACTAAATATTAGGAATCGTATTCTTAAAAAGAGAAAGAAAAAAAAATCATATCATCTCAGATGATTTATAGATTATACTTTCTAGCATCGTAAATAATATGTTGAAAAATATTTTCAAACTAAAGCTTTAAGCGATAAACTAAAAAGTACATTTTTCATAGTATATAAAAACTCAAGTTCGCCTAATCAAACTATCATAAATTATACATCTATTAGTACTATCATCTCTAATCTTGATATCTATTATATATTTTATGTAAATTTCCTATACAATTAAATACCTCCTATGAAATGTTTTTGAAAGTTCCACCAAAATAAAAACTATAGAGGTTCACTGCTACAATTCAAACTGCAATGGGTCACTAATGAAAGTGCTTCTCATTTTTTCCTCAAAACCATGGCTGAAAAGGAAAATGGTCAATGTTACTACTAATCAAACATTAGCAACAAATGATTTGCATGTTTCGCTAGAACCCTCCGCCATTGAAAACCTCGATCCAGTTGTGATCAATTCCAGCTCCAATTTGCATGTGCATATCTTCAAAAATATGAAGAGTGCTGAAATAAACATTTACATCAAATTCATAACATAAAATATGCGCTGTATTTTCCCCATGATGTTGAATTATACTCCTCAAGCTCCTTGTTTCCCGAATACCAGGCCTGAGTGTAAATAGTTCATTTCAAATTGTTGCTTGGTTAGTCCTATAGTAATAGAATATCAACCAAATGAAAACTGTCAATAAAATGAGCAATAAATATAGTCAGTTCAGTTGTCCACGACCATGTAAAAGCAAAAGGAATGCAAATATAATAATTAATAGAACCCTGCAACCACCAATGTCACAACTTTAACAAAAATAAAACCTCTGAAACATTTAACAAAATTAATTTATCTTGTAAAAATATGTTACACAAACACGAATTGTTAATAGTTCTTGATAACCTGGCACATAAGATTCATTCATCATATACTACCAGTACCAAATATATTTTTAGTGTCAAGAAGATTTTAGAAACAACCAGAGTACTCAAATAATGAATGGTAAAAATATAAATTTCTTTTCACCTGGGTCCGAATCTAGAGCGAATGCTTCGGATTGCGACAAAAAAATGACATTTTTGTTAGAGATAGTTTGATTAATCATGGAGTGGAGAACGCGTATAATCTGTTTGTAGAAAAAGGATAAGCGACGACGGACATCATCTTCTCCAAATTTTTTCCTCTCTGTCTCGAACCCCCCTAAATTTGAAATATGCAGAGAAGCCCTCAACCCCTCTCATTTTTTCCACTTCTTCGCGCGTTCCATTTTTTTCCAAACTTCCGATACGGTCAAAAGATTAATTAAATTAAAGAAAACTCACATATATGGTAAGAAATCTAGGAAGCTGCAGATCGAATGAATTAATTAATACCTTATTCCATGTCCAGGACCACATGCTATATCCTATATTCTTACATTTGAAGTACCACCGTTAATGGCTATACAATCATCCCATACATATATGCAAAAAATTAATTAATTAATTAATTATGCAAATTGAAAATTAGTCTATATAGGTAAAGTTAATCCTTGACTTGATAAAATATATACCAGTTGCCATGATAGAGTGTTGGATGCGAAGATTTGTTGAAGCGCTGATGTCAATTCCATATGTTACTACTAATTAAATGTTAGCAATGTTACTATGATATATCAATTTTTTCTAATCATAAATATTAAGGGTTCAAGCACAATGACACCTTCACAGCATCATAAATTGGGTAGATAAGAGATAGTAAATAAAATTAATATAGAACATTAAAAGAAAATTAAGAAACTAATTCTTGATTAACTCTATCTACGTTGGAACGTGACGAAAAGATCATAGATTGAGTGAAACTGAGAAGTGATTTCCGTGTTTCAATCATGGCGAAGCAGAGCGGAAGTAGATTGAGCAACTCCCTCAATTTTAAATAAGCAGAGAAAGTAGAAGAATGAATTAGGATACTGAAATTGGAAGTCTGTTTGATGAGTAGAGTAAGAATAAACAATTGGGATACTTTTGAAAAGTTGAGGAAAACGTGCAGCAGTTTTTGTTGGAGAAGTTGGAGAGAGCAAATTTTGAACTGCTTTCAACAAAATTAAAGAGGAAGTGGGAGGGAGAAGGGCAGTTACAGAACGTGGGATGACTGTTGCTAAAAAGAGATTATTTATTAAATAAAAATAATTCAAAAAGAAGAAGAAAAAAGAATTTGAGTCAAAATTACTTTTTTTGACCAAAAGACCGCCTTGAAATAATAGTAAGAGAGATACAATATATGTGGATATGTATTCAATTCAAGTAGTGTATAAAAAGATTGTAGTACATCATTCGGCAATAAAAATATTTTTCATATCATAGAATCGAGCAGATTCAACTTTTCATACCAAACTCGCACAAACCGTATCAATTCTCTCACAGACATTACAAAGTGATATTTCTATTAGTTTAGTTGATGGAACTGTCACATGGTCGTAAAAATTTCAACTACTAATATTTTTTCTAATACTAATATAAGATTAATAAAATGACCAAACTTTGATGATTTTGCGGATTGACTCTTGTCTTTTTGCGATTTTGCGAATTGATCCATTTCCTTCCTCGCGCAACAATACCAATCTCTGGTAGTTGTTTGCCAAAAATAGGAGAGGGATTATGTTCGTCTCTTCACAAACATACGTATTATAATAAATTTCATATTACGTTGAGTAAATCGTTCAATTTTTGCATTCGAAAATCTAAATCGTGAAACCCATTTTCTCACAAATTTGAAATCGCGATTATGGCCTTGTTTCCCCACTTTTTTTAGATTTTTTTTGCTTCATCTTACTCTTTTAGACATGAGCTTCAATCTCTATGGTTTAATTCCCTTAAAAATACCAACGGAAGTATTACCTTTGTAACGTCTGTCAAGAATTGGTATGATTTTTGCGATTTTAGTATAAAAACTAAAATATATAATATTCTTCGTCATTCATATAACATAACATACAATGGATACCCAAAATAATATTTTTCTCCTCTACTAACTATAGGTTCATTATAAAGTCGGTCCTTGTTTTCCTCTGGACTGATTAAATTATAAAGTCGTCGAGAAAATATTATAGTACTATTTTGCGTGTAGCATTTTGCGTGTAGCTAAGATCAATAATTTTGTATCCATCATGTTGAATGATGACCATGACAGTTGTAACCGAAAGTACGTCACCTTATGGTTAAAAAAGAGAATAAAATAAAGGGTAATTTACACTCAAACTCTCTCGGGTTTGGGCATATTACAAGAAACCCCTCGATGTTTAAAAAATTATAAGAACATTCTCTCAGGATTGGACATATTACAAGAAATCCCGTACGGCGTTAAAAACAAATGGAATTTGATGATGTAAGCAAAAAAATTGTTTTTCCAAATTTACCCTTGGTTAAATATATTGATCACAGGGGGTGTCTATGTAATAATATTATACCACATGGGGTGTCTATGTAATAATATCATACCACATGGAGTGTATTTGAAAGATTACAATAACTTCATGGAGTTACTTGTAGCCAACTATCATATTTTAAAAAAAAAATTACCGTTAGATATTGTATAAACCCCATATTGTATAATAATACTATGTAGACATGCACCCCTGTATTATAATATTATTACATCGATATCCCCTGTGGTATGATATTATTATGTAGACACCCACTGTGGTATAATAGTATTACATAGACATCCCATGTAGGTACATTTAGCCAGGGGTAAATTTGGGAAATTATTTTTTTGTGGCTGACATCATCAAATTCCGTCTGTTTTTAACGGCGTAAGGGGTTTCTTGTAATATGTCCAAACTTGAACGGGTGTCCCTATAATTTTTGAAACAATGGGGGGGTCTCTTGTAATATACCCAAACCTGTTTAAGTGTAAATCACCCTAAAATAAATAATAAACAACATTAACTGGATGTGAAATTACATGAACATGAAATTAATTCGAATACTCGTTGAGAAAATTTTCTATATAATACATATCTGACACGTCTCGAAAAAAATTAAACCATTTAAAAAAAAAAAAAAAAACCTAGAGTAAAAAAGTTTACAACTATAAAGTCTTTGAACATCTCTATCACTCTATAATTAATTAACACGATTGAATTATCATTTAATTTACCACAAAATTACGAGCCAGCAGAAGAAAAAAAAACAATTATTGGAAGTCAAACAATTAAAGCTGTTATTTGTAAAACATAAAACATTAGTCAATAGAACAAAAATTAGGTTATTATTAGTGAAACTACCAACCACCAGCGCGTTTTAAAAAATTTAATTTATCACTTGCACAACTAACAAAGAAAGACCCCGTCACGTCCATAAAAAAAAATAACACTATAACATGATTAATTAAATTGATTTCCCAACTGAATGAACCTAAAGAGCCAATTAATTACTTCCTTTGAATCCGTCCTTGATTAATTACCTACCAAATTCGAGGAACCCCACGCGTTATACACATGTACCAACAAAAATATAAATGGCGAGTAAAATGCAAAAAGCACCCTAATAAAGAGCCAATTAAGTCCTTTTAATTTGTTAGGAAATTAATCAAATTTGATTAATTTCCTAACAAATTCGAGGAATACATGTCCCAACAAAAATATAAATGGCGAGTAGAGTGCAAAAAACATCCTAATATTATTTTTATTAACAAAAATCTCGTGTTTAACATTTTGTTAGATCATTATAACCCATCTTCACTCAAAAATGGTTTTAGAGTTACCCGGCCTTCCTTCGTATCGAAAAAAAAAAAATGGCTTCAGAGTTAATATGGGGTTGTTGTCAATTGTTTTAAGTCAACATGAAACAAAAATACTTTCTTCATTTTTTTTATTTGTCGCTTTGCCAAAATAAAATTGTTTATTTCATTTGTTGTTTTAGGAGTTCAATGTAAAATAAATTATTTTCTGTCAATTTTACCCTTCTTGTTAATGCTTATAATTAATTAATAATGTGATTATTTGGTTAATTAAAAGGATATTTGGGGATTATTGCTTCAAATAAGTGATTATTTATTACATTTCTCAATCTGTGTACACTCCTCTAAAACGATAAAAAGAAAACGAAGATATTTAGGGTTACTGCACTTCCCCCTCAGATCATGAATATTACTCGCAGTTAAAGGATTGAATCACATTGCGTCCTAGAAAGAATGGTAATTACTAATTAATGGTACTTAAGACTTGTTAATAAGGGTCATTTTGCTAATTAAACCAAGCACAGGGGGTGCATTTAAGTTTTACTCTATAAATGGCTAGTGCTGCAACCGAAACTAGCGCATTTAGAAGCAACATAATATATTGCAACATAATTTTACGTGAAGAATGTCCGGTCTCCCTATTCTGGAACGAACCAAGTCAAATCCGGATGGAGAAACCAACAAAGAGAGACGCGAACGAGTCCGAGAGCTCCAAAAAGAAGCTTTTCAACTCGCTAACTATTATTTCGTCTTTCAAGGCGTAATATTCACTGCCTTTTACAATACCCCGTCTAATCTCAAGTGCAGGTACCATTGGATTCCGTTCACGTTATCTCTCCTAGCTGGAGTTCTCAACTTGTGCGCTCTTACCACGATCGCGTTGAAGTATAAATGCACGTTGGACGAAATAGATACATGTGCGATGAGATGTGTGCGTGGTAATGACGGTTCCCATCGGCAAATGATCGTACTATTAATGAGTCGATTGCGGTGAAGTGTGCTAGGCATTGGAGACTGGTTTATGTTGTAGGTTGCATGGGACTTTTTGTTGGCTTTTTTGTTGTCACACTTATTGGTTGTTGGAAGATTACGTGCGGCGAGAGTAGTTTTAGCACCGCCACCGTGTTGCCGCCTCCGGCTAAGGCCCCGTGAGAGATTTGAAACAACTCCACCCACCCACGACAGTATGTGTATATATATGAAAAGTCATTGATTTTCCTTCCGTCTGAAAAGTTGTTTGTTCAATTTTTAGGTAAGTGTTAGAACTCCAGAAAAAACAAGATTTTCGAGAATATTGTACAAATTTGGATTAATTATTTGAACTTAATGTTTAATTTATCCCCTTGTGATTTAGAAAAGAATAATTTACCTCCTGTAAAAAAAATTAAAAGAGCAATTTATCCATCTATGCAAAAATTGAAGAAACAATTTATCTCCTTCGGATGAAGAGTATAACTCACTAGCTTGCTGAATTTGAGAGTGGTCATGTAAAGTGTTTTTAAACTTTAGGGGGTGGGGGGTGGGGTTAAAATGCAACATTTATTAATACACAAGAGGGTAAATTGTCACATTTATCATAATACATGAGGATAATTTTACATTTATCATAACAAAGGAGATAAAGTGTCACATTCATCATAACGCATGAGGGATAAAACATCACGAGGGATAGATATGAAAATCTTAATATATTTACATTTATTTTGTCCGTTAGAAGTAGTGGCTTGAATATAAGTTGTGTCAAATTATCACTTTCATGTGATAGGGTAGCTTTGAGAAAAATATTTATATTTTAAAAAATAAAATCTTAAATTATGATACCCCAAATAAAAAATATGGACTGATGGAATATTAATTATTGATGCACACATATAAATAAGATGTGATGACAGCTACCAATACCATTTAAATTTAAATTTAATGATTACAGTCCAGGGACTTGCTGTATTCTGGGCTGAAACTCTTTTCACAAACTAAAGGAGAAAAACATTTGGGCGTCCTATTCCTTTGATGAACTTAAATTGGGCTTAGTGTATAGCTAAAAAGTTTTGCCTACTTTATGAATTATCAATTGGGCCGTTATTGAAACACAAAATCAAGTTCAGTTCAAGTTCAGTTCTTGATGGGCTGTGAAGTGTGACCCACCACATCCGACCCATCTACCCCGATTCAACCCAATCCGTCCGCAACCCGTCAATTTTATTTTTAAGATAATCAATTATGATTTGATAACTTGTAAACCCGCATGGTATGGTATGAGTCGGGTGATGGACTTTATGGTTTAAAAAATCAATTCACCCGTAACCCGCATTTAATCATTCTAGATATACTTTTTATTCGTGCTTTAATAAAAGTGTTAAATAATCACATTTATTAACACATGTTAAGAAAAAAAACAAATTTTCAAGATTCTTTTGTTTATATTAATATTAATGGTATGAGTATGTTGTTAAATAAGTTGGTAATCAATTTTTTTTTCTTGTATTTATCTTTAAATTATAATCATCGACACTTAAGTTTTTAAGAATATATATTTTTGCAAAGATAATAGTTACTATTTAACTTTACTAAGTATGAAGTTGAAAATGTGTATGCTTCTTTATATTGATTTACATCCACTCCATTGACAGACCCTATGTAGTGCTATGAGATGGAATTATACAACTGTAGCGCTATTTTCATCACGTATACGGAAATTTGAGTAAAAGATAAAAATACCTCCTATACTTTGTCTAATTCTTAAAAAAAATCCTGTATTATTTTAACTTTCAAAAATCCATATGTGTTTGACTTTAAATACCACACTTAACCCAAGTATAATTTTACTTTTGACTTTTGTTGGAATGACAAGATTGCCCCTATGAATTTTTTTTTTAATTGGTACATGTGATTAAGGTTGTCAATTGGTCGGATTCGGCTTGACTTAAATTCGGATCGGATCGGATCGGATCGGATCGATTTAAATTTATATTCACTTTATGAATTTCGAATATTTATAATCGGATCAAATCCATCATCTTTACTCGGATTAAAATTCTAATAAATTGAATCGAACTCGAATTGAAATCCAACACGAGCCATAAATTGAATTGAATTCTAATAAAAACCTAAACTACTTGATGTTTAGATCAATTTAGGGCATCTCCAATGGCAGCTTCCGGGGCCGAGGCGGGGTCGAGATGGGGAGGGGAAACGGTTGGAGATGGGAGAGGGGCTCGGGGCGGGGTGGCTGGCGGGGTGGAACGGGCGGGGCGGCGGGCTGCGCGGAGCACGCAGGCCAGCCCGTTCCTCGCGTCTGTTTGTTGTTGAAGAAGAGGAGCGTGTGTTTACACGCGCCCCTCTTTAAAACAGGTGCCGCCAAGTGGCGGCACCTGATTGGCTCTTTCCTTTTTTTTTTATTTTCTTTTAATGGATTATTCTTGTATAATTAATGTGTGTATGGTTAATATTGTATAATTAATGTGTTGTATTGTTGTAATTAATGTAATTTTAATTAATGTGTTATTTTAATTAATTTGTTATTTTAATTAATGTGATAGGTTTGAATTATATAATATATAGTATGATTAATTATTTAAAGTAATTTTAAATAAAATTATGACGCACTTATAAATATATAGTAATAGTCCATTTAATTAAACACTCATACAAATAATTTTTTTAAAATACGGAATTAGTTAAAAATACAAAATAAACACTCATACACATAAAATTTAGATACATACTTAAAAATGTTATATTTCCTTTTTTTTTTTATTTCCTTCCTTGTTATAAAATTTTTATAAAAATGTTTGTTTGCGTATTATACATTAATTTTAAGTTACTTTAATTATTTATTCTCTTTAATTTTAATATTTTAATATAATTAATAATTAAATTACGAGTACTAATAATAATTACTATTATTAATACTAATATTAAAAAAATTTAAAACTATAATATTAATAGGTGAGAGTGGGCAAAGGAAAAAAATTGAATTAATTCCTCCACGGAGCCCGGCCATTGGAGACGACCAGGCAGGGCTCGGGGCTCCAAAGCCCCGGGCTAGCCCTGCTCCATTGGAGATGGCCGGGACCGAGGCGGGGCGGGGTGGGGCTGAGGACGAAAAATCATTGGAGACGGCAGAGGGTTGCGGGGCTGGAACGTTCTGGGCAGCGGGCTCGGGGCGGCCCTGCGCAGGGAACGGTGCTCGCGTGGGGCTGGGAGGAAGATGAACACGCCCCTCTTTAAAACAGGTGCCGCTACTTGGCGGCACCTGATTGGGCCCCTTTTTTTTTAATTTTGTTTTTCTTGATTTGTGTTTCTCTTGGTCTGGTAATTAATGATCGTTAAAGGCTTTAGGGTTAATATTATTTAAAGAAATGGGCCAAAAAAATGAAATTTTTGGGCAGAAAATAGCAAAATTGAGCTTGTTCGAGTAGGCTTTTGGGGACGCAGATCGCGGGCACGCACAATTTTTGAAGATCTAAGATTTGCACCCCCCCCCTCCCTGCGCGCAAGGAGGGAGCCTTCTAGTAATATTATCTTAACCCTTATGTTTAGAAATCATGTATAAACCCAAATTTTTCTTATCACACTTCCAATGTGGGATAAATCCGTTTCTTTCCAATTTTTTCCATTACATATGTGAACTTTGAGATTTAATTTCTCATTCACCCGTACTCCGATTTGGACGTACCATATAACATTTTAATCTACTCACGGAGTAGAATATAATTCCGTCAAGACCCGACTCTTTAATCAAAGTGGTTCCCACTTAAAATACGTCCAAAATGGTCCATTAACTTACTTTTTCCAATACTATGTTTATGAGGTGCTTTAGGATTTAGAAAGGGGAGAAGGGATGTTATGGTAATTTTAATGGGTGTATTGGGGCTGTAATGGTAATTTAATTATATTAATAAAATTATTATTAGTATTATTAATATAAATATTAAAAACAAAATTAAAACTAGATAAATGAGAGTGGACAAAGAAAAAAAATGAAATTAATTCTTTCACGGAACCCGATCAATGGAGACGATCAGACAGGACTCGGAGCTGGCCCGGGGTTCTGCTCCATTGGAGATGGCCTTAGTTTAAGATGAATTTCAAATCCTTAAATAATTATTCTGTGCTAAAATAATGAATTAAAAATATCCCTATGTCATTTCAAATAATTTAAGAATCTGACAAAAATAACAGCACCTCTTCGCCACCTGAAGAGCCGAAGAAATGGGCAACTCCGAATCCTCTTCCGCCGACCCCCGCTATGCCTCCGCCACCAGGTTTGCGTTCTTCTCTGTAAAGCGCCATTGATGAATGCTAAATCATAGTATATTTACTCTAAATTAACTGTAGAGCATTTACTCCGAAGGAATTGGAAGATCTAAGGTCACTTTACTCATCGCTTGCGGCTCAATCGCAAAGCAGTGGAAAATATATCTCGCCTGATGTTTTCAAGGTTCGTTAATTTTTTTTTCTCTCATAAACCCTTGTTCGAAGTGATTTAATTCATATTTTTTCTATTTCACAGGCGCATATTGGAATTGATGGTCCTCTTGGGGACAGATTGTTTGATTTGGTTTCGCAGAAACGCAATGATCAAAAACTTACTTTTGAAGACCTGGTTATTGCTAAGGTAAATTTAAAGCCTCTGAGAAATTTGATTTTAACTCAACTTTTAAATTTTAGGCGTTATGGAGTAATGTGCGTCATCCAATTATTATTCAATTGAAGTAATTGCTGTAAAATACATTTTGTTTGAAGTAATTCGATGCAAAAACCGATTTACCGTGTACAATCTCCTCTGTTTGAAAGTAGCTAATCTTGATTTTTATAGTTGCAAGTTCGTTTTGGATATGTAAGCTTCTGTGTAATACTTGACATTGGACGTTTAATATGAGGGTAATTTGTGCAAGTATTGGGCATTACTGAGTCAACATTTGATAAATTGAAAGTTATGAGGAAATGCCATTAAAAGAAAATGCAAAGAGTTACATAGGTTAAATTTTATAATAACCACGGAACACCGGAATTTTGAGAGAACATTATTGTACACCTCCTCTGAGTTAGCTTCCTATGCTTGACAGAATGTTCTCAATATTTATTGATGGTAAAGGTTAAGTACCTGATGCATGTAAGTGAAAGTAACAAAGACTTGAATATAGTTCACATTCTTGCTTCTTTGGACTTTAGGGGATTTATGAGAAGGGAACAAACGATGACATTGAAGAGTTCATTTACCAACTGCTTGATGTTACTGATGATGGTATTGTGGGGAGGTAACATGATTAAATATCTTAGAGATTCTTCGTCCATTGTCATTGCTTGTGTTTCTGTAATGTTGTTTTTGTCTTCTTTTTTCCAATAGGTCTGACCTTGAAGCCGTTTTAACTGCCATGCTTGATAAACTATTTCAAAAACAAAGCTCTGATGCCATGGCAGGATCACATCAGGAAATTGTTGAGGTTTTCATCAATGCTGCAAATTTGACAACTGATAGCATGTCTTTTGAGGACTTCCGAAAATGGTGTACACTTCTTCCATCAGTCAGGAAATTTCTTGGCAGTTTGTTAATGCCATCTGATTCAGGTTTCTGCCGCTCTATCTAAAAAAAATGAACCGTTTGGTTAAGTGTCTCAAATTCTCAATGATTGACTTTCCTTGTTTGCCATTATTATTTTGAAGAATTGAACTATTATAAGCTATTTCTTTTTATAGGTTCTCAAATTCCTCATCTGTTGCACTCGGATAATATCGATCCCAGTCTAATTTTGTTGAGGAAAGAATATGCTTGGCATATTGGAGGAGCACTGCCCGCACAAGAACTGGATGAGTGGAAACTTTTGTATCATAGCTCTGTTCATGGACAAAGTTTCAACACATTTCTTGGCAATATACCGTGAGTAGCTTTTATAAGAACATATTTCTGCTTTTGCTTTATCTTCATGCTTTGAATTTTCAAATACAAGGAGTTGTTTTTGTTCTATGCTGATGAATATGGTTTAATATATCTTTGTTAGGTGGCTCGTTTACTAGTTTTGAAGCTTTGTTTTTGCTCTATCTTCATGCTTTAGATTTGTTACTCTTCAAATACATGTTTTTTTTTCTATGCTGTAATAGGAATGGAATAGGTAATTGTTCAATTATTCTGCAGAAATGATGGACCGACTGTATTGATCATCAAAGATAAAGAAGGTTACATCTATGGAGGCTATGCTTCTCAGCCGTGGGAAAAACACGGTGATTTTTATGGCGATATGAAATCTTTTCTTTTTCAGCTATACCCAAAAGCATCAATATACCGGCCTACTGGTGCAAATCATAATTTACAATGGGTAAGTACTTATGTGGTAAAACGCATCTATAAAGGAAATTAATTTTTATATTATCCAATGTTTGATTAAAAAATATCTTGGATTGGCAGTGTGCGGTGAATTTCAGTTCGGAGAGCATTCCTAATGGCATTGGTTTTGGAGGGAAAGTAAATCATTTTGGGTTGTTTATTTCAGCAAATTTTGACAGTGGTCAAACTTTTACCTGCACAACATTTGGTAGCCCGTGTCTATCGAAGACCTCCAAAATATACCCGGAAGTGATTGAATGCTGGGGAGTGATTCCAATAAATGATCAAGATAAGACTGGAGGAGTTAACCAAGGTTCAGTTCTGGAAAGGTTTAAGGAAGACCGCAATATGCTTAAGATGGTTGGGCTTGCAAATTCGAGTGAGTGATTATTGATGGCTCGATTCATATTTGTGGAGTGTATTTATGGAGTGTTGTGTACAAGTTGAGGCATTTGTGCCCCTTGTTGTAGCATTTTTAGGTGCTACTTGCTGTACAAAAAATGCCGCCTCTCTTTCCTGACCCGGTTTAGGCATGTAATTAGTCGGGTCAATCAACCACTTTGTATTTATTTGTTTTATGGTAAATCACTTTGTATGTTACTGAACAGATGAGGCACATAAACAACAATGCCTTTGATTGTGTTTTCGGAGCATTATGAGCAAAAGGTTATATGGCGTTATATTGCAGAAGTTGTATATATAAAGCAAATAGAATCCTAAATCAATATCAACTCTAGAAATAAGATTTTGATGTAAAATTAAAGGTGTTCTAACATGGATGAATATATCCATTTATGATTCATTTACATTCCTTAATTCTAAAGGATTTTTTTTATACGGTTATAGAGATTTTGAGAATAAAAAATTTCATCGGGTTTTATTTTTTATCCGAAATCCAATCATCCAATGGACTTAATGGTTTTGAAAATGCAATCCAATAAGAAAAACTGTATGCCGAAAATAAGTAAATCTATCTGATCTGAATCTATTTATAATATGTCTATTGTCCAACAAGAGGAAAAATGGAAAAGGATGTAAGAAAGAAAAAAGAGAAAAATAGTCTCCAAAAGACGATAACTATAAGACAGACAATGTAAGGATTTAAGTAGAATTTGATAGGTAAACAATACTAATAGAACTCCATATCATTAACTTTTTACAGAGGACCTCTTTGTGTATTTTTTTTTCCACGTTAGTCCCCATTATGAGTTATTTGTTTCGCTTTGGTCATTTACAATGATTTTTTTTTTTTTTTAATTTATAGTGTTATAATTTAGTCCGTCATAAAATTGTTGTGTATCAATCTAATCTCTCATAAAACCGTTTATTTATCAATTTAGTCCCTCATAAAATTATTTTTGCACTTTAATTTATCTTGGACCACCTAAAAATGACCAAAGTGAAACAAATAATACATAATGGGGACTAACGTGAGAAAAAAATTACAATAGGAATCACTCTGTAAAAAATTAATGATAAGAAGGACCATTAGAGTTTGAGGTCGCCGAAGAAAACCCTTGGAGTTTGAGGTCGGAGATAAAGTTTTCCTCAAATCTCGCCAAAGAAAGGATTGATAAAATATGAAAAAGGTGGTAAACTTAGTCCACGATATGTCCGACATTCGAAATCATGGAAAGGGTAGGGAGTGTTGCTTACATACTAGACTTACCTCCAAATCTGGGCAGGGTTCATGATGTTTTTCACGTATCTCTCCTGAAGAAATATCATCCAGATCCATCCCATGTGCTCGATTTTCGTAAGTTACAACTTCAGGAGAATTTGACTTAAGATGAAAGGCCAGTACGTGTACAGGATCGAAAATTTCAAGAACTTCGAAATCAAAGCATTCCTTTGGTAAAAATACTATGGCGAAGTCACGTTATAGAGGAAGCTACGTGGGAGTTAGAAGAGGAGATGCGTAAACATTACCCAGAGCTATTTGTGAATCCAAGTAAAATTTGGGGTCCAAATTCATGGGGGGGGGGGGGAGATTGCCAAAAACCTCGAAATTTTTACTTGTATGAAATTACTAAATTTGAATTTGAACTTTAAATCAAGATTATTATTGAGAATTTAACTTAGTCATTGAGTTTTCAACTTGAGACTTGATTGTGCACTTTATGGAAACTTTGGGTCAAATTGCAAGTGTTACCAGTCAAGGGGGTATTTTTGCATTTATTCCAGAAACTTAATCTTGTGAGTTAGAATAATATCGACAATTCACTTGGATACTTATCCTCCAGGAGTTGTCATCATGGTAAAAATATTGGGACATGCAAGCCCCACCTTACCCACACATGTCCAAAGAATTGGACAAAGTTTGATTGGATATAGAGTTTTATGTATAATTCTATTCCTTTCAATTGGAGAAAGAAAACTTAGTTCATACCTTTCCTTCTCCACGGTTATGAGAGGTTTCAAGTAATCAGTAAAAGATTTAGCGGCAAGAAAAAGAGAGAAAAATATATAGGCAAAACACTTAAGATAAGTTTTCGGCTCTCTATCCAGCAGCCTTAGTTTTTCAATTGTTCCGAGACCATCAACCGTTGGATCATCTTAAAATATTGACTGAAAATCCTAAACACTTGGTTTTATATTCAACCATTCGAATCATCATTTTCACAATTATAGGGGAAACGAAAGCCACTAGAAATTGGGGGTAAACTTGTGATTGCTTGGTGATTTTTTGAAATTCCGAAAAAGGGGTGAGTGAGGAATTTTAAATAACGTAAGCTTGCCTCGACTCGTTATTTTAACGCGTTAAATGGTTTCGGTATTAATTTCCTTAGTTTCATGACTTGATATGGTTACTTAAATGCTCTGCTATAGATACTTTGTTAGTATAGGTGCTCATATAATTAGTGGTATATGTGCTATTGTTATAGTGTTGAGGTTATGAAGTCTTATAATTTTGATAGTTGTTGATCGAATAGCACTTAACCATCTCTTCGTAAACTGAATTTTGGATAAAGTTGTATATATTAATGCATTGGGTTACTGAGATGAATTTGGTTAAATAGAAATGGATGAAAGATTTATAGAAGTTGATAGATGGATTTGTATCGGAAATGGTAGGGTGACAACCATAGCTATGAAGCATAATTTCTATGCAAATTGATCTAATAATGGAGATAAAGTGAACTATTACTAAGCTTAGGTACTAAATTGAGATTTGATATGCTGGTAGAAAGGATGCTTGAACTGAATGAGATTTATGTTCTTTGGTCTAAAGTGGTACGACTTGCAGCATTGGTTTTTAGGCAAAATATGTAAAATTGCTATATCTTATACTTAATTCCTAATACGCTTGAATTTTGAAAAAGCATATGTTCTGTTAAGAAGTGGTTTTGATATGAATTGGTTTATGTGAATTATTTATCTGCTGTTTTGTTAGACCCATTTTGGCTTGTTCAATTTTGCGAATAAGTCGAATAGCATGGGCTGTTGACTCGATCCTAAACCCCTGGCCTGGCTTCGCATATTCAAGAGAACGGAGTCTTTGGATATACATAGTCAATATTAGATGCATTAACTAGTCATGCAGGTTTTGATAAGGTAGCTCCTTAACGTGGTGTGTTTGCTGAAGAAAGCCTTAAGGAGATATAAGGGGATATTTCTCGTTAAAGTTTTGGCACTTATTCTATACTGTTTTGGTTGAATTTTCTTAAATTGTTACTTGACCATTTTTACCAAAATTTTATATGTAAGACACGCACCCACCTCACTAAGTTGCCAGTTAACTTACGTTTTAGATTTATCCATTTACAGATTTACCGGAGATAGCATAAAAGTGAAGAAGATGTTTTATCTACATGGAATAATTATCATAGTAGTTTAAGATCTACTAGTGTCTTGTAAATTAGCTAATATAAAGTTTTGGTCTTGTAAAATGAGTAGGGAGGTGACACATGTAAATTAATTATGTTTTGTAAATATTAACTAAGTAATTTCTAAGTCGGAGGTGTTATTATTGTTGTTATTGTAGGCAGTCATGAGGAGGCTACGGCCTTAGGTTGTGTTTGTTCTAGTTTTTTCAAGTGGAAAGTGATACGGCAATAACATCAAGACATCTCTCGTGTCGTGCTTAATAGGATTTACATGTCTAAATGAAAATCACCTTTGGCCTATTACTGTTCATGATCAATTCTTTATGCCAATTGAGAACACTATGACATCAAGGCTGTGCATATAACATACAAAGTAGTTTAAAGTGTTACGGCAATAGTTCTCACGCAAAAAAGTTCACGACACATGAATTTTACCAAAGGGCTGAGAAAGAGGCGGCGAATAACATAATCATGACATGACAAAGTTAAAATTTCGAATAAATTTCACAGAGAAGAAAACAAGGGATAGGGAACACTAATAAGAGGAATATAAATCATAGATGACCATAAGCAAAGAACAAGCTAAAGGCTACACCACATCTCGGTTTATTTTCGGAGTACCTCCCTCGAATGATATAACAAATCCAAAAACAAAGCCAAGAATGACCTATAAATCATAGATGAGCATAAGCAAAGAACAAACTACAGGCTACACCATATTCAGAACCTCTCATCTGGTTTTATTATCGGAATACCCCCCTCGACTGCTATAGAAAAATCCAAAAACAAAGCCAAGAATGACCCTATAAATCATAGACGAGCATAAACAAAGAACAAGCTACAAGCTACACCATATTCTTAATCTCTCATCTCGGTTTATCATCGGAGTACCTCCCTCGAATGCTATAGGCAAATCCAAAAGCAAAGCCAAGAATGACCTATAAATCATAGATGAGCATAAGAAAAGAACGAGCTTCAACCATGTTCAGAACCTCTCGTCTCGGTTTATTTTCGGAGTACCTCCCTCGAATGCTATAGGAAAAATCCAACAACAAAACCAAGAAGGACCTATACATGACCAACAAATCTTAAGCTCAAAATAATCTTCAGTCAAGAATCTCACATTCGTGTACACGGATGTAAAGTAGTGCAATCGAGCTCAAATAAGTCCCTAGGCTTTCATTTGAACTAACAACTACAGCAACATTTACGTGATCAAATTTTAGTTTAAATAAGTGAATACATTGGATGTGTAACAATTAAAATAAGCTATCAAGGCATACCACCAATCTCACAGAAGAATTAAATACTTTGAAAACCAAGTAAGAAGTGAAATGTAATCATAATGATAATCTAAAGATACCAAACCATCAATAATGACGCATAGTATATCAATATCCCAAAAATGGTTAATAATCTCAAAAACACATAAATTCCAAATTAAATTAAACCAAACAGAAACAAGCTCAAATCCGTCTCAGTACCGTCTGCCTCCACCACGGCCGAAGTTCACCGGCGGCGCAACGGCGACAGGGCCCTGGTCCTCTCTTAGCACGACACCTGGCAACTCCTTCATTCCCAAAGTCTCCAACAAATCAATTGTCTCCTGGTCAACCTCGATCCGGTCAATCTTAATCGCGGACTCATCAGGGACGAAATCCATGCGACGCTCACGCTCCTCCTCCTGCAACTTGAGTGAGATGCCACGAACGGGCCCTTTCTGGATCCGCTTCATCAAATGGGTCGAGAATCCAGCAATTTTGTTGCGGAGACGTTTGGAGGGGATGATGGCGACTTCTTCTAGAATCTTCTTGTTGGTGTGGAAGTCCAATGTCATCTTCGAGTAGTAACGCTCGATTACCTGACGGGAGGATTTCTTCACCGTCTTTGTTCGGACGCGACCCATTTTGCTTACCTTTTCCCGAGGAGCGGCGGCGGAGTGGAAGAGGAGGGAGGAGATTGAGTGTGGAAGTGGCTAGGGTTTTCTAGTTTATAAATGATTTGGTCTTTATAGAGGGGTTTGATAATATCAGAACAGCCCATGAGTTTTTCTTTATTATGTTTTAGGTCTATATTGATTTCAAGAAGTTCTTCAGAAAATTATTTCGGGCCTGTTTGTCTCTCTTTCTTAGAATGGTTTGTTTAAATATCTCGATTCCGTAACCGTAATGATGTTAGTTTGAGTGTTGGGAGAGTGGGTATATGTTAACGTGGAAGGGTTTGGATTGTAAGGGTAAAATTTGTAATACATTTATGCAAATTATGTTTCTTATGTGAGATAAGTTGGGTAGATATTGATTATTTTATGTCATAACAGAATAGAGTATGTGAAAATTTCTTATAGATAATAGTATATGTTTAACTTTTGGTGGTAGAGTAGTTTGGAAAAAATGAGAGTAAGTAAATTTATTTAAAAAATGAGTTAATGCCAATATACCCTTTGTAAAATGCA
Source organism: Penstemon barbatus (assembly GCA_003313485.2). Lineage (NCBI taxonomy): Eukaryota > Viridiplantae > Streptophyta > Magnoliopsida > Lamiales > Plantaginaceae > Penstemon > Penstemon barbatus. The sequence continues at coordinate 27,139,204 of CM064879.1, forward strand.
TGATATTCAATTTAACCCACTTGTGATTTGAAAACGAAGACTTTACCCCCCCCCCCCCCCCCCCGTAAAAACTTTAAAGAAGTAATTTACCTCTTTCAGTCGGAGAGTATAATTAACTTGCCGAAATTGTGAGTAGAATTGAAAACTATTTTGTAACATAGGAGGGGGGGTTAAATTGACATATTTATTATAATGCAGGGGTAAATTATCACATTATCATAAAACAGGGGGTGAACTGTCACATTATCATAATATAGGAGGGTGAACCACCACATATAAAAATGGAGAGAGACGGTTTGAAACTTTTATAAAATAACAGGGGGTCAAATGTTTTTTTTTTTAAATCACAGGAAGATAAATTGAACATTATGAATATCACATTGTAGCTAGATGCGGAAGTAAAATTAATCCTTGTTCATACATAGGTTTCTCTGGTACGAAATGAGCTACTTCAAATAGGTTCATTGCTCCGGCCCAGAATACGATTAATCCTGCATGGACTACATGAGCTCCTAGTAATTTACCGGATAAATTAATAAGTCGGGCATTTCCGGCCCACCAAGCAAAACCAGTAGTTTCTTGGTCACGACCAGCTACAGCTAAAGTTCCATTAAAGAGCGTTTCCACGTGGTAGAACCTCCTCAGGGAATATAAGGTTTTCATGAGGCTGATCTTGAGCCGCCATCCAAGCGCGAATACCTTCGTTTAACTCCAGCATGAAAGTTCCATTTCAGGGTAAATTTTCATTAACTCTTTCAAAAAGTAAAAAACATATTTGTCTATTTTTCCCAAGTACAAAATTATTTTTGGAAAAGCAATACAAACATGTCCATACTTTTTTTTTTCACTAACACATTTAAAAAACAATAAAACTAAATAATGACATATTTCCAATTGATTTTTTTTTTCCATTTGGCGAAGTTGTGTGTCGCTTAGTTTTGACGATGAATCTTTTTTGTACTCAAATTCGACCATGATTCGCGATGTTTCGGACAAAGAGGGACTACGCTTGGGTTGCCCATTCAAATGACGGAGTAGGACTAGATATCATCATAATGACATTAAGTGAGTCAGTTAAGAAAAAACAAAGTGGTCTTAAGAGAAGTTGTTCCGGAGCTTGTTGAATCATCGAATGAATCTGAAAAAACTGCTACAAAAATAAAAGAACAAACATAATGTGTTTCAGTCGAGAATAGAGAGGAAAACCACACCTTCGTGAAATGTAGCATCAACATTAACCTTGAGCCAATCTTTTGGTGAAGGAATACAATCTTGATTAAGGGAGCATAAGAGCTTTGTGATTTGGGTTGTGGTGTGGTCTACCGCCTTAGATGAAGTAAGAGAGACCATGAGCAATTTTTTAAGAGATTGATTGTTATCCAAATAAGACCAAGTGTTGGTTTTCTACCTTTGGATGACCCATCAGGAATGGTATTAGTTTTCTTGTGTGAAACTTGACTTACTGCGTTTAGACATTTAAATAACTTTTCTCTACAAGTTGTTTGATAATCTTGAATTTAAAGAATAAAACAAGTTGCACTTTTCAAGGTTCAATTATTTAGTTTAGGGAAAATTCTTGTTCAAGCCTGGCTTGGCCAAACCCATCCAACCACCGGAAAATTAGTACCTACACCGGTGGATTTAATCCACCCGGGTGTTGGATGAGTGACACATAAGCATAAAAGGACAATATTTTGTCATTTCATGTCTACGTGTCATTCATCCAACCCCCATGTATTAAATCCACTAGTGTAGTACCTAAGTAACCCCACCCACCAAGCAAGTGTATTGCACTTGCTTTGTGATTGATCATTTTCCTGAGAGTTACATCCAATTCCAAAGCAATTGTATTACACCTGTCATGTAATTGCTTTGGGTTCGGCCAAACCCGATCTGAATAAGAATTTCCCTTTAGTTTAGACCTCATTATGTTGAGATGGACAAGGTGAATAGTTTGACTAAGTTAAGGATCTCATGTCCTATAATTGTGTACCATTTTGTGTCACATTTATAATTTATTATTATGTGTCAAGTTTAATTAGAACGCACCACACAAGATTATTTCCGCTTACCATCTTCCATCTCCATTCTCCCCTCATCCCACGTACTACAAGAAAAAAGGGAAATTTCGATAGATAAATTTCGATGAAAAAAAATCTATTGAAATTTTTCTTAAATTTTCGACATAAATTATTTCCGCTCTTCATCTCTACACTTTGGCTTTATCCAAACAAAATATAACAAGATCTTATGACTTCTCCATTTCTATTTCAGACGGAAAAAAAATCACAAAATCTACATTTAAAATGAAAAAGATTCTCGACTACGCCATTAATAATATTCAATTAGATCTGAGGTTTTTTTTCTTTCGTTCTTTCTTTTTCTACTGCATTTGATTTATTACCATACCATTTTAATTAGGGTTTTAAAGTCACGTTAGTGTTTTTAATTTCCAAACCACAAATGAACAAATCGGAATATTCTACTTTTGGGATTTTTTAATTTCTTCAAGTGAAATGAATTATTCATAAATTGAATACGAACTTCAATTGAAATATCAACATCAATTTGTTAGATACCCAACAAGGAGTGTAATGGCATAAGAGATTCACTTTTTTTTTTTTGTGAAACTAATTTTAATGTTCTGCACCATATAATGGAGATGGGAAAGATGGAGAGGTTGATTTTACCAAATTTTGTAAGCGAGTAACTTAGGAAAGTAAGGCATAACAATAATATGAAAAGGGGGCAAACATATAGTCTGATCTCAATATAATGTTTATAGGGGCTGTCCGAGCATTATAGAATGTCGTAGCTACCAGAGAATTACAAATATGAGACCTAACAATTCCGAGCAGAATGGAGATAATGCATAGACCGAGCTACATAGTCCGAGCTGAAAGACTAGTGCCTCTTGATCAGCCTCCATTGCGGTCATTAATGTGCTGGGTATATATAGATGTGATGTTGGACTAGGTGATCTGCCTATATGTGAATAAATCCTGCCCCAAAGGCCTGGCCCCTTGTCAGGCCCAAAAGATAACTCGAACGTGTGTTGCTCGGAGAACAACTTGAGCTCAGAATTTGAGCTGAGCTGAGCTTTGAGCTGGAGCTCGAAATTTGATCTGAGCTTTGAGCTGGATCTCGTAATTTGACCTGAGGGATATTCCTATCTTGGGAGCTACGAAATATCCCTCATCATAGATGACCATTCACATAAAGGAAGTAATCATGTGTGATGCAGGTCAAATGTGTTTGCCAAGTGTCACTTTTTTATCAATGTGACACAAAGTGGTACACAAGTATGAGACATGAGATCCTTAACGGTGTGACATAGTATTTCATATAACACACTCATATGCAAATGAATATTCTTATTTATCCCTACAATTTATTGAATATAAGAATATTTATTTCCTTATTCCATTGTTTCTCATAATAGAATAATACATTTTTTTCCGTATTTCACGAAGGCTCGTATTTATTACTCGATAAGTACATGTAACAATAGCATATAATCTATTGTTTTGTTCTTATTACCAATGCTATTAAAATCGAACTGGATCGGTCGGTTCAACCACAATCGAAGACTTGTTCACTCTTAAAACCGGTGGTTCCAAAACCCAATTCAAATCGAAAGAGCCGGTCCAGAACCGATGGTTTGGACCGCAGTTCTTAATTTTTTTTAAATCCTTAAATGATAAAAATATTTAAATAAAATTTGTAGAAAGAAGGATATGAACACCTAACTCTTGGTTTTAACTTTTATGATACAAATTCACAAATATAGAATTTTTATAACCTATATTATTTATAGATTGGTTTATGATAATTAATTTCGAACTAACATCTTACACATTATTAAATGAATTATTTTTACTTCTATTTTTTCAACTATATCTTTAGGATAAATAATTACAAAATTTGAAAGACACATCGATATATCATGCAAATTTAATATATACATAATTATATTCTAAAATTATTTTAGGTTGTTGTATTTTTAACTTAATATTATATATTTTTAAATATATATAATCTTTATATATTTATATAAAGATTATTTAGTAAAATATTTACATTACCGATATGATAAACATAAGTTAGATAAATTTTATTTTAAATATATATATTTTCATATTTTTAATCAATTGTAGGATAATGTTTAAATTTTTATGTACATAACATATATTTTATAACTAATACTATATTAATTATATCATTATGACGTCATATTATAAGTGGCTCGATCGATTCATCCAGTTCAATTAGGGGCCAATCGGCTCGTCGATTCCTTGTCCAGTCCGATTCCGAAAATATTATTTTATTACTTCAAAAATAACGCAATAGATAGTTAATTATATTGTAATTTTATACTTTTAAAACTCCCCGAGTTAGTATGTATTTAATAATCACATTCTCAATTTAACTTACTTCAGATGTTTTGAACTCCTTTCATGTAGATGAAAAAGTTGTTTCGCAAAAAAATCAACAATAGTTTTTCACAAATAACTTATAACTATTTGAATAAATTACAATTATATATTTTGCAGATAAATTGTAATTATTTTAACAATTAAGTTATTAGTAGTTTCACAAATAGAATATTGATACGAAAGTAAAGTATATATAATAATTTTCTCAATTAAAAATTAATATAAAAAATTATAATTATTTTGCAAAAAAAAAAATAAATAATAAAATAATACTTCCTTCGTCTCATTTTTTATCCATTTGTACAGTTGACTAGTCCATGTGGAGAATTCTAATAAATTTTTTTATTCTATCAATATGATCATAAGTTATATAATAATGTGTACATTAATTTGGAATTTTATTTTTAAGAAAAAAAAGTCATAAAAATTATACTATGAAATAGCATGTAGTATTAGATAAAGGAGGGAATAGAAGGGCATGTTTGCTTGGTGTTTGAAAAAGTAGTTTGATAGAGTAATGAGGTTTATGAAATAATTTCTACATGCGTAATATCGTTCGTTTGAGTTTTGGGAGATTAATTTGGGAAATAAAGTAGGTAAATATTTTTTTTGAAGAGTTAGATTGTAGGTGTAAGATCGATAAGATTTTATGTGAAATCATGTTAGTTATGTAGGAGAAGTTGTGTAAGAGATGATTACTTATGTCAAATCAAAATAGTGTTTGTGTAGTTTTTTTTTTTTTTTTAATATAGAAAAAAATTATTATATATTTGACTTTTTAGAAAATAATTTGATATAGTGAGAGATATTAAATTTACAAATTTTTTACATTGTTTATAACCAACAAATTATTAAGGCTATCCTTAATAGCTTGTTTGGTTGTCAGGAAAGTGAGAGAAAATTGTTGGGAAATGAAAGGAAAGGAAAAGGAAAAGAAAGTAATTTTCCTCTACATGTTTGGTTGTGAAGAAAACTATTTTCTTGCAATTGTTTGGTTGTTAAGAAAGTTTAGAAACATAATATTTTTGTTTGATTATGAATTACGTTTTCTTTGTTGATAAAATATTGTATGAATAATCATGTTTTCATTATATTAACTTTATTATAAATTAATTTGACGTTATTTTATATTTTTTAGTCACCGAATTTATCTCCATCTTCAAAGTTAACAGGCGGTACGTTATTGTTAATTTTAAAATTAACATGGGGTTATTGATAAATTTTTTAGGTAAAAAAGATGTTTTTGCGTCATTTTGTTGGGGTATAATTGTTATATGACTTGAGAAAACATTTTTTTGCTAATATAAATAAGCTTAAAGGGGCTTTTGGTAAGAAAAAATCACAAATTAGGAATTTTGATAGTTAGACGAAGTATAAGGGGTGTTTTGCAATTTACTTTAAAAATTTTCCACGATTTTCCCGGGATTTCCCCATCAAATTGGTGGGGAAATTTTTTCTTCACAAATTTTTCTGCAGGAAAGTTGAAGGAAAATAATAACTTCCTTTCCTGCTATCCAAACAACATGTAGGAGAAAAAAAAATCAATTTTCCATCACTTTCCCAACAACCAAACAATACATAAGAGATCGACAGTCCACACATTCCACTCCCATGGCTCATCATGCATCTAGGCCTTGCACTTGCAACTTTTGATTTGACGGGCTATTTTCTATAGGGTAAATGCGTTTTAGTCCATGAGGTTTGGTATATGTTAGATTTTACCCTATATAATTAAACATAATCTTTAATAAATCAATTAAGTGGATTCTACTAGTTAAGTTTATTAAGCGGAGTTATCAGAGATGTGGAGGGTCATTGGGTATTCGGTTTATGTGGTGGTTTGGGGGTGTGTACTATTATCAAGAGGAAGTTACTCGCACTTAGAAATTTGATGGTTGAGATTGACTCGAAGGCGATTTGCCATCGGGTTAAGAAAAGGGCCATTACGAAACATCCTTTGAACTCCATCTTGGAGGATTATAAGGTTCTTCTTTGGTTGTCATGGGTTGTTCGGTTACTATAGAGTAGGAGGACTGCGAATGATCTTGCTACGAGCAGTCATTAGATTATAGAGCTTTTGATTAGAAGAGTGAAATACAAAAATACCTTGCTTAAGTAGTAAAATATATTCCTGTGTTATTTTTATTACCCAAGCCCCCCTACTGTGCTATCTTTTTTATTAGCGAAAACTCTCTCTCAAGTTGGAGTATATATTTTGCTGAAAAAATGACAATTATATCTTGATCAAAAAATACGAAAACATCCCTATTAACCTAAAAGATAGAAAACTGAAAATTGACAATAACATACCCGTTCACTTAAAAAAATGACAATAACATCCTTATTGATTTATGATGAAATTTTACGTGGGGTTATTTGCTAATAGAAAAAACATGTGAAATTTCTTACTTCTAAAAATAACACAATGAGATTTTTGTCAATTATGCCAAGCGCAATGGATACTTTTGCATTTAGCACATATTAATTAGAATCCAAATCTCATTCTTGAAGATCACATATGAATTCGCTACTAGATGGATGTGAATTTTGCTAATTTTTTTATTTAGGAAAAGCCATAGGGTAATTTCATTAATATATCAAATTATCAAATTAATATATCTGAATGTGTGGGAACATTGAGGAATTAAGACTACAAGATAAACTAGAAATATCCTAAAACTTGAATGGGGACCCAATAATTAAGTTAAGGAATAAACACCTCTGAAGCTAGCTTAAATTACCAATATACCCTTCTGATTTTAATAATTATGAATGGAGAAAATTGCTTTTTTCGTACCATATGATAGGCTGACTTGCACTTTTGGTACTATTGGATATGAAAATGCAAATTTGGTACCATAGGATATGTTTTCATTGCAATTTTGGTACCAAACCCAATTTTTCTACAAAGTTAATGACAATTTACCCCCTATGAAATGCATAATGTCCAATTTATCCCTCTATAATTTGAAAAAAATCAATTTACCCCCTATAAAATTTTAATGAAGCAATTTACTCCCTTCAGCCAGAGATTGTAACTCACTTGCCGAAATTGAGAGTATGCATGCAAACTATTTTATTTAACATTGGGAGATAAATTGTCACATTTATCATAACACAATGGGTAAAAAATCACATTATCATAATAAAAGTGGATTAAATGCCGCCTATAAAAATATCAGGGAGGAGATGTGAAATTTTTACAAAATTTCAAGGGGTAAAAATGCTCTTTTTTAAACCACGATGGGTTAAATTGAACATTATGCATTTAGTAGGGGGTAAAATGCCATTAAATTTGTAGAAAAATTGGGCTTGGTACCAAAATTGCAATGAAAACCTATCCTATGCTACCAAATTTGCATTTTCATATCCAATGATACCAAAAGTGCAAATCAGCCTATCTTATGGCACCAAAAATGAAATTTTCCCATTATGAATGTCTTTCTTATTTTGTACTTCACCTTACAATACTAGCCCATGAGTCAGGTCGTTAGTCTTAATTTAGGATTGAAGTGACTTAATCACCAAACTTTAAATAATTGAGTATTGACTTAATTTTTTGTACATTAACCTTATTTTTGAATTAACTTGGACAAAAACATAGCACAATCGAGCTTTTACTTGTGATTTCTGTATGCTTTTTTTCTCTCAAATATAAAATAAAACACGTGTGATGTTTTTTTCATGATTGCTAATATCGAGAAAGTGTTGATAATTATTGAAACTTCATTAGTATCTTTGTAATTTCACATAATCTTAAGGGTGCGTAATAAATTAATTATCCCTTTATTTATCTTACTATTTTGCAATTTTTTAAGAAATGTTAGCATAAATAATAACTCAATCTTCAATGCATAATAGACTAAACTCAAAGTTTACTAATCTAAGATATCACTATCCATTTATACATATGTCTATAAAAGTAATTTTCCACTCTAAAACTCAAATTTTAAATCCATAGCAAAGCTAAAACTTTTATCTACACAAAAGATGCATCTTGGCCTGTTTGTTTGGTATTTGGGAAAGTAGTTTGGGAGAGTAGTGAAGGTTTGTGAAATAATTTTGATTTGCGTAATGTTTTTTGTTCTAGTTTTGAAATAGTGGTTTGAGAAATAAAGTAGGTATAATTTTTTTTTGGAAGAGTTGAATTGTAGATGTAAAACTTTACGTCAAATCATGTTTATTGTGAGACAAATTGTGTAAGAGATATGTTAATTTATGTCAAATCAGAGTAGAGTTTGTATATGTTTTATTTAGAGATAAGAAAATTGTTGTTTGTTTGAGTTTTGAGAGAGTAATTTGAGAAAATTAAGAGATGAAAAATTTATTTTAGAAAATAGAAAACATGTTTGTTTGACATTTCACAAACACGAAATTGTTTTGGGAAACGCCAAACAAACAGGCCCACATATTTTGTATTTTGATGTTGATTCTTGTAGATAGTTCTAGTTATTAATCCGAATAGCTTAATCCACGACCATGTACATTGAACTTCTTTTTTCTGATTCTAAATCAAAGATGAACTAAGACGAGACAACTTCAGCTATTTTCGTCATAATTATTTCACATTTTTATCGTGCATTCAATGTGGGATATATAAATTTGGGGCCCTTTTTTCTATTAATGAATAATTAAATGTTTATATTGGGTAGCATTTAATTAAGTACGTGATTTAAAATTCTATCGTTTTTATATAAAAAGAAAATCTTCCTCATTAATTAGTTGTACACATCGTGTGAGGACCATCCTCTTGCTTTTTCCATTCACATTTTCTTTACGCCATTTCACATCTTTTGATTGAGATTTTTCTCGTCATTTCATTTCTTGTAATCTTGAAATGTCAAAAAATCTTTAAATTAATTATACGTCCAATCGTGTTCTATTTTCCAATTTCACACAAACATAAATTAACGGGTCATCCAAATGAGTGACAAAACATTACTCCCTCTGTCCCAATTTATCTGTCTTTTTAGAGAAAATTTTTTGTCCCAAATTATTTGTCACTTTAGAATTTCAATGCACTATCAAATACATATTTTCCTATTTTGCCCTTATTTAATGCATCTAAAAGATAGAGAGAGAATAAAAGAGAAAGTAAGAGAGAGTGTGTGAAAAGTGTAAATAGTTAATGGTGAGATAAAATAAAGAATAAGGGTATTTTAGGAATATAATTTATTTTTTCCCTAAAATTGAGACTATTTAGTAGGTGCCTTAATATGTGTGAAAACATGTAAAATGACAAATAAATTGGGAAGGGAGTAGATAACAATATGAAATTTGTTCGGTGATATATTCAAATATTGACAACATATATTTTAATTACTTAATATTTCTCATTAACAAAGAATTTTCTTTGTAAAAAATGAAAAAATAATCCCAATTATTACACCATATGTTAATGTAAAGACTTAAATATATATACACTATATTTTACAAACCATTTGGTATACATTATTAGAGAAAGAGTTGGGTTTGGAACTTGAAAGACCAAAACTGTGATATAGAACAATATCAATAACTAAATGTATAGTTCCTAGGCTATTTTTAATTTTTCGATCCATATTTAATTTCGCATTCATTATATGAATTGTATTGAGTTTTGTCCAATAATAAAATTAAATGAATTTCAGAATTTAATTTATATTCTCCATGGTCGAACAAAATTAATTTCTTTCTCCTACCAAATCATATATTGAATTGAGTGACCAAATTAATTTGGTTTCCAATTAACACGGAGTACGGACATAGGCTAGCATAATAATTTACATTCAAACTAAATTATAACTAAATTTCGAATTTCAGACAAAAATAAAAAAAAATATGAAAAAATATTATAAACTTATGCTTATTTTTCTACATTCTTTGTACATTTTGCTATTTAAGGAATCAGATTAATTAAAAATTATTCAAATAATTCATAGAATATTTATGCATGGAGCGTTATTAAATATGCTTAAATACAATAATTTTCGGAATGTAACACATTCATAGCAACTACAAGTCAAATTAAATACCATCTGTAACGCATAGAATATAAGGCTGATAATATCTATATATTTATTATTTTATATAATAATAAATATTCCAGTGTTTTTGATTAACCGATATATTAATATAATTAAATACTAATATAAAAATATAATTAGAATAAAAAGTTATTAGGACGAGCCTGGAGCAAGAACACTCTTAATCGCCCTAGTATAACTCTGATTTGTAGTGCTATAACCTCCATCCAACAAAAGATTCAGCCCACTCACAAATTTAGATTCATCACTTCCCAAATACACCGCCGCCTCCGCCACATCCTCCGACGTTGGCACCACCCCTTTCAAGGTGGCGGAAGCACATATAATATCCTCCATCACCCCTTTATCCACCCTCATCGACTCCGTCAACAGCGGCGTCGCCACCCCGCACGGCGATATGCAATTCACTCTTATCCCATATTGACCCAACTCAACACACAAATTCTTCATCAACCCTACCACCGCATGTTTCGACACCGTATACGAATGCGGTGATTCCCCAGCTACAACAGACACCATACTCGAAGTAAAAAGTATAACTCCTCTTTTCGCGGGGATCATGACTCTAGCGGCATGTTTGGCACCAAGGAAACCGCCGTAGACGTTAACATCAAAAACATGTTTGAAGTGATCATTGTCCGAGTCTAGTATGGTGAAGTCTAGGTTGCCCGGGATGCCCGCATTGTTGAACATGATGTCCAATTGCCCATACCTGGAACATGGATAAAAATTTCGTTTTCTTATTATGTCTTAGTCAGTTAAATATTAGAAACATTGTTGAGATTTAAATTTTTTTTTTTTGAGAAATACATAAAAAAAATTATAAATCAAATAAATATGTTGAGAGACTCAAAATCAAAACTTTTATTATCTTAAATGAAATGAAAATGAAAATTTTAAATAGATGACCTGGAAACTGCGAAATCGACCATGTTTTTGACGTCATTGTCGCTTGTGACATCACAATGGACGTAAGAAATTTGTTCGGGCAAATTAATATCTCGGCAGAGAAGTTGGCCCTTGTCATCTTGCACGTCGGCGATGACCACTTTGGCGCCATGACGGACGAAGAGTCTAGCGGTGCTCTCACCAAAACCGCTTGCACCGCCCGTGATGATGGCAACTTTGCCTTCTAATCTGCATTTAATTTGGACATTCATTTGTATTATATATGTGGGAGGAAATTAATTGAGAATAAAGTTAGTAAAATGTTTTGGGTTAATTTAATTACCTTCTGGAAGTGGCATGTCCGTTGGATAAATTGTTCATTTTTTTATTAGTTTGGAGCTAGAAGAGAGTATTGATGACTTCTCCATGTTGTATTGGTAGAATTTATAGGGAGGAAAAAATAAGAGGACTTAACCTAACATTCATTATGGGCTATCTTTATTTCAATTGATTATGAGGATGATGAGCTGTAATTTATTTATTTATTTTTAATTCTAATTAAAATGATTTTTTCTCCGTCAACATCAGAAACTAATTCGAATATGAGATAGTTAGAAGTTTCTCGCTTTTATTAATGAGCTAAAAGGTCATTGTCAGGTGGAGGTCTCATGCTTAGGTTCTGCCGTTCTGGGTTTAATTTCTGTAAATTTAATAAAAATAATATTTGATGATTGATTTTCTTGTAGTTTAATTGTAATGCAATAGATTTTTTGGTTTAGTGATATGATGTAATGACCTTTTGGCTTTTAAAAAAATGTGAGTTGCGATTCGGATCTTAAATATATCGATACTATATATTATAACAATACAGCTCGTTGACCGTAATATCATAATTTTATCATAATAAGGGGGATACAATATTACATTTATCATAACATATATAAGATAATTAAATTGTCATGTATATAATAACACAGGAGAATAAAATACCACATTTATAAGTTAACTGGGACAAAAAATATAATATACTATAAGGATAGTTTTATAAATTCATATTTCTTATTAAGTTTGAAAATTCCAGGGAAATAGTATGAAATTTTTCTAATGCTAATGTGGGAGATATTGAATAATATTTATTATTAACTCGCTTTTTTTCTAATGCTACATAGGAGTATGTTAATTTTTGTTTATATTTAATTATTTTAGCACGAAATTGTAGTTGGGACATACCCATCAATCCTTCCACATATATCAAAACGTGTTTTGCTCGATAGTATAAAATTCCCCCAAAATATTCGACGAGTCATTTAATTATTCATTCAGAAAAAGTAAACTAGAAGTGACATTTTGGTATTTATAGTATAAACAAACTTTGCAGTACTCATGAAATGGTTTGGAAATAATTATTCAACGAGAGTAATTCAATTATTCCCAAATAGTTATTCATTCAATTATTTGTTCGATACAGTTGTTTTAATTTTATCAATAGATGAGATGATTAGTTTAGTGAAAGGGACTAATCACTACAAATTAGCGAACTCGAATTTGAATCCCTGTTGGGAGAAATACCCACTTAATGTGTCCGACCCCCCTCGAAAAAAATTAAACCCTTGGCACACCAAAAGAAAAATACTTATTTTCTTTTCTTTCAATTTTCAAAATACCATATGAAATGGTTTGGAAAAAATAACATCGGATTATGCAAGACACCCTTAAAAGTTCATTGATAGTTAAAAATTAAAATAATTAACTTTCAAAGTTTTTTTTTTTTTTTTTTTGGATTTATCGTCTACTAGATAAAATTTACTTTTTTTTTTTTTACGACTCTATGTTGCGTGCAAGTTTCTATTTATTTTTTATAATCTTATTATTTATATTGTGTAGATTATTTAATGTAATTCATGATATAAAGTAACATGAAAAGCAATTTAACCATGTTCACATAATTATAAAACAATCTTATTCACTCAAACTTTGTAACTAATACTCTCTTAAAAATGTTAAAATTTATGATACACTCCAATTCAATTTATTTTACTAGAATTTTCCGTTCCAATATGTCAAATTCATTTAATGTTTAATATGAACAAGACTTCGGTGAAAATATATACGCCAACTTTTAGTTAGGAAATTATTAAAATATATATATATATATATATATATATATATATATATATATTATTAGAAAAAGAATAAGTGATGAAATAAAATACCCATATAACCAATTTGGGTAATTCTTGTCCAAATTTTAAACAATTTGTATGGTTGAAAGTCAAAGAATTAATTAGAAGCCCTGTATGCAGATAACTGCAAATTAATTTTTTGCAGTTTCTAGAAAGCAAGTACCCATGTGCTTTTTGGCCACAACTTCCATCTGCAATGAATGATTATAGATACGGAAATTTGAAAATGAATCATAAGAATTAGGACAGATAGTCGGGCCTGTTGAAGCTTAATTGCTCAACGCGAAAGTTTTTCTTTTTTCTTTTTTATCCAGAAGGGAAGTCAATGCCTAACCCATAGGGTCTGGTGGTTCTTCCATCAAGTGCAAGCCTTTGCCCCAAAATATGGCTTAGCTTAGTTAAAGCGTCCGTCACCGAGTTTGTCGATCTTCTAATATGACGTATAGAAATATTCCAGGGCTTTGCAAGCAAAGTCCTACAATCCTTCAATATAAAGTTTAAAGGATGCTCTCTCGTATCAGTCTTCTGAACCAGCTTGTATATTACCTCTGAATCAATCCCCACGATCAGTTCTGGAACCTTCTCTCCCATGAAACTCAAACCATCCCGAAGGCCCAAAAGCTCAACCTGGTCAATAGAATTAGAGCTCACCTTATGACAGAAGCCAAAATTCCATATACCTTCATCGTTCCTCATTACACCTCCAATTGCCGCTGAGTTAGTTCTCTCCACCCAACTCCCATCTGTATTAAGCTTGGCCCAACCTATATCAGGACAGGACCACGCCTGTACCATCTCTACCCTATGTCGTTGAACCACATAGTGTGACCGTTGAATATCAAAAGCCATTTGTTTCACCCTGAAGACGGTCACCAAAGTTGACTCTTCCTTCCCTTCGAAGACCGAAAAATTACGTGATTTCCATATATTTCGGATAGTCGCCAAAAATACCCAACACCACTTATATATCCTTAGAAAGCATAAAGTTATTCAAGTTTAGTAAAGAAAATTTACGGATCCAATTATCTCTACTTTTATTAGCAAGTATCAAGTTATCCGCAGCGAAATCACATTTTCCCAAACATTACTAGCAAAAGAGCAATCTTACAACACATGACACACATCTTCTCTAATAGAGCAACCCCTAGGACATAAATCAGAGTTAGCAAAGTGACGATCAAAACGCAAAGCATTCGTTGAGAGACTCCTATGTTCAATTAACCACACAAACAATTTCAAACGGTGGGGACATCGTAGTTACCATATCCAAGAAAGTTGTCTAACTTCGCTATCGTCAAGAGACCCCTGAACCAAATAAGCAGATTTACAAGTGAACTTACCTGTAGAAGAGCCGAACCAACCACGAGCATCTGGTCGGTCTCTTCCAAATGGAATCAGTGCCGAGAGAATACTAGCTTTAATATTATCTGGAATAGGCGTACTAACTTGTTGGAGCCTCCAAGTCCCAGTAAAAACAATAATAAAGTCAGAAATATGAAGCAACAGCTCGTCACTCCTAATCCCGCCCTCAATAAGATCACAAATAATGCATCCTCAAGCCATTGATCATCATTTTATTGAAATGTTTTAACTATAAAAAAAATGCGACATTAATTAAATAGTGTATCATTTTAAGGTCCAATTAATTATGAGCCGAATGTGATTTACCTAAGCTTAAAAGGGATAAAACTCGACTTGGGTAAAATGCACGAAATCACCGTGTTATGAAAAAACCTGCACTAAATTCCTATGTGATGAGTTTATAGCACCAGTTTTCATAAATTCTGCATGAAATTCTCACTTTATCCCATTTCGTAAATTTTTTGATGGGTGTGTGCTCACATTTACTGGGTTTGAAAGTTATTTTCTTCTATTTAATTGATTATAAAATTCATGAAAGTCCCATGTGTTATGGAAAACCTGCACATAATTTCTCTGCATTAAGTTTTATTGCACTAAATCCCCTTATGTTTTCATAAATTTTGCACGAAATTCCCCTTTTATTTTTAAGCTTTCTAATGTGTTACTGATACAAGAGTCGCATAAAAATGACCTACAACCCTCAACTTTGGAAAAAATGCCAATGACACAAAGGCATCTTGCACAAAAGAGCCATGAAGCGGTCCTTCGAACTTGCATAGCCCCTCATACATGATTTTAATAAATTTGTAAATAAGGCTAAATAATGAGGGTAAAATGATAATTGATTGAAAAAAGTAACGTTGGTATGTGGTGTTAGTCATACCAACGTAAGAGGGGATTCGGTACAAAGTTTATGAAAAGAGGAGAGTGTTTGGTGCAATAAACTTAACCCAATAATATATAAATTTTTTTGCAAGTTTTCAATAACACATGTGAATTTCATGCACTTTACTCTTTTTATGATATAAAAAATTGAAAATAACTATTTTACCCTTTTACCAATAATTTTTCTCATTAAAACACACACTACGATGTAAAGTGCCAAATAAATTATATTTTTAAGGGTGTAAAGTGCTAAAATCCTATAATTTCAGGGTATAAAATGCCAAAAAACCCTATTTCAAATCTATAAGAACAATCCATCACATTGCTTCCGAGATTATTCTGATTTATTATTGACCATTTTAAATCCTTACATAACAATTTTATATTTTTTCTTTTGAAAAAAATTTGAGTTATTCGAAATCATTTCTTTAAATTATTCCTCAATCCAATGTATTATTCAGTAGACTTATTCTCCGGGTTTATAGAAAATGAAATTATTATGTCACTTTAATAATAAGTAATTAGCTTGTTAGATAAAAAAAAAATTATTTTTAGCAATTGGAATTGCACCTCAAAAATGGAGTATAATTTTTGAGCACTTTGGACTTTGTAATAGACATACGGTCTATTTAGATGGGTTTTGGCTCGGTTTCACGGATCTCGATTTAAAAAAATTAGTTAGGGTGGTTTCGATGAAATCTTTGAGACTGCATTTGGATGAGTTTTAATTCTTGGGTTTTGTGGTTTAAATAAGTTGAAACCCCACTTGGATTGTGTTTGAATATTGGGGTTTAGGGAAAAAGTAGGTGATATATGTCAAATCAATTTTTATAGGTTTGAAGAGTTGGTACATAATTGAAGTAAAAAAATTATCTCTAGTCTATTTTCGTCATAATTATTTCACATTTGTATCGTGCATTCAATGTGGGATATATAAATAAAAATTTGGGGCCGTTTTTTCTATTAATGAATAATTAAATGTTTGTATTGGGTAGCATTTAATTAAGTACGTGATTTGAAATTCATGTTTGGCTATCCCGAAAGAAAAATGGCCCCTATTACCGACACTCAACTTTTGTCTTAATTAATAAAATTATACTATCATTTTTTTAAAAAGAAAATCTTCCCCATTAATTAGTTTTCTTTTCTTTTTTTTTTTTTTGTTTTTTTTTTTTTTGCCGTGAACATACACATCTTGTGAGGATCATCCTCTTGCTTTTTCCGTCACATTTTCTTTACGCCATTTTACATCTTTGATTGGGATTTTTCTCACATGTTTTTCACATAGTTTTATTTTATGTTCACCATTTTCCTTGCTCCTTGCAAATCATCCAAATGAGTGACAAAACATTAGATAACAATATGAAATGTGTTCGGTGATATATGCAAATATTGACAACATTTATTCTAATTACTTAATATTTCGCATTAACAAAGAATTTTGTTTGTAGTAAATGAAAAAATCACTCCCAAAAATTTCAAGTGATTAATTAGCTTTCCTTTATGTGACTTATTGATTTGTCTTTCATATTGTTTATTAACTAATAAATAAACAACAAAGTGCAGATTTCATCGAATTTTTGTACTATAAGAATTGTATACTAAGGCAAGCTGCAATCAGGGGCGGATCTAAAGCCCATATTGGGGGGCCTTGGCCCCCCCAAGATTTTTGAATATTTTATTGTACTTACTTATATTCATAATATAATTATTTATTTACATTGATTTTTCTTGTTTTCTTTTAAAGTCCAATTGCAAATATTAATTATACACACAGTATACTTATCAAAATTTAAATCTTAACCAAATAACTATAATGTTCAATTGAAAATCTTGATATAATTTTATGAAAATTAAATCAAAGGCCTATAAACTATTCTTCTTAAATTCAATATAGGAAAAATATATCTTATATTTATATAGCCGAAAATAGATTAAATATTATTATTTAAATATATATTTTTTGTTAATAATATGTTTCGGCCCCCTCGACTTTTGAATCCTGGATCCGCCCCTGGCTGCAATTATGTGGCATATATTGTATTCTTACCAGAACATTATTGTAAAATTTTGACTATATATATACCATACGTAGGCTATTTTTAATTTTTCGATCCATATTTAATTCCGTATTCATTATATAAAATGGAAAAATTTAATAAACTTATGCTTATTTTTCTGCATTGCTATGCACATTTTGCTATCTAAGGAATCAGATTAATTAAAAATAGTCAATTAATTCATTGAATATTTATGAAACATTTTTAAATATGCATAAATACAATAATTTTCGGAATACACTCAAAGCAACTTCAATTCATTTGAACCGCCAAGAATGAAAAGCTGACAATATGTATATATTTAATATATAATAATAAATATATATTTCCAGTGTTTTTGATTCTCCGCTACATTAATGTAATTAAATAAATTATAGAAATATAATTAAAATAAAAAATTAATAGGACGAGCCTGGAGCAAGAACACTCTTAATCGCCCTAGTATAACTCTGATTAGTAGTGCTATAACCTCCATCCAACAAAAGATTCAGCCCACTCACAAATTTAGATTCATCACTTCCCAAATACACCGCCGCCTTCGCCACGTCCTCCGACGTTGGCACCACCCCTTTCAAGGTGGCGGAAGCACATATAATATCCTCCATCACCCCTTTATCCACCCCCATCGCCCCCGTCAACAGCGGCGTTGCCACCGCGCACGGCGATATACAATTCACTCTTATCCCATATTGACCCAACTCAACACACAAATTCTTCATCAACCCTACCATCGCATGTTTCGACACCATATACGAATGCGGTGTTTCCCCAGCTACAACAGACGCGATACTCGAAGTAAAAAGTATAACTCCTCTTTTCGCGGGGATCATGACTCTAGCGGCATGTTTGGCTCCGAGGAAACTGCCGTAGATGTTTACATCAAAAACATGTTTGAAGTGGTCATTGTCCGAGTCTAGTATGGTGAAGTCTAGGTTTCCCGGGATGCCTGCATTGTTGAACATGATATCCAATTGCCCATACCTGAAACATGGATTAAAATTTCGTTTTCTTATTATGTTTTTGACGTCATTGTCGCTTGTGACATCACAATGTACGTAAGAAATTTGTTCGGGCAAATGAATATCTCGGTAGAGAAGTTGGCCTTTGTCGTCTTGCACGTCCGCCATGACCACTTTGGCGCCGTGACAGGCGAAGAGTCTAGTGGTGCTCTCACCGAAACCGCTTGCGCCGCCGGTGATGATGGCAACTTTGCCTTCTAATCTGCATTTAATTTGGACATTCATTTGTATTATATATGTGTGAGGAAATTAATTGAGAATAAAGTTAGTAAAATGTTTTGGGTTAATTAATTTACCTTCTGGAAGTGGCATGTCTGTTGGATAAATTGTTCATTTTTTATTAATTTGGAGCAAGAAGAGAGTATTGATGACTTCTCCATGTTGTATTGGTAGAATTTATAGGGAGGAAAAAATAAGAGGATTTAACCTAACATTCATTATGGGCTATATTTATTTCAATTGATTATGAGGGTGATGAGCTGTAATATATTTATTTATTTTTAATTCTAATTAAAATGATTTTTTCTCCGTCAACATCCGAAACTAATTCGAATATGAGATAGAAGTTTCTCGCTTTTGTTAATGAGCTAAAAGGTCATTTTCAGGTGGAGGTCTCATGCTTAGGTTCTGTGTTTAATTTCTGTAAATTTAATAATAATATTTGGTGATTGATTTCTTGTAGTTAATTGTTGATGTTGTTATAGATCGAAGGGTCGGGCTTATTTCATCTTTGCCCTGAACATTTCTCGTAGAGGTGAATTAAAGCACAGACAAGTGAGCTTCAATGACAGGCAATTTGAATCTCGTCTAATATTTCAGCCGAAGTTATATCAGGAACACCGTCTTCTCCATCAGCAACTGATAATTCTCTATCCTGTTTTCAAAAATCAAATGTCAATTTATAGAAAAAGAGTATACAAAAATCACATGGTAATGAATTAGAAGAAGGGAAAAGACTAATATTTATACCCTGAGAAATAGATTTCGAGCCCTAGCCGAATGTCCAATTATCTCTTCATACTCAGCTGCATCCAGTTCTTGAAGATGTTGATGTGGGAACATATTTGGTAGAATGTGCTCTCTTATGCTTATCAGAAGAAAAAATGGAAGTGGAAATAATATTCCGGCAATAGGTATCCATGTGATTCCGAAACACACCATAAGATAGGCGAACTGAAACATCGTAAACATGAAGATGTATTTGAACGGCACCGACTCCACAAACGAAGCATGGAACTGTTCAAGAACTCTGCCAAGCCAAACAAATAATGACAGGTTAGGTGAAATTACAGAAGCACCCGTTATTTTCAAAATGATTGTGAGACTTACTTGAAACGACGACCTGGAGGAACAAAGAGCAATTGAATCCTCTCCCAAAACTGATTACCGGGGAGACTGTCGATGGCCATGTAGGCAAAGTAGCCCCATAAAACCGAGGTTGGTATCATCTTGATCACGGGCATAGCCCACATAGCGAGCCCTACAAGTATGGATTGGAGAAAATTGCTAACTCTTTGCTCGTTTACTCGGACAGGCAAGTAAAGATCAATACACTTTTCAGGATCAAATTTGCCATTCACATTTCCGTCATCATCATGTTTCAAGACGGCTTCCTTCAAGTTCGCCAACTCTTTCTCTACGGTAGGCTGCAGAAATAACTAATTCATGTTAACTAATTCTATACGAAATTTCTCGAGAACACGAGCAAAGAAATTGAAAACTTACATCTGGAGAACTATCCATTTCAATGAACACCGCGTGCATTCGTCCGTAAATCTCGGAATGGCTTGCTTGTTCTTTCATTCCTTCCTTAGCACTCTTCACCATTTTCCTCCGAATCAACTGCCTCTTAAGGACCGCAAGACTTCTGGTATGCATTGGGGATTGTGGAAGGACACCATTAGATGGAGGAAGACCAAGTAATCCACAAATCAAAGTCTGAGATCGCAAGAAAAGGTGTTAGTCGAACAGTAAGAGAATTATTTTTAACGAGACCAAAAATTGTGTGGATATCGTATATTATAATACCATGACTCCAAGCAAGAAGATATCGTAATGGTAAGCAGATGGATTCCTGAGGTTGAACTCTTTCTGCTGTGCCATTTGTGAAGCAACACTGTGATCAAAAAAGTATAGGGCTGCGATCATTGCAGCTGGTATGAAGGCAGCAAAAATATACCCAACTGGTATCTTTCCCATGTCCTACAATTGCATTTACACGAAATTTTCAAATGTTTAAGAATGTATTATCACGCGAGTGAATCAAATAATGGATTCGACTAGTTTTGTTGATTTGGTACCTTAATGACCGTCCAATGATACGATGATCCAGATTCCCAGGGAAGAGCACACAAAAGCCTCCTTGGAACTCCAGAAGGAACTTCGCTGGGTATTCGGTAAGATAATGCGGTCCAAACGACAACCATCAGTGGAACCCCGTAGTCTGCAATAAAACTTCGAAACCAGCCTGTATAAGATGTTAAAATTTAATCAAAGTTAGATGGCAATGAAGTTAGGTAGTTAAACAATAAGATATAAATTTTACGCACCTGAACCATAACGCCAAGTCCTAGCATCTCGACTCTTCAAGGCAGTGATTAGCAGACCAAAGGAGAAAATAATTGCGAGCAATCCATTCATATATAGCCACTGAAACTGGTATTGCTCATTGGCAACATTTTCACCTTTTGGAATGTGAAATTCACTCACCACGCCCTGTGATTCGAACGAACATAGTTAAGTACAAAGGGAAAGAAGAAAAATAAAAACTGATGAACGACTCTCTTATTGAAGAAAATATAACCTTGATAGCCTCTTGAATGAAAAGAACAGTGATTAACATGCCAAAAAGCTCCCCTGCCAATCTCGTAAATCGAGTTATGATGTTACAAGCATTGAATATAGCAAGAAAGAACAGCAGAAAGGCAGTCCAAACACAGACCCTGCGTTCATGAATAAAAAATATCATGTACATAAGAACATCAATATTAATTGAGAAAAAAAGGACATAAGTTTGTTTTGCATAATGCATACCATCCGGCCCACACTATATATAGTTCTCTTCCTAACTTGCTCTTGGCAAAATTGTACAAGTAGGTATACATGATAATAGTTGGTTCCGCGACTCCTAAAATCAACAGTGGCTGCCCACCAAATATTGCATGAATTATCCCACAGATAGCAGTAGAAGCAAGTGTCTCAGCTGTGCTCAAACTTCCATCTAATTACAAAAGCATAAAGAAAGAAAATGTTCAAAAAAATATTAACTCTATTTTGTGTTTTTAGTATTCATGAATCATAAGATCGACTGACCGGTTTCCCGACTCAATTGTTGCCCAAAGGCAATTACAGGAAGAGCAGAAGCAAAGAAAATGTATGCTGTTGGTGCCAAAATCCTGAAACGATGAATGTCAACAAAGATCAAAACTATTGAGCTGCTATTATGTCTCAAAACATAGATTTAGCACTTTGCACCCTCGAAATATGAAAAATGCAGCACTTTGCACCCTTGTTTATTTTCAAGCAAAAATTCAAGGGTAAAATAGGTAATTCAATAGTGTTGGCACTTTGCACCCTTGAAACTTGAGAATTTCGCACTTTGTACCCCTAAAATAAAATTAGCACTTAACACCCTCAAATTTAAAAAATCCAAATCCCTCGTTTTTTCCGTCAAAGTTGACTATCAGAGTGAAAAAAATCTAATGCAAAATAAAAATTTCATTTTTTTACTTAAATTTTGCAAAATGCAATTATAAATACTTGAATACTCATTTTTCTCGGCATCTTTCTTTTCAATAATATAACCATAAATAACTAAATAAAGTACAAGTAAACTTCTTGAAGACCCATTGTCTACTTCAACATATCAAAAATCCATAAATAATTACCTATTTTGCCTTTAAAAAATCACATTAATGGTCAACTTTGCGAAAAAAAATGAGGACTTCGAGTTTTTTTTTTTTAATTTGAGGTTGTTAAGTGTTAATTTTATATTTTGTGGTGCAAATTTATTGTGTTTTGGGGGTGCAAGTTGTTAATTTGTTCTTAATTAGGGAGTGTTAAGTGCTAATTTGATTTTTTTTTTTTTTGGGGGATGGGGGCAAAGTGCCAAAGATTTACAGTAGAGTTACCTATTTTGCCCTTGAGTTTTTGCTTGAAAATAAAAGAGGGTGCAAAGTGCTGTATTTTTCATATTTCGAGGGTGCAAAGTGCTAAATCTAAATTTCGAGAGTGCAAAATACCTATTTCCCATGTTTCGAGGGTGCAAATTGCAAAAAACCCATTTCACTCTTCACAATATTTCATTTTCAACAGAACACCCAAATAAAAAAAAAATTACTATACCTTGCACCAGAACCATATGTATCAAGCCAATATTTCATTTTCAACTGAACACCAAAAAAAAAGACTGTACCTTGCACCAGAACCATATGTATCAAGCAAGTCTTTTTTATAGCATGCCAGCCTCCCTTTAACATCATCCACAACCCCCTTGAATGGATTCTTTAGGTAATCCATTTTGTTGGCTGTGTGAAGGAAGTCTCCTTATCTTAGTGGTAAAAGTGAATACTTGAAATTCTACAGACCCGCTGCTTTCTTCCTTTTCTTTTTGAGACATAACCAAAATAAATGAATTTTTTACCATAACCAAAATTACCCTTTCCTTTATACAGATATGGATTTTCTGGATCAGTAATAGTAATAATAATGCCATTAATTTGAATTCGAATGTGGTATATCCCTTGAATGGATTCTTTAGGTAATCCATTTTGTTGGCTGCAATCAAGAAATCATTAACAAGTAAATATACTAATTAACGTTATTCTATACATCTATTCTATATTACATATAAAAGTACGAGTTGGCCTACGGAAATTTTTTCCCTTTCTGTGAAGACTAATATACCCCTATTTAAATTATATTGTGATATTTAATTCTAGAATTTTTTTTCTTTTACATTTTTGCCATAAAATTAAATAGAGGTATATTAGTCTTCACAAAAAAGGGAAGAAATTTCCGTAGACCAACTCGTACTTTTATATGTAATATAGAATAGATATATAGAATAACGTTAATTAGTATATTCACTTGTTAATTATTTCTTGATTGCAGCCAACAAAATGGATTATCTAAAGAATCCATTCAAGGGATATACCACATTCAAATTCAAATTAATGGCATTATTATTACTATTACTGATCGGTAAAATCCATATCTGTAAAAAGGAAAGGGTAATTTTGTTTATGGTAAAAAATTCATTTATTTTTGTTATGTCTCAAAAAGAAAAGGAAGAAAGCAGAGGGTCTGTAGAATTTCAAGTATTCACTTTTACCACCAAGATAAGGAGATTTACTTCACGATTAACGGGCAGAAAAATGGGTAAAACCGGTAAAAAAAAATTAATGACATCGACTAAAACGGGATAACAAAAAAATGGATCAAATCGATAAAAGAACAAAAAAAAAAATGGTGAATTGATAAAACAACAAGGTTAACCGGAAAAGACATGAGTAAAACCGGTATAAAAAATTGAATGACATCGGATAAACACGGGATAACAAAAAAATGGATCAAATCGATAAAAATACAAAATGGTTGTTTTAGAATAATAGTTATGTAGACATGTAGTTTTATATTAGAAATACTTAGTAATTATCGTTCATTTTTTATTTTAAAGGGTTGATTTTAGATATTTATGATAATAACTTTAAATTTTTGGCAACATAGTAACAATTAAAGCGATTTAATCAAAGAAATTATGTGGTATGTCATTTTGACCATAGTATGATTAAAAATGTTGATATGATTCAACATAACTAACATAAGAAATTAGCTATTCACGTACAAAGCATGTGCACTTTTCTTATTTGATTAAAAGAAATTAGTTAATCATGTGCAAAGTACGTGCAATTTTCTAATTTGATTAAAAGAAATTGGTTAATCACGTGCAAAATACGTGTACTTTTCTAGTTAATAGAAATGTAGATCGCCTGGAAAACAAGACTAACAGACAGATTGGCTAAGTTTCTTATTTTTGCAGGAATCTTGAAAAAACAGTTGAACATGGTAGAGAAAAACATAATTGGTGTGGATTACTGATACCACAATCCCCTGAGCTATTACACATGTGCCACCGGCAAATTGCACTATGTACGGATGATTTGAAGTGAATTTAACAAGAAGAAGTCCGGTAAGGTAACCTTGTAGAGAGTAGTTATTACATTATTTTGCCCTTGAGTTACCTATTTTGCCCTTGAGTTACAATAGAGTTACCGATTTTGCCCTTGGAGTTTTTGCTTGAAAATAAAAGAGGGTGCAAAGTACTGTATTTTTCATATTTCGAGGGTGCAAAGTGCTAAATCTAAATTTTGAGAGTGCAAAGTGCCTATTTCCCATGTTTCGAGGGTGCAAAGTGTAAAAAACCCATTTCACTCTTCACAATATTTCATTTTCAACAGAACACAAAAAAAAAAGAAATGACTGTACCTTACACCAGAACCATATGTATCAAGCCAGTCTTTTTTATAGCATGCCAGCCTTCCTTCAACATCATCCACAACCCCCTTGAATGGATTCTTTAGGTAATCCATTTTGTTGGCTGTGTGAAGTAAGTCTCCTTATCTTACTGGTAAAAGTGAATACTTCAAATTCTACATACCCTCTACTTTCTTCCTTTTCTTTTTGAGACATAACCAAAATAAATGAATTTTTTTACCATAAACAAAATCACCCTTTCCTTTTTACAAATATGGATTTTACCAATCAGTAATAGTAATAATAATGCCATTAATTTGAATTCGAATGTGGTATATCCCTTGAATGGATTCTTTAGGTAATCCATTTTGTTGGCTGCAATCAAGAAATAATTAACAAGTGAATATACTAATTAACGTTATTCTATATACATATAAAAGTACGAGATGGCCTAAGGAAATTTTTTCCCTTTTTTGTGAAGATTAATATACCCCTATTTAAATTATATTGTGATATTTAATTTTATGGCAAAAATGTAAAAGAAAAAAAATCCTAGAATTATAATTAGACAATAAATCTATCCTACATCATCCTTATAATTATCTTTTAAAGTTTTCCAACTCATTAAAACATTAATGATTAAAAAAAAAATTATTCTCTATTTCTTCAAATATTTTTGAGGTTCCTTAATAAGTAATATCTTAATAAGTATTATCCTACATCAACCTTATAATTATCTTTTAAAGTTTTCCAACTCATTAAAACATTAATGATAAAAAAAAATTATTCTATATTTCTTCAAAAATTTCTTTGAAAAGTTCTTAAAAAGTTATTACTTATTAAGGAACCTCAAAAATATCAAAGACACTGAAAAAAGAAATTATGTCACATTCATGCTACATGAATAAAAAACGGTACTATTTAGTTAACTAAAAAAATATATAATTGGCTTAAGCCCAAAAAAGTCAAAAGATAGAAATTGTTAAAATCAACAATTCGATCAAAAATATATAATAAAAGTAGTAAAATCAATGGGAAAATGGATCATATAGAAAGAAAAGCGAGTTAAAGCAAAAAAAATAGTGAACTGATAAACAACACGATTAACCTGCAGAAAAATGGGTAAAACCTGTAAAAAAAAATTAATGACATCGGCTAAACACGGGATAACAGAAAAATGGATCAAATCGATAAAAGAACAAACAACAAAATGGTGAATTGATTAAACAACAAGGTTAACCGGAAAAAACATGGGTAAAACCGGTATAAAAAATTGAATGACACCGGATAAACACGGGATAACAAAAAAATGGATCAAATCGATAAAAGAACAAAATGGTTGTTTTAGAATAATAGTTATGTAGACATGTAGTTTTATATTAGAAATACTTAGTAATTATCGTTCATTTTTTATTTTCAAGGGTTGGTTTTAGATATTTATGATAATAACTTTAAATTTTTGGCAACATAGTAATAATTAAAGCGATTTAATTAAATAAATTATGTGGTATGTCATTTTGACCATAGTATGATTAAAAATGATGATATGATTCAACGTAACTAACATAAGAAATTAGTTAATCACGTACAAAACATGTGCATTTTTCTTATTTGATTAAAAGAAATTAGTTAATCATGTGCAAAGTACGTGCAATTTTCTAATTTTATTAAAAGAAATTGGTTAATCAAGTGCGAAGCACGTGTACTTTTCTAGTACATATAAAAATATGAGTTGGCTTAAGGAAATTTGATAATAGTTGGTTCCGCGACTCCTAAAATCAACAGTGGCTGCCCACCAAATATTGCATGAATTATCCCACAGATAGCAGTTGAAGCAAGTGTCTCAGCTGTGCTCAAACTTCCATCTAATTACAAAAGCATAAAAAAAGAAAATGTTCAAAAAAAAAATGAACTCTATTTTGTGTTTTTAGTATTCATGAATCATAAGACTGACCGGTTCCCGACTCAATTGTTGCCCAAAGAAAATGTATATAAAATCAAAAATTAGGCATTGGTGTAGTGGTATATAATTTTCCTTCACGGCATGAGTTCCCGTGTTCGAGTCCTGAGGAGAATATTGTTTGTATTTTTCAGTTTTCACCAGCTTCTTTAAACTTTCTATTTATCAATATTTTAGAGCAATTTTCTTTCATTATCTTTTAAACTTTCCATTAATCAACATTAACTTCATGGTATAGGTTTTTTCTCTAGATGATTATGATATACTATCAATATCTTTGAGATATTATATGGTCAAATAAATTTAAATTATTATTGACATGATATTAATTATCTAATAAAGAATCTAATATTCATTATTCATACCTAAGTAGTATAATTTTGGTTATGCACAATTATTCAATACTATATAAAGATATAGTATACGATAAATCGAAATTAATCATACAATTTTTTCATTAACACAAGCTTCAAATACGACTTTACCTTTCATTTTAAGGGTGCCTTCGATATTTTCATATCTTCTGTAAGCAACATTTTTATTTTTTGGTCAAATTGGATTGTACTATTGAATGTTTAAGAATTCATATTCTTCAAAAAAATTGATATTATATTTTTACCTTTTGCTCGACAAAATTATAATGTTAATTAGTTTATCTTAATTTAATATCTTTTTTTTTTTTAATCATTTTGACAAAATACTGAAAAAATATCGAGTTTGGTATTAAAATAAAAATTCTTCAGCCCCCTACATAAATGGTCTAGGTCCGCCCCTGTTCAGCAGAACACCAAAAAAAAAGATTGTACCTTGCACCAGAACCATATGTATCAAGCCAGTCTTTTTTATAGCATGCCAGCCTTCCTTTAACTTCATTATCAAGCCCCCTACATAAATGGATTCTATAGGTAATCCATTTTGTTGGCTGCAATCAAGAAATAAGTAATATCTTAATAAGTATTATCCTACATCAACCTTATAATTATATTTTAAAGTTTTTCAACTCATTAAACATTAATGATAAAAAAAAAAATTATTCTATATTTCTTCAAAAATTTCTTAAAAAGTTATTACTTATTAAGGAACCTCAAAAATATCAAAGACACTGGAAAAAAAAATTATGTCACATTCATGCTACATGAATAAAAAAGGTACTATTTAGTTAACTAAAAAAATATATAATTGGCTTAAGCCCAAAAAAGTCAAAAGATAGAAATTGTTAAAATCAACAATTCGATAAAAAATATATGATAAAAGTAGTAAAATCAATGGGAAAATGGATCATATAGAAAGAAAAGCGAGTTAAAGCAAAAAAAATGGTGAACTGATAAACAACACGATTAACCGGCTTAACAAAAATTAATGACATCGGCTAAACACGGGATAACAAAAAAATGGATCAAATCGATAAAAAGAACAAACAAAAAAATGGTGAATTGATTAAACAACAAGGTTATAAAAAATTGAATGACATCGGATAAACACGGGATAACAAAAAAATGGATCAAATCGATAAAAGAACAAAATGGTTGTTTTAGAATAATAGTTATGTAGACATGTAGTTTTATATTAGAAATACTTAGTAATTATCGTTCATTTTTTATTTTCAAGTGTTGGTTTTAGATATTTATGATAATAACTTTAAATTTTTGGCAACATAGTAATAATTAAAGCGATTTAATCATTGAAATTATGTGGTATGTCATTTTGACCATAGTATGATTAAAAATGATGATATGATTCAACGTAACTAACATAAGAAATTAGTTAATCACGTACAAAACATGTGCAATTTTCTTATTTGATTAAAAGAAATTAGTTAATCATGTGCAAAGCACGTGCAATTTTCTAATTTGATTAAAAAGAAATTGGTTAATCAAAGTGCAAAGCCCGTGTACTTTTCAAGTACATATAAAAATATGAGTTGGCTTAAGGAAATTTGATAATAGCAAGTACAAACTAATTGCGAGCAATCCATTCATATATAGCCACTGAAACTGGTATTGCTCATTGGCAACATTTTCACCTTTTGGAATGTGAAATTCACTCACCACGCCCTGTGATTCGAACGAACATAGTTAAGTACAAAGGGAAAGAAGAAAAATAAAAACTGATGAACTACGACTCTCTTATTGAAGAAAATATAACCTTGATAGCCTCTTGAATGAAAAGAACAGTGATTAACATGCCAAAAAGCTCCCCTGCCAATCTTGTAAATCGAGTTATGATGTTACAAGCATTGAATATAGCAAGAAAGAACAGCAGAAAGGCAGTCCAAACACAGACCCTGCGTTCATGAATAAAAAATATCATGTACATAAGAACATCAATATTAATTGAGAAAAAAAGGACATAAGTTTGTTTTGCATAATGCATACCATCCGGCCCACGCTATATATAGTTCTCTTCCTAACTTGCTCTTGGCAAAAAACCGGTAAAAAAAATTAATGACATCGGCTAAACACGGGATAACAAAAAAATGGATCAAATCGATAAAAGAACAAACAAAAAAATGGTGAATTGATAAAACAACAATGTTAACCGGAAAAAAATGGGTAAAACCGGTATAAAAAGTTGAATGACATCGGATAAACACGGGATAACAAAAAATAGATCAAATCGATAAAAGAACAAAATGGTTGTTTTAGAATAATAGTTATGTAGACATTTAGTTTTATATTAGAAATACTTAGTAATTATCGTTCATTTTTTATTTTCAAGAGTTGGTTTTAGATATTTATGATAATAACTTAAAATTTTTGGCAACATAATAATAATTAAAGCGATTTAATCAAAAAAATTATGTGGTATGCCATTTTGACCATGGTATGATTAAAAATGATGATATGATTCAACGTAACTAACATAAGAAATTAGTTAATCACGTACAAAGCATGTGCACTTTTCTTATTTGATTAAAAGAAATTAGTTAAGCATGCGCAAAGCACGTGCAATTTTCTAATTTGATTAAAAGAAATTGGTTAATCAAGTGCAAAGCACGTGTACTTTTCTAGTACATATAAAAATATTAGTTGGCTTAAGGAAATTTGATAATAGTTGGTTCCGCGACTCCTAAAATCAACAGTGGCTGCCCACCAAATATTGCATGAATTATCCCACAGATAGCAGTAGAAGCAAGTGTCTCAGCTGTGCTCAAACTTCCATCTAATTACAAAAGCATAAAGAAAGAAAATGTTCAAAAAAATATTAACTCTATTTTGTGTTTTTAGTATTCATGAATCATAAGACTGACCGGTTTCCCAACTCAATTGTTGCCCAAAGGCAATTACAGGAAGAGCAGAAGCAAAGAAAATGTATGCTGTTGGTGCCAAAATCCTGAAACGATGAATGTCAACAAAGATCAAAACTATTGAGCTGCTAATATGAATTTTTTTTTTTTGGTCAAATTGGATTGTACTATTGAATGTTTAAGAATTCATATTCTTCAAAAAAATTGCTATTATATTTTTACCTTTTGCTCGACAAAATTATAATGTTAATTAGTTTATCTTAATTTAATATCTTTTTATCATTTTGACAAAATACTGAAAAAATATCGAATTTGGTATTAAAATAAAAATTCTTCGGCCCCCTGCATAAATGGTCTAGGTCCGCCCCTGTTCAACAAAACACCAAAAAAAAAAGACTGTACCTTGCACCAGAACCATATGTATCAAGCCAGTCTTTTTTATAGCATGCCAGCCTTCCTTTAACATCATTCATTTTTTATAAAAAATTGAATGACATCGGATAAACACGGGATAACAAATCGACAAAAAAACAAAATGGTTGTTTTAGAATAATAGTTATGTAGACATGTAGTTTTATATTAGAAATACTTAGTAATTATCGTTCATTTTTTATTTTAAAGGGTTGATTTTAGATATTTATGATAATAATTTTAAATTTTTGGCAACATAGTAATAATTAAAGCGATTTAATCAAAGAAATTATGTGGTATGTCATTTTGACCATAGTATGATTAAAAATGCTGATATGATTCAACGTAACTAAGATAAGAAATTAGCTATTCACGTACAAAGCATGTGCACTTTTCTTATTTCTAAGCACGTGCAATTTTCTAATTTGATTAAAAGAAATTGGTTAATCACGTGCAAAATACGTGTACTTTTCTAGTTAATAGAAATGTAGATCGCCTGGAAAACGAGACTAACAGACAGATTGGCTAAGTTTCTTATTTTTGCAGGAATCTTGAAAAAACAGTTGAACATGGTAGAGAAAAACATAATTGGTGTGGATTACTGATACCACAATCCCCTGAGCTATTACACATGTGCCACCGGCAAATTGCACCATGTACGGATGATTTGAAGTGAATTTAACAAGAAGAAGTCCGGTAATAAGGTAACCTTGTAGAGAGTAGTTATTACATTATGAAATAGGTAAGGTAGTGGGAAAAGGCGACATGAACTATATATTATGTTTGAAGGGGAGAATGGCAATTACAAGCTGCAAAAAAAGGGTAACTAGATTCAGGGTGAGAAAACGTAATTAAAATGTGTTTTTTTTTTTTTTTGGTACCAATGACATTGATTTTTGTTGAAGTAATTATATTTGGACTAATCCAACAAGAAAAAGTTTTAAGAGAAAATTGCACTTTCACACCTGTCCTTTGAACCATTTCCCACTTTTCCCCCTATCCTTTAAAAAATCGCGGACATGTGCCACCGGCAAATTCACTTCAAATCTCGTTCTGACGTAATGAGACTGGTATTTATAGGGAAAAATGGAGGTCATTAAATATGGGAGATGAGAAGTCCACCATCAATTAGGGGGAGAGAAAAAACCTCCCACTAACTTCAGAAGTAAATGGAGATAGGATGGTCATTTTAGTGGATGTCATAAATGTAATTTTTATTATAACTTATTTTAATATCTAGGGATTATGTTAATTACTAATATACCCCTAAAACACAAATTATCACCATCATGAAATGTTCCACCTTTGCCCTGAACATTTTAGTACAACATCATAATTGGCGCCGTCTGTGGGAACCGATTGATCTGTACTTATAACGAGAGAAACTTTTGAAAAAAAAAAGGTCTTAGAGCCACCGATCACGAAACTCTATGCAGTATCAACTAATTTTATCCTTGAGCCTTCGTGTAGGTTCCTTTCCTCAGCAAATTCTCAATTCTAATCTAAATAAACTTAGATTTGCACATCATTTATGATGTTGTATAAAACTGTTCAAGGTAAAGGTGGAATAAGTCCTTCAATATATAACTACATCACAATAATGAAATAAGATCTGCACACAGATATCGAGAGAGAAATTGTATTGTAATTGTAATTATAATAGTAAGTTGGTTCCCCTTGTTTGGAAATTGAGCTACCTATTTATAGGTACATACAGGGGTACAATAGTCTTTTCAGAAAAGACGTTACAAGTAATAAATACAAAGACGTTACAGACGTTATTAGTTTATGATAAAGACGTTACTAACGTTATAAGATTAAATGATAAAGACGTTACAAATCTCTCATTTATGTCAACTTAGTGTAATCTCTTAATTGCCCTCGAGTACAAATTTTGGACACATAAATTTAATTCAATAGATTTTTCGGTTTAGTGATATGATGTAATGGTCGTTTGGCTTTAAAAAAAATGTGAGTTGCGACTCAGATCTTAAATATATCGATACTATATATTATAACAACACAGCCCATTGACCGTAATGTCATAATTTTATCATAGCTCCGGGGATGCAATATGACAATAATTATCATAACATATCTAGGATAAATTGTCACATATATAATAACACAGGGTGTTAAAATACCATATTTGGGGAAATTTACATAGACACCCCCTGACTATAAGCCTAATTACAGAAACTTACCCTCATGTTTCAAATATTACAAAGACACCCCCTTGACTTAACGGTCGTTAGTCAACTATAACGGAAACTGTTAAATGTCTTAAATGCCCCTGTATTTTGTGAGAGAAAAAAATTACAAATATCTTCAATTACGAAAAGACAAAAATACCCCCACAAGGTTAGAGGTTTTGAAAAAATGCCTTTTAAAAAATTCCTTTTCCCTCATCAGATTATATTTCCCTCAATTGTGGTAGGATTTTTTAATTCTTTACATCAAATTGATCGTCCTAATCTCACGATCTTCCCTCATTATTGAAAAGTTTCAATTGGCGATTGTGTTTCAAAAAATCCCAAAAAATCGGGTGAATTGTTTCTTCATTCTTTTTCATGTATCACGATCTGGTGTTGAATAGCTACTGGGAGCTTCAATTTTGTGATTATTCAGGTAATTTTTGCGGATTTAAGAAACTGGGGTCGCAATCCCCAATTTTGATCCTCGGATTTATGCGGGTTTTTGGATCTCTCCTTCTGATTCTCTGTTGAAATCACATTGTTGAGTAAGTATATTGCATTAATTTCATGAGTATTGAGTCAATTGCTGTGGAATTCGGAAAATTGAAGTGCGGGTTCTTCCCCTGTTTTCACGTGTTTGAATTTTCTGCGGAATCTGGCTGTTTTTGTTGTTGTTTTCGGTTCTTTGGAGTTCGAATTAGCTTGTTAATGCATCAGTTTAGTGAGATTTGATTTAATTTGGTGGAATTCAAGGTTGGATTATACTGCTTCCATAAGTGAATTTGTTCTTGAGAAGGTGAGTAATTTGCATAGGCTACCCACTTGTTTTGCCCCTGGTCACAATCGTCCCCATACTTTTGATTTTGCTGAAATACTAAAAAATTCCTCTCCCATTACTTACGTGCCAGTTACTTCTTCTTCATTTGCTACATTTGCTGATCCACGTAGTATAAACTAGTCTCTAATTGAAGTGGCTACACGTATTTTGGGAACATTGTTGCTCCTAAGCCTCCTCCTTTGTATAAGGATAAGCCGTGTATTCAATTTACTAATGTTGAATTGAAAAAAATTGATGAAATGATTAGAATTGGAATTTCTATTATCACCCGAAGGTCCATCTTGATATTGCTATCAAAATTGGTAAACCTTTGAGGATAGATGAGGTTAATGCTAATTTTACTTAATAGATCAGGGGCCAGGATATATGTGGAGGTGAATTTGTTGGAGGAACCTCTCTTGGATGTTCCTATCTTGAATGAAATGGGATTTGATACAACCCATTAAATATGAGCATAGGCCTCTATATTGTTCGACTGGTGATTCATTTGTGTTTGCAAGTTTTTTATATTGTGTTTCATCTCATAAAATTTGTAATTTTCTTTTACAGTAATCAATTAAATGATGCATAATTATGTTGCCCCCCGAAAACTAGAAGTTTTGTCCTGAGTGTATCAAGTTCAGCTCCTCCAAAGTCAAGAAGTTCTGCAAAAAGGGTGGGTAAAGCAGCAAGGATTATTGATATGTTTCTTGTGATAATTTGAACTTTGGCATGATAGGTTAAGGAATAAGGATGATATTTTGATCTCATGCAAACTTTGGCATGATAGGTTTATTATGATATTTTGATCTAAATGGGATCTTTGGTGTTTTGTTTTGACCAAATACAAAGTTGTGGTTTTTATGTATTTTGATCTAATGCAAAGTAGTACTTTGAAAGTCTTGGTGGGTTGGTATTTATGTATTTATTGGGTGTTTTGATACGTAATGTTATTTGTTGTAAAATAGTTGCATTGGAGAAAAACAGTGCATTACATTAAGGCGGAACATTATATTGAAATGGAATTACATTACACATACAACAGTAATTTTCAGCCTACAACAATCAAATTTTACAAAACATTGTCTCTGTTTCAAATATTACAAGTATAACATAACATATATTACAAATACACCCCTTGGGGTATATATGTCAGCCAAAAAAAAGTCAACATAAAAAAGTTGACCGAGGGCAAAATTGGAAAAACATTAAAAATAATTGATGATGTCATCATCTACCGTAAAAAATTGACGCCGTAAGGGGTCATTTCGTAATACTGTTTAGGAAGAGGGGGTGTTTTTGTGATATTTAAAACAGGAGGGTAA
Organism: Penstemon barbatus; assembly: GCA_003313485.2. Classification (NCBI taxonomy): domain Eukaryota; kingdom Viridiplantae; phylum Streptophyta; class Magnoliopsida; order Lamiales; family Plantaginaceae; genus Penstemon; species Penstemon barbatus. The sequence continues at coordinate 27,174,492 of CM064879.1, forward strand.
ATTCCCGTAATTAGGCTTATATTCAGGGGGTGTCTATGTAAATTTCCCTATAAGTTAATTGGGACAAAAAATATAATATACTAGAAAGGTAGTTTTATCAATTCATATTTCTTATTAAGTTTAAATATTTCAGGAAAAGATTGTGTGAAATTTTTATATTATAGGGAGTTAAAATGATCTTGAAGATTTTGAATAATATTTATTATTAACTCGCTTTTTTTCTAATACCACATAGGAGTATGTTAATTTTTGTTTAAATATTTAATTATTTTAGCACATTTTAGCACATGATCTTGTAAAAAATGAGCACGAAATTGTAGTTAGGACATACCCATTATTCCTTTCACATATATCAAAACGTGTTTTGTTCGATAGTATATAATTCCCCCAAAATATTCAACGAGAGTCATTCAATTATTCATTCAGAAAACGTAAACTAGAAGTGACATTTTGGTATTTATAGTATAAATAAACTTTGCAGTACTCATGAAAAGATTTGGAAATAATTATCCAACGAAAGTCACTCAATTATTCCCAAATAGTTATTCATTCAATTATTTGTTCGATACAGTTGTTTCTATACTTGTTTTCTTAATTTTACCAACAGGTGATTGGTATTGTGAAATGAACTAGTTAGTCACTGTAGAGTAGCGGACTCGGATTCAAATCCCTGTTGGGAGAGGTACCTACTTAATGTGTCCGACCTCTCTCGATAGGGATAAAATCCTTGGGAAACAAAAAAAAAATAGTTGTTTTCTTTTCTTTCAATTTACAAAATACCACATGAAATGGTTTGGAAAAAATAACATCGGATTATGCAAGACACCCTTAAAAGTTCATTGATTGTTAAAAATTGAAATAATTAACTTTCAAAGTTTTTTTTTGGGTTCATCGTCTACTAGATAAAATTTACTTTTTTTTTACGACTCTATATTGTGTGGTTTATTTAATTTAATTCATGATTTAAAGTAACACGAAACACAATTTAACCGTGTTCACATAATCATAAAACAATCTTATACACTCAAACATTGTATTTGAATACTCACTTAAAAATGTTAAAATTTATGATACACTTCACTTCAATTTATTTTACTAGAATTTTACTAGAATTTTCCGTTCCAATATGTCAAATTCATTTAATGCATAATATGAACAAGACTTCGGTTAATATACACATACCAACTTCTAGTTAGGAATACTTATTAGAAAACAGACATATAAATATTAAAAAAAAAGAACTTCAAGTGATGAAATAAAGGGCAATTCTTGTCCAAATTTTAAACAATTTGTAAGGTTGAAAGTCAAAGAATTAATTAAAAGCCCAGTATGCATATAAATCCAAGCAACTATCTTGCAGCAGATATCCTTAAATTAACTTTTTGCAGTTTCTAGAAAGCAAGTAGCCATGTGCTTTTTGTGCACAACTTCCACCTGCAATGAATGATTATTGAAAAGGAAATTTGAAAATGAATCATAAGAATTAGGACAGATAGTTGAATCGGGCCTGTTGAAGCTCAATTGCTCAATGCGATAGTATATGTATTTTATTTAGGGTTTGATCCTCATTTTAATGAAATATTTTAACTATATATGTAAAAAAAAAAAAAAGCGATATTAATTAAATAATGTATCATTTTAAGGTCCAATTAAATTATGAGCCGAATGTGATTTACCTAGGCTTAAAAGGGATAAAACTCGACTTAGGTAAAATGCACGAATTTCCCCCGTGTTATGAAAAAACCTGCACGAAATTCCTATGTGATGAGTTTATAGCACCAAATCCCCTTCTGTATTCATAAATTCTGCATGAAATCCTCATTTCATCCCATTCCGTAAATTTTTTGATGGGTGTGTGATCGCTCTTAGTGGGTTTGAAACTTATTTTTCTTCTATTTAATTGATTATAAAATTCATGAAAGTCCCATGTGTTATGGAAAACCTGCACAAAATTTCCTTGTGTTAAGTTCTATTGCACTAAATCCTCTTGTGTTTTCATAGACTTTGAATGAAATTTCCCTTTTAATTTTAAGATTCCTAATGTGTTACTGATACAAGAGTCGCGTAAAAATGACCTACAACCCTCAATTTTGGATGAAATGCCAGTGACACAAAGGCATCTTGCACAAAAGAGCCATGAAGCAATCCTTTGAACCTGCATAGCACCTCATGCATGATTTTAGTAAATATGTAAATAGGGATAAATAATGAAGGTAAAATGATAATTGGTTGAAAAAACTAATGGTGTTAGTCATACTAACGTAAGAGGGGATTTCGTGCAAAGTTTATGAAACGAGAAGGAGATTTAGTGCAATAAACTTAACACAGTAACATAGGATTTTTTTTTGCAGGTTTTAAATAACACATGTGAATTTCGTGTACTTTACCCTTTATATGATACAAATCTCTATTAGAAGCATATTAAGGGATGTATATATACCTTTCTTACTTCATTACATGTATAAATTATTTGCAAGTATTTTATATATTGCTAAATGTTGTTGCCCCTAAGTTTTAAAAGTTAACTTCAAAAAAAAAAAAAAAAAAAAAAAAGTTTTAAAAGTTAACTTCAGATTGAAATATTAGTAAATATTAATTTTAGAGACTACTAATATGAGACTTACATATTTTTGTTTTATGTGCATTTAGAGGATACATAGTTTCTCTATGGAGATTTAAGTTTTAGCTTACACAATATAAATTCCAAATCCAAAATAATATTTTGGTAAAACTTTAGCAAAATTATTGAATTGAGTTTGAACCAATGATCATCAAGCACAATTGTAGGAGGATATTTTGCCTCACTCCAAAGTCCTACTCATGTTCTAAAAAGAAAACGCAGTTGACCGGCCTATGAACATTCAATTTGTTCCAATTTTGCAAGAAATTTAAGGTCATTTTCAATGTTAATTATGGTGTCATAATTTGTCATTGTACCTTTGTTAAAATTAATGTTCTTTATTATCTTAGCATTATTGTTCGGTGTTCTGATCGAACTTGAATGAGACATAAGTTTTTTAAAGAGTTAATTTATACAATTATAACCAATTTAAGTACATTTTTTTTTTCTTTGAAATGATTATTTCTCATAAAACTGATACAAATAGGTTTTATGGTGGACTTAAGTATACCACTATTATAGTGAATGGACGAAAATACTCTTATGTGTAGGTCACGTGGCATCGGATCCAATGTGCTCAATTTGACTCGTTTAATAATCAAATCAAGTACAAACACAAAATTTCAAGCTCGATAAAATTCAAACCAAACTTGAACACTGTATCGTTCGACACTACTCGACTTGATTACACCACTTAGCACTCTTTGACAAATTCAATCGTTTTTATTTTGATATTATTTCAATAACCCATTTGTGGGAGTCAGTGACTTACAGAAAATCAAGTCCTCTTGAACTTGGATGGAAAACACATAATTCCACTAATTTTTTAATTTGTTATCCAATTACTATTAGATAAGAATTTCAGAAAATTAATTTTCCTATTCACACACTTGGCTGTATTAATTAGTTCATACGAAATTTACCAATTTCGTAAATTTCCATTTATCATTTTGGGATCACCAAGCAGTGTATGAATAAGGTCAAACGACTTTTAGAATTCGCGTCATTCTCTACATATAATTCCTCTTATTACAGATTAATGAGACGAGAAACTCCCTCCGTTTTTTTATATTCATTATTTTAAGAAATATCATAAATAGTCACTTTTTTTAAGCAAAAATTTCAAAATATCCTTTTAGTCAAATAATTTTAAGATTAATTAGCACTAATGAAAAATATTTGTAAGAATGGTAAAATTGGTCAAATAACATTAGTTTATATTGAAATCCTAAAACGATAAATAAAAATAAATAATTTTTTTGCCAAAACGACAAATAAAAAAAAACTAAGGGAGTAGTTATTTGATATCAAATCTCTATATCAAAACAAAGATGATTAAACAAAATAAATATATTGTATTCAAATTGTTGGTGTCTCGATAACAATCAGTGCACTCATAAATTTCACAAAATATTTGAAATTGATAAAATATAATTATACCACAAATAAGAATATTCTATCACGAAATTTCACAAGTTATTAAATCATGTAAATTCATACTTACTTGGTTGGAATTAATGCATAGAACAGTCGAACAAATAAGGCAGAGGCTTGGAAACTGCAGTTTCCTTAAGACGACATTTTCGGTGATGCCATGGTGAACGTATTTGGATACCCGATAATCTTCGAAGATATCTATTATACATTATTTGCACTAATAATGAACTCACCGCAATTGGGAGCAAATATAAAATTCGACATATTATTTAAGGAAGAAGGTTGTAATTTCTACTTATTGTCAGACAATCGGAAACATAATTGACCAAAGTTGGTCTAGTCCCTCCAATTTTTTTTATTTTTCGCTTTGGCAAAAAAAAATGCTTACTTTTATTTATCGTTTTAGCAATTTAATGCAAAATTAAATCTTTTATACCAATTTTACCCTACTTGTTAATGGTTGGAATTAAATTAATATTAAATTAATATTGTGATTATTTGATTAAAGGGGATTTGGGGTTTTTCCTTAAAAAAAGTGATTAGTAATAGTATTTTTTAATCTATATCCAATCCTCCAAAACGAAAAATAAATAACACAAACATTGTACTATTTATAGCACAGAAAATTGCGATGTTTACCTCTTCGAAATGAGCAAACACAACCCTTATTCTAAGCTATTTATGTGCACGTATAAAATCCAACATAATTTTCCTTTGTAATTTAGCCAATATTTCCTATTCTCTCTCAGATTGCCTAGAAAAAATACTTGACTTTAAGAACCTACATATTAAATTGTATTGGTATGTCACATATTCATAATTTATTGGATTTTTCAATGATATAATCGATGGATCAGAATTGCCTGGGGTACCCACGTTGGCAGATAATATGTCAAGCTTACCGTATTTGGTAATGGCGATTTTTATTACATTTTGTATGTCGTTTTCATTAGATACATTACAATGTACATAGGAGATTTGTTTGGATGATTCTAGTTCATTCTGGATATCAACTATTATGACCTCAGCACCGTGTTGAATTAGCATGTGGTATTTGTTTAAAAAGAAAAAGGAGGGAAGGACATGTTTGTTTGGTGTTTGCAAAAGTAGTTTGAGAGAGTAGTAGAGGTTTGTAAAATAATTTTGATATGCGTAATGTTGTTTGTTCGGGCAGTCTATTATGACTCAGTGAACGTACGTGAGTCATAATAAATAAAGATTCTCAGCCTTTGATTATAAATTCAGATTAATCTTGATCGTTCATATATATACAAGTGTATGAGACCATTAAATCGGATATGGCACCAGCTTACTGGGCTGTAAACATTGAGTTAACATTTTTACCCATAGAAAATTATCAATTTCCTTTGTACCCCTACCATTTGTTTTTTGCTGAGAAAGTGAATTCCCCTTCTTCGTTATCATTCAAACGCTAATTTTTTTTATTGCCCAGATTTGTAGTTGAATTCGATCAAATTCTTATGAAATCCTTCCTTGTTGCCGAGATATGAGTGAGCTCTTTCCTAATCACATTTTTTCCTTCTATCTGAAAGTTTTCTCCCAATTTCGAAACTTTTCTTTCTGGGCAAATGCTATAATCAACAAGCGACTCAGTTTGCATTTTTGTTGGTCTCGTAATTGCTGATATTTCAGGTAATTTCTTCTGCATTTGCTTTTTTTCGAAAAAGTTTACTAATACTTGAACCGTGAGGGGTTTCTAGCTAGCTACTCTCTTGATTCTATAGTTTCTTGAGTTGGGTCTTCAATTTCTATGAAGTTGTTTAGTTGAACTCTGTTCTTGATTCATGGAAGCTTTAGATCTTTGTATTTAGATATTGTTCTTTGTATGAGGTTTTTGTCTATGAAATTTAAGGTTTTCACATTATTCTTGTTCTTTGTTCGAATGTTATGCTCTTTTATGATATATCTTGTCAGTTCATGTTCCAAGTTTATCCAATAATTATGTTTTCCCCTTCTCACAGGTAAAATAATGAAACTTGGTTCGAATTTCGGTTGTGGCGTTTTTTATGGTTTAAGATGATCAGTTAGTAGGAATATTAATTTGCTGGAGGGTTAGTATATTGATCATGTGAGGATCAACTGACTTTTAATCGATTCACATCGAGTTCATAGCTTTACCTTTTGTATTTTTAGTTTAGATTTGTCAGTTAATAAACGAGCACCAAATTGAGTTACTTAGTCTTTTTATTTTTGAACAATCATGCCCTTGTCAATTGTCAAGTATCCGAATCTTGGCTCTTCCACCTAAATATTGCACAAGTGTTTTTTGTGTACAAAATAATGTTTACATTTTGTTCACCTTGTTTTCTGATAAGTCTTTATATTTGATTTTCTTGCTGGTGCAGTGCAGAGATCGTGGAGGTGAATTTATGTTATCAAGGCGGGTAAACTCCAATACTTTATCTTAAAGAGGGATTATTGTTTAAGAATAAAAGATTTGGACGTCAGGGTCTCATGAGAATTGGTAGGGGAATGCAGAAATTGATTTGCGAGGATCAGAGCTTGGTTGACTGGAAGAACAATTCACTTAGCAGAGGAATTGGTGTTGCTGCTCCAAAGGCCAGAAAGCGAGACAAATTGAAACCTATAGTTTTAGTTCTCTAATTTGTGGTGAAAATTATTGTTGGGGAGTCTGAGGAAGAGGTGAATAATGACTCGTATCTTGGTCCAGCGAGGTTCAGCTGGTTCATCTTCATCATCTAACCAAACAGATCGTCTACATCAGTGCCCACTCCATCTTCTTCTTCAGCTTTATCACAACAACAGGTTACTAGCAATTCACAAGTTGTTCCAGCAGTGGATGATGAGAATTTGGTAGAAGAAGTGCAAGACCACGTTGTCGTAGATGAGTTAACAGAGACATGTGGTTTTGTAGACAGCAAAACCAAGGACACTAAAATTGAGGATCTTTCTTCAAGAAGCTTGAACCGTGATAACCTTGAAAATTCAAAAATTATAGACGATGAAATTGTGCATATTGATGACAATATGGGATCTCGAAATTTATATTCCTTGGGTTATTCTTGGTCACTCTGAAAGAAGACTTCTATTGAATGAATCGAGTGAGGTAAGCCCCTTTTCATGATGGATGGTTTTTTGGTCGGAGGCGCATCCTTAAAGGTTTTCTGTTTGAATTTGTATGTTGTGTTTGCAATGTTTATCTTTGGCATAAGCTTATAATCTTTGTTTTCAGCCTGAGTTCATTGATATCATCAACTCTGCGGCCGCGAAGAAGAGTGCCTGAAGTATGAATTCAGGTACAATGATCATCCAGCTATAATTACTTAACTCTGTGCATTCCAGTAGTGAAGTAAATACTAAAACTTGTTCTAAATCATTTGCTAGTTTCCTTTCCGTATGTGCCTGATATAATGTACCCTTTAAAAAAAAAAAATACTTCTGTGTGTTTTTGGCACCCATCATTTGTTCATCTTTTTCACTGAGAGTTTGAATTTATTGTCTAAATCTATTGTCTATTTTTGTTCGTCTTAGATTAAAGTTCTGATGAATGATCCTAGAAATTTGCCTGTACATATGGAAATACTTTATCACTAATAAACATGTAGATATGTAAATATCCAAATTATATATTGCGTACAAGGCATGGCATTATTTATATAAAGAATGCTTGCAAATATTTTATTCACTTGCACGTCACGATACTTGATCTGAAAGAGTAATTAATTCAACAATTCTATTCTATGTATTTACACCAAATTATTACTTTACAGGAAGGTTATGTTTTAATGTCATACAAGGTTATGAACCAGTAGCCTGTCATTCACATCTACTTCTACAGAGCTACTTACACCCTGAACCATCTTTCAGGAACGCAATTTAGGAATACAAAATATGATGATCTAAGTTTGAATATCAGACAAGCTGCTCGGCTTTTTGAGCTCGGTTCATCACATAGTTAAACAATCTTAAAAACATTTTTTTACACAATTTTTGTAACGAATTTTGAGTTCCACTCAATAAAATAAAAATCAACAAAATACATGTAAAAATCTCAAGTTACTCAGTACTCAACTCGAGCTCGGTCGATAAAAAGTAGTACGGGCTCAGTTCTTTTAACAATCAAACAAAGCTCAAACAAAATTTCTGGCAAGATACAAAATTCAAACCAAGCATGAAACATATAATTCGACACTAATTGGCTGGTTTATACTCCTATACCTAATCCGCACAAAAAAATTAAAGCATTGCACATGTACACAAAAATTTAGATGTAGGTAAGGAAAAATAGCAATCTCCTGTTATCTTGGCATTGACAAGAAAACAACAAAGCAACAAGGATGCTAGAAACAAGTAGAAAACCTACCTAATTAATACATATTAAACAACCATTGGAATTTAGTTATAAAGCAGGACACATTAAAACAAAAGGCCTAATCCCACAAAGAAAATAAATATTATTGTTCCTTCAAAAGAAGTAGATAATTATAGAACCAAATCCCATCTAAGCAAAATGCCTAATCCCACAAGGACAATAAACATTATTGTTACTTCAAAATAAGTAGATAATTATGGAACCAAATCCCATCTAAGCAAAATGTCTAATCCCACAAGGACAATAAACATTATTGTTCCTTCAAAATAAGTAGATAATTACAAAACCAAATTTATGCCATCATTGTAGATTACTTCTAAGTGAACATATAGCTGCAAATCCCATCTAAGCATTCCATGCAAATCCATTAAACTTGGCTTTGTAAAGCGTAACAGCCAGACGTTGTCGAGCAATTATGGACTCTGCCTGTCATATTATAATACATGAATTTATTAAATAACTATTATTAACATAAAGCAAGTACTAAGTTGTGAATTGTTTATTAAGTTACCTCGCTTAACTACGTTTGCATGCCGGAACTAAACATCATCATTAGGCAAACATACAAGCCGCAATCATAACTATTTTAACAGTTAAAGTATTAAATAAAAAAGCTCTACAATAAGTAATTGAGACATTAATGAACATTACCCATTAGGTTGTATTGGTACCCAGTCTGGTTTGTACCATAGCCAACCATTATCTGATTCTTATACCGGTCAGAGGCCCATTATTGCAACAAATACTCGAAACGATAAACCTATTTTATTTGAAAACATGTTGTTAAAGTAGCATATCGATAACTATTTCTCATTCATATACTACTAGTTTTGAATGTTTACCACTTTCATAGCAATTTGTTTCCTGAATGACTTCATTGCAGCCGAGGGCTTGGTGTCACAAATGCTTATATCACAAGTATCCATGTCAATTATGATCAAAAACCAATGTTGATGGCAATCATTAATAGGTATGTATACACATTCCAAAAATGTCATATCTTTTGACACAAAATTCTGGTTTGAACTAAAGAAATGCTTGATAATTCTTTCATCTGACAATGTCGGTATCAAGCACATTTGCTGCAATACAAATACAAATAGAATTCCAATATCTTTAATTTTTAATGTAATAATTAATCATCAAATAATCTAAATATCATAAATTAGATGGTAAAGAACATACACTAAATATTGGTGGGAAGTACCAACAAGTTTGCTTTACATTCCCCTCCCTATTCTGCATCGTGCAAAAATAGGCTACGCAGTCCATAACCTATAACAAGATATATTATTTTGTAACTGTGACATGGTACAATGTGAAATTGATGTTTGTATTTTAAAGCTTACGTTCCCATTGATGAATTGTTCAGGTTTTAAGCATAATTTTCTCCCTGTTGGAATGCCATGCTCCATAGTCGATCACCAACTGACTGTTAAGGCATAAAGGTTAGTCAAACTATAAAATTGATATTAAATTATGATTTGGATAATTCAAATATGTTAATATACCTTAAGCTCAGACCCTCATCAAACAAGAAACAACAAATATCATCGTCCCCTGACTTTGGATTTATTGGATGACTTGAAAACACCAATTTTGCACCCTGGGTAATATCACTTGGTGATAGATCATTTGTCTTCTTATTTGAACTACAACCTTTTGAATCGGGTGTTTCAAAATTTGAGCTTGTACTTGACACCCCACCTTGTTGGATGTACTTATCAAGGGCTTTCTTTATTGATGCATGTAAGTTGGTGTTTATATTGTTAGCAATCAAGTTGTCATACATCTTTGGAATCAAACTTCCAATTTCAGGGTCAGATGAACCAAAAATTCCTTTTTTATTAGAAGGCATGTATCCAATAGAAACTTCTTTGATTGCACGCTTTAACATCCTGACTTCTTCCCCAAGTTCATCCATCCTCTTTGACATTAAACCGAGGGAGAATTCCGCGATAAAAGAGCTCTGTTTCCGAACAGATTTGTCCGGATTGTTCATAGATGTAGTGACTGTCATAAGATGATGACTGAATTTTTGGGACACCACTATGACATTGAGGTGTCATCACTGAAACATCATAAACATCATCAATCTTCTCTTTTCCACAACTAGATTTTGTGATGAATTTTTGCTCCCTCTCCTTAGTTGTGACATGATTTCCATCATTTCTGTTATGTTCTTCCTCAACACAAGGATCTCCAATTGTATCACCACTTTCACCATCATTGATCTTATCCCTATTTTCTGTTTGAACTTGGAAAAGTTTTGGGCTAGACAAAGTTGTATAACCATTATTTATTTGACATGCCTGTTAGAATTACAATACACTAGATTAATTCACAAGTCATATATTATTTGATAAGGATTTTATAATGTATCTACAAAATGAGAATATATACCTTTGCACACCAATAGCCTCCCAACCTTTGCATATCCATTGTTAGTAGATTGATCCTTTGATTTGTTAGGTAACTCATATAAGGACATTCTGTTTGAAGCCTTATATAATAAGGAGTTCCAATTGGCATCACAGTAGCTAGGAATAAAAATTTGTAACTTTCATTCAGTACTTGCAAGGCCAACAAACAACCACCAACATATGTCTGTGTACTAGCCTTCCATTTTGTAATCCCATCTTCAAGTTTTCCTAAGACTAAACCTGCCCAATTATAATATTGAATGTTTTCCAAATCCAAAAGTAGATTCAAGTAATATATAGGCACATTTTGTTGACAGCTTGGGAACAACACTGTCCCCAAAAGCAATGCCATGTACATAACCTTGAATTCTTTCCCTGAATCAATGCATTTTTTAGCCTTACTACCAATGCTGAAATGTCAATCCTCCTCTTAACAGTGACAAGATATTCCCCAAAGAGCATGAAGCCTTTAGAAGAATCCATATCCAATGTAAAACTTAAATCTAAAATGGGGATACCAATGGCATTTTTTATAGCTACGTCGTTGATTGGTACATAAGCTTCGTGAACATGAATTCTATGTGTTTCACAATCATAATGGTCCATTATCCATTTGACTATTACCTTATCAATGGAATCCATTTGAACCTTGCAGAGTGCTCCAAACCCCATATCTTCAATCGACTTTATTTGTGATGCATTAAGTTTACTGTTAATGTCAATAAGCTTACGGAGTGAGGTTCGGTGTTCAAATTTTATTCTCTGTAAAAATGCATTGTTACATTTTTTGGGAACCCATATAAATTTCAATATAAATATTTTTTTAACAGATGAAAATACGCAATTTGTACCACATTTGGCTCCAAAAATGCTGAGAACTTCTTCCTTAGTCGAGTCTCATTCGTGCTTATCTCCTTGATTAGTTGGCGTGTATGTGGATCTTCTTTAACCTGTTATATATATTAGTTAGTTTGGTCCTCTCGTTCATAGTATTGAGAATGGAATAAGTTAACTTGCATAAGTGATTTATATAATATTTAATAACCTTTATATCCGACAACGAAGACTGCGATTTGTTGAGGACAGACACCTTTGAATCTATCATAGAGTCCAAATCTGATAATTGTGAATCCTTTTTTGGTTGGACTATTGTAGGTATACTTGGCCTTCCCTTTTTCAAACATGGTTTGACTAGGTTTCCTTTCGAATTTGTCACAACATTTTTTGTCTTACTCTCACCCGAGTCAACGTAGATCAGTTTTCTTTTCAATTCCTGGGATTTGACGGATCACCCCTAAGTCATAATCCACGAAAAAATACTTGTGAGAAGATATATTTAAGTTGTTTTGTCCAAATGAAATATAAAATTGTATTGGATGAAGGAATATAATAGCAACATAAATTATAAATATTTAGCAGGAAGCAAAAATATATACATATTTACCAAGAAACATAAATGAAGTATAAAATTTTCTTAATATGTTTGTTTATGAAATAATTGTAATTTTTCCAACTTTCTGGGATTCAAAGACAGTTCAAAATCTTACCACTTTTAATTCAATATATAATTAAAGGAGAAGTGTATTGCTTAATGATCATTGGTTATTCTTTCCTATAAATGTATTACTCTATTATATATATAGAAAGAATCAATTGCAATCTATTCTCCTATGTTATTTCTAATAAACAATTTATACCCCGTAAGAAGGTTCGAGTCTAACTCAGGCCCAAACAGAGGCCCAATCCAATCAAAGAGCACACAATTCCATATCAAGACTCTATCATTCCTTCGTGATTCTTTTTTTTTTTTTTTTTATAAAAAGATACTGTAATATTTTAAAATAAAATATTACACAGGCTCAACATACTTGATCGGCAGAATCGATCAATAGGGATCTGGACTAGACCCAATCAATAGGGTCTTGCCCATACGGCCAGACAAATGAGTGTAGCATATGGATTTCACGTAGAGTAGAACCAACCCATGGCATGTGTAGTCTAAACACTCACCCGAGTTCATTTATTATCATTTAAACACTCAAATCATATATTAAAACATGCTAGAAAATGTACTTCAACCATGTATAAATATTAGAGTAGTTCAAATATTATCACTTAAACACTCAAATAAGAACTTAAAATATGCTAGAAAATGTACTTAAACCATATATAAATAGTAGAGTAATTCAAATATTATCACTTATGTTGGATAAGGATGAAGATGAAGGCACTGAAGACAATTTGTTAAGGGAGGTTTTGAAGGATTCCAAAACTTCAAGATTGGCTAGTATGGAGAAACTTAGCTGATGATCCCTTAGAAGAAATTTTTGACTAAGTAAAGAAGACATCAGAAGAGTCAAAATTTCAAGGTCCAAGACTTCTGATCTGCTGAAGTAAAGTTATCAGACTGATGAAGATCAGCCGACTCAAATCAGATTTGTTCAAGATTGAGATCAGCCGAGTTCGCCATCAGACGTGTACTTTCGTCAGCCAAGTGAAGAAGATCATGAAGTGTTCCCAACGGTAATAAATGCCCCTTGGAGTAATAAATGCTGAAGTACAAGGTTATTAAAGACAAATGATTGAAGAAATGCTTCGCATCAGCTGGGTGCATTTAATGCTGCCTGCAGAATAGTACTGTTCATAGTACGAACAGACTGCAAAAGAGCCGTTCGCGGATTTTAAGGACCAGTACTCGATGAATTTGAATCTTGTCTCTCTTCAACGGACATTTTTCAATCCTCAAGTATAAATAGCTGAAAGAGACGAAGAAGAAGTAAGCAACACACTTTCTGAGAGAAATTTCCGAAGCAAAATTCTTTAAGTCTCAAGAACAGCTCACTCATCAGCCGAGTCATTTGTTGACGAAAGCAGAGTTGAAGAATCAAGAAAAATACATCTTCTGAGTGATTTTGTAATCAAGAGTGTTGTGAGAAGTAGATATCCGTCTAAGTGAGTGATATTACTTCAGAGAAGTAGGATTTCTTTGTGATTTCTTACTGCGCACTTGTGGCCGTTTCATTTGTTGATTGGCGCAAGCAGAATATACTGTAAACTTTGTGATTATAGTATAACCCAAGATCTGTGTGACTTGGAAGAGTGGACTAAAGGATATTCAAATCCATATAACCACTATAAAAATTGTTTGTGTTTTTATTTGTTTTTACTTGCATATTTTCAGTTTGCATAAAACACATTGACTTAACTGTTTGAAAAGAAATTTAAAGGAGTTTATAAAACTGGGGAAACATTTTTCAAATTACTAAGTTTACTTGTGAAAAACACTTTGAAAATCCGCTGCAAGTACTCTAAGTATTAAAACTGATTTTAGCAAAATCAGCTAAGTAACAATCAGACGAGTGGTCAACAAGGCTGTTCAAAGATTTGTTCGCGAACAGAGTTGTAACTAACTAATCTGATCAGCTTAGTCTGTTCAGTTAAAGTGAAAGTTTTAAAGTTAAATTTTGAAGAAAATTTTTAAAGAGGTTTATTCACCCCCCCTCTAAACCTCTTCTGACCACTTGGGACCAACAAGTGGTATCAGAGCGGGTGGTTCATTTGAATCAGCTGCCTGATCAACGAGCTTGATCCAAGTGTTTTTCAAAGGTTCTCAAACTTTTTCAAAAGAGCATATTTTTGAAAAATCAAAACTTTTTGAAAAATGGATTGTATCAGTCATGTTCCCCACATTGCTGGTATGTCCTTTGAGGACTGGAAGATTAGAATGGAAATCTTTCTAGCAGCCTATAATGACAACATGTACACATGTATCATTAAAGGTCCATTCAAATTCACCAAGACCATTATAGTTGATGAAGCTGAAATGGTGGTGGAAAAAGATCTGACAGAGATGACAGCCGAAGAAATAAAGCTGTTCAATCTGGATAAAGTTGGCCGTTTCATCATGACCAAAGCCCTGGATAATGATCGGTTTGACAAGGTCAAACATTGCAAAACTGCAAAAGAGATGTGGGACAAGGTTCGTGACATGAGTGAAGGAAACGACGCCATCAAAGAGCATCAGCTCAGTGTTGCCTTGGAAAAGCTGGACAACTTCAAGATGAAATCTGGAGAGACCATTGATCAGATGGATACCAGGTTTACCAGAACATTGAATGAAGTTCTAAAGCTGGGAAAGACCTTTACTGACAAGGAGATCACCGTCAGAGTTCTGAAGGCCCTGCCCCCCAAGTTCAATATGAAGGTGACAGCTATGGAAGAATCAAGAGATCTGGGGAAGATTTCTCTTACAGAGCTGTTCTCCGTACTCAAGGCATATGAGTATAAACTGCCTAGAATGGGTGTTGAAGAAACCTCAACTTCAAGTCCCACAGCTGCACTTGTTGCTGCTGAAAATCCAAGAAGACCAGCTCACAAAAGCAAAGATGTGGACTCATCTGATGAAGCATCTCTACTCAACAAGAAGGAGTACACTGCTGGAGATGTAGCATTATTGATGAACAACTTCAAGAAGTTCTATAAGAGAAAGATGAAAAACAAATACAATCATGCTGCTTCTACTTCTAAACCTAACTCTTCTTCTCAAGAGAAAGATGATTATAAAGCAAAACTAATGTGTTATAACTGCAGGAAATTGGGACATTTCATCAGGGACTGTCCATATCCAAAAGCAGAAAAATACACTGAGGAAGAGAAGAGAATCAGAAAGGAAAGAAAGCATCAAAGAGGGAAAGCAATGGTAGCTGAAGCAGAAAAGCTTGCTGCTGTCTACTCATCTGATTCAGATTCAGACACGTCTGATGAAGAATCTTCTGATGAAGAGAAACCTGCTCTCCTCTGCCTGATGGCTAAGGAATCTGATGACTCCGAGGATGAGGTAACTCCTCCAAATAATGAACTGTTTGATTCTGTAGAGCAAATGATGTTAAATAATACTACTATTGCTGGAGAATTTGTTAAGCTTAAGGAAGAGATGAGCTTGCTAAAAGAGCAAAATAACTCACTGAAACTTAAAGCTGAAAAGCCTAAAGAATCAGCTGAGTATAAACAGCTTGAGCAAGAGCATGAATCTCTGAAAGCTGAATGTGAGGTCTATAAAGGAAAAATCATGGAACTTGAGAAAATTATCGAGTCTCATGATAAGTCAACTGTTGCATCCATGCATACATCTAGTAAACAGGAGACACCTTTAGAAAATGATAAACTAGAATTGAACCATACTGAAAAATTCATTTCTGCTGACAATAATAAGGTCATTATGTATGTTCAAACTTCTAAACCTACCTCATCTGAGAAAGTATTAAAGGAGAAGAAATCTCCTAAGGCTAAAAAGAGCAAAGAGCCTAGTGTAGGAAAACAGACTAGTAAACCCAAACAGAAGAGTCCTAGGAAGTCTTCTGATAAGGTTAAGACTAATCAGACTAGTGAGAAAACTAAGTCGTCTGTTAATGAGCAAACTGTTAGTAAACCAAAGAAGCATAAGAACAAGAAAAATCAAAATGCTTGGTATGGAAATGAGTCATATTATGTGCAACCTGCTGCATATCATCCTATGTATCATGCACCTCAATTTCCTAGTTACTATGCACCTTATCCTGCTCATCTAATGCATGCATATCCTGCTTATCATGCACCTTACCCTGCTTATGAACATTTTCCTTATCATACTGATCATCAATATGACTTATCTGCTAATTATGATAAAAATGAAACTGTTCATGCTCCTGCCAAAACTCAGAAACCTAAGAAACCTAAGACATCAACATCTTGTGTTGTCAAAGGTGGAACTAATCCTTCAGGACCCTCTCAATAAGGGTACCTAAAACAATTTTATTTTTGTTTTGTAGGATAGGATTAGGAGTAGGAGTAAAGTAGAGAAGATTTGGTACTTGGACAGTGGATGTTCAAGACACATGTGTGGAAACATACATGAGCTGACTGATGCAGTTGCTGTGGATGGTCCAAGTGTTACATTTGGAGACAGCAAAGAAGGCAAGATTAAAGCTAAAGGAAGGTTAATCAGAGGAAACATAGAGATATCTGACGTCTCATATGTCAAAGGCCTCAAATATAATCTGCTGAGCATAAGTCAATTTTGTGACAATGGATATTCAGTCATCTTCTCAACAGATAAGTGCTATGTTGAACAGATTGGTACAAAGAAGGTAATTTTATCTGGAAGAAGACAAGGAAATATCTACATAGTCGACTGGAATTCTGCTGACAAGAATTCAAGTGTCTGTTTGGTTGCATCCGCACCAAGTGAAGTTAGTTGGCTATGGCACAAGAGAATGAATCACTTGAACTTAGACCATCAACAGATTAATCAAGAATGATTTGGTAGAAGGGATTCATAAAACAGTCATGAGCAAAGATAAGCTCTGTGACGCCTGTCAGAAGGGTAAACAAATCAAGTCATCGTTCAAAAGCAAGAAGCATCAATCTTCTGGAAGAATATTGGAGCTACTACATATGGACTTATTTGGACCCATTGATCCAGTCAGCAATGGTGGAAAGAAATACTGCCTAGCTGTTGTGGATGATTATTCAAGATATACTTTGGTGATTTTCATGAAGAAGAAAAGTGAAACCAAGGAACATCTTACCAATCTGATGGAACTGATCCAGAATGAGAAGAGTATCAAAATATTGAAGATCAGATCAGATAGAGGGACAGAGTTCACAAACTCTACTGTTGAAGAGTATTGTAACATCAAAGGAATACATCATGAGTACTCATCTGCTAGAACCCCTCAACAGAATGGTGTTGCTGAAAGGAGAAACAGAACACTAAAAGAAGCTGTCAGGACTATGATAGCTGAAGCTAAGCTGCCACAAAGATTTTGGGCAGAAGCAACAAATACAGCATGTTTTACCCAAAACAGATGCATGATCAACAAGCACCAAAACAAGACTCCATATGAAGTTTGGAACAACAGGAAGCCAAACATTCATTACTTTAAGATATTTGGTTGTAAATGCTATGTTTTAAATAATGGTAAAAATCACCTTACTGCATTTGCAGAAAAGGCTGATGAAGCTGTCTTTGTAGGATACTCATCTGTTAGTAAGGCTTATAGAGGTTTCAATAAAAGAACATTACTAATAGAAGAATCCATTCATGTAGTATTTGATGAGCCAAGTCAATCTTCTGAAAAGAATCAAAATGTTAATCAAGATCTGTCTACTGATTTACAGAAGATGAATGTTGGAAAGAATGAAGAATATGTACCCATCATACTACCTGATCTCAACTCAGCTGATAACTCAAGTGCTGTTCAAAATCACAGAGCTGATTGTCTAACAGACGAGTTGCAAACAGCTGATAGACCAGAGACTGTTCAACAGACTGCAAATGTTCAACAGACTACTACTGATTCTCCAACAGTAGTGTTGCAAGATCAAGACAAAGGACAACATTATGATTTGCAACCTGATCTCAGATGGCTCAGAAATCACCCACCAGAGTTAGTGATTGGTGATCCTTTAGACAGAGTGAAAACAAGAAGAGCTGCTGCACAAGATGCTATGTTTGCTAGTTTTCTATCTCAAATTGAGCCTAAACAGATTGAAGAAGCTCTTAGTGACTCCAACTGGATTGAAGCTATGCAGGAGGAGCTAAATCAATTTGAAAGGAATGAAGTCTGGTACTTAGTTCCTAGACCAAGTCATCAAAGAGTCATTGGCACTAAATGGGTATTCAGAAATAAAATGAATGAAGATGGTGAAGTCACCAGAAACAAAGCAAGATTAGTGGCCAAGGGTTACTGCCAAGAAGAAGGCATTGACTTTGATGAAACATTTGCACCAGTATCAAGACTAGAGGCAATCAGACTCTTTCTTGCCTACGCTGCTCACAAGAATTTCACAGTCTATCAGATGGATGTGAAATCAGCTTTTCTCAATGGAGAATTGCAAGAAGAAGTTTATGTTGAACAACCTCCTGGATTTGAAGCTTATCAAGAAGAGGACAAAGTATATCGTCTGAAGAAAGCTCTTTATGGACTGAAACAGGCTCCAAGAGCATGGTATGATACTTTATCTGACTTTCTTTTAATTAAAGGATTTCGCAAAGGTAAAGTTGACAAGACCTTGTTCACTATTGAATGGGAAGAACATATTTTGCTTGTGCAAATTTATGTGGACGATATTATTTTTGGTTCAACTAATCAACAGATGTGTGATAAGTTCTCAAAGCTGATGCAGAACAAGTTTGAAATGAGCATGATGGGAGAACTTAACTATTTTCTTGGTTTGCAAGTTAGACAGTTGTCTGATGGAATTTTCATCAGCCAAGCAAAATACACAAAGGATCTGTTCAAGAAATTTGGTATGGAAACTAGCTCTACTGCTACAATTCCAATGTCTACAAGTCTTCGTTTGGATAAAGATGAAGATGGCAAATCAGTAGACATAACCAAATACAGAGGCATTATTGGGTCACTGTTATATCTAACAGCCAGCAGACCTGATATCATGTACTCTGTTGGGGTCTGTGCAAGATTCCAATCAAACCCCAAAGAATCTCATCTCTTAGCTGCCAAGAGAATATTGAAATATATCAAGGGCACTCAAGAATTGGGATTATGGTACCCTAGAGAGTCTGGATTTGAACTAATTGGATATTCAGATTCTGACCTTGCAGGCTGCAAAATTGACAGAAAAAGCACAACAGGTGCCTGTCAGTTCTTAGGCAGTCGTCTGATCTCATGGATGAGTAAGAAACAAACTTCAGTATCCATATCTACTGCTGAAGCTAAGTATATAGCTGCTGGAGCTTGCTGTGCACAAATCTTATGGTTGAAACATCAACTTGAAGATTACAATATCAAAATCAGTGGAATACCAATCTACTGTGACAATACAAGTGCAATCAGTCTCACTCAGAATACTACAAGTCATTCAAGGACTAAACATATTGAGATCAAACATCATTTTATTAGAGATCACGTGGAGAAAGGAAATGTCATGATAGAATATGTGTTTACTGAAAATCAGATTGCTGACATCTTCACAAAACCTCTAAGTGAGACAAGGTTTTCAACTCTAAGAGCTGAACTGGGATTATTAAAATTAGATGCATAAGCTGAGGGGGAACTCATCAGAAGACTAGAGTTCAACAGCTTACTCATCATACTTATCTTCAAGGATTAACTTTCAACAGACTAGTTAACTTATGAATTCTTAAACTCAGGGGGAACGTGTAAGACTAGCGGTACTTCTGAATTAAAGATGAAATTTGTTAATGACAGTTAGTTGAAGTTATATTTTCAACAGAAGACTCAACTATCGAAGATCAAGAGTATTTTATCTGGCTGGATTGACAAACAGCTGAGGAAGGTTATTAGCTATTGGCATTCTCTGATAACAACATTGTCATCAGGACAGTAGTCCATCAGATAAGTGTTTATTATACTCATCTGATTACTTAAATAAAAGCGAGCTATTCAAAAACGTTTTACTCAAAACACGCTTTTATAAGAAACTGTCGGGCGGTACATATTCCCGCTCTTCATTAAAATATCTTTTGAATTTGAAAGGTCGTAACTGAAGCCGCACGATCAACACTGACAGAAAAACGGATCTAACGGTTGGCGGATATCACGGAAACCGACATACCCCCAACTCTATAAATTCCCATCTGATCAGTCGAGTCGTTCTTTACTCACCCTAAATTTTCAAAAGT
This sequence comes from Penstemon barbatus, assembly GCA_003313485.2. Classification (NCBI taxonomy): domain Eukaryota; kingdom Viridiplantae; phylum Streptophyta; class Magnoliopsida; order Lamiales; family Plantaginaceae; genus Penstemon; species Penstemon barbatus. Next base: position 27,194,972 of record CM064879.1, read on the forward strand.
ACTTGTGAGAATTTTGAGCAATTTTTCTGCAAAAATCTCTTCGTTTTTCTTCCTAATTCCTACAGATCTGAAATGGCTGCTGAAGGTATGTACCTCGTGTATAACTCTTACTACCAATCCGGTACGGATCTGATGAAAGAGCTGCTCAAAAAGTTCAAAGCTGCTTCGTTGGTGAACTTCATGGAATACCACGAAGGAGTTATCTGGACTGACCAAGTGATGGAGTACTACAACACAGCGAAAGCTGACTACAACTCACTGGAGATTAAGGCTACAGTGGTAGAAAAATCTATCACCATCACCCCAGCTGTTCTTCACGAGACGTTTGGGCTTCCTAACCATGGAAGACATGACGTCACTGTACTGACGGAGGATAAGCACCAACAGTTCTGGGCGATCTGCGCCAAAGAGGGAGAAGTGTTTTCTGGAAATATAAGGAAGAAGCAACTGAAGGATGAATATCAGCGGATGGCTGATATGGTGTCAAAGCTGATTGAAAATTGCACTTTTTCTCTGGATGCTGTTACTATGAAAAGGTTCAGCATCATGGCTACCATTTACTATGGAATGGAAGTCAACTGGTCCATCATAGTATGGTACATCTTGGCTGATTTCCTGGATGATAAGAAAGGAAAAGGTCCTCACACCAATCACAGGATTACGCTCAGTTATCTGCTGTTCAAACTGAGGTGTCCTATGAAGAATGGCAAAGAAATTCACAAATCAAAAGCC